>VZSE01002194.1:312536-409069 GCA_013398275.1 Promerops cafer | reverse complement strand
AAAAAAAAAGGAAAAGAAAAGAAAAAAAAAAAAGAAAAGCCATGGAAATGCTTCCCAATTTGTCCTGGGCTCTTTCCCAGCCTTCATCACCCAACCTGCACATCAGCCCTACCCCTGTGTACCTCCCACTTAAGCTGAGAGGAAAGCTCTGGGTCCAGCAGGACCAGAGCCCTGTACAGTCTAAGTCAGAAAAGAGATTTGGCTGGGCAGTTGTAAACCCCAGACAAAAATATCAAGAAAAATCAGATGCTTGCTGACATGCAATTAAATTCATAAATTAAATCACATGGGAGGAAAAAACCACCTCAGGATCAACCCATGAATCATTGGCAGCTGCTGTGCAACTACAGTGGAAAGTATTGCCACAACTGTGCAGGGTTTTCACTCTGTGTTTCATGTCACGTGCAGGGGATACACCCCGTTCTGATGTGCATAAAAGCAAATTTCATTTCCTTCCCATATCCAAGCCTGTCAGATTCATTCATTTTTTGCCTTGCTGACTTGTGCGATACCCCCCAAAGTTCCCCCTTTGCAAACCACACACGAAGGCCGCGGCTTCCCAGCGGTCTGCAGGCTCCTGCCAAGAGCCAGGAGAGCTGCTACACTGGGACATTCTAAAATTTGGCTATTTATATTCCGTGTGAGCTTCCTCTTCCCTACGGCTGCTCCTCCGAGATGCTGATTGTGCATTCTGCACACGTTGGTCAAAAACCGACCGAGCAAAAAAGCGGCGGCAGGACGGAGCCGGAGGAGGCTCGATCCAGCACCTGCACCAAGCACACGTTTCTCCCCTTGCAGATGAGGTGGGAGCAGGGCAGGGAGAGACTCAAAACCTTGACCTGTGGCTTATGTTTGTGCCGGCCACGCAGAATGCTGCCCTCACAGCAGGATTTCCAGCAAGTCAGCCAAAGCTGAGCGCCTTCAAAACGGTCTCTAAAGAGACAGATGAGTGCTGGTAAATATTGCAAGAGTCACTGCTCCCCACTGCCTGCCCTGCACATCTGCTGGAGTTTTCTGCCCCTCAGAAGAAGGGAACATGAGTCAGGCTCAGCCAGCACACAAACACTCCTCCACCTCAGCCTGAGGGTGAGACACAGGTGAACAGCCCTTTCTGTTGGCACAAGGGATGAATCCAACAGGCCCAAGCAGTGCTTTGAACATCTGCAACAAGATTTGATGGTTATGGCATCCGCACCTTCCACCAAATTCATACAGGTGGGACCCTCCAGACCAGAAAGTGAGGTCCAACACATTGCAAGATGGGCACCAAGAAAAGGGAAAATACCAAAAAATGAAGGTTTGGTTTGATTTCTCCAGCCCAGTGTGCAATCCTGGTCCTCTCCACACATCAGGAAAAAGGCCTCTGGCTGGAGGGGCACAAGGAAAAGCCACATGTTTAACTCTCCCCAGTTGTGCAGAGCAGAGGCTTTTGCAGAAGCAGCCGTGAGTGAACTCTGCAGGAGTTCATCCCCTGAAATATGAAACGGGAGGGCTGCACCAGATGGCTGCCCTGGGCCTGGGGACTGCCTCTTCCAATTGCAGCCAGCCCTGGAGCTCCCACTGATGCTTCAAAGCTTTTGTGACTACACCAGGGAGGAATTCCTGCTCCGTGCAATAAACTCCTCTGCTCTCTGGTGAATGTTCTTGTACTCGGCGTGGTGTCAAACCCCACGTCTTCACACAGAGGATTAATAAGGAGCTCTAAGATGCAGCCAAGGTTCCTGAGCCTGGAGGAAGGGTGTGAGGGACCCTGAGAGGCAGGCAGAGAGTGGCAGCAGGGACTCTGCCTTCGGCTCTTCCCGACAGATGAAAGGAGGGGAAAATGCAAAAGCCAAACAGCAAAGCAAAACATTGGCTCGGGCTCTGCATTTTGGAAAGCGTTTGAGCTCAGTCACAAAGGTGGCTTTAGTAAGACAGAAGCAAAGTGCAGGATTAAGTGTGAGCATGGCAGCATCCCCACACTTACACACAGACAATTACCCAACAATTACCAGGTCTTAAGAGCTCTGGTCCCACGTGCCCCGGGTTAGCGCCTCCAAAAGCACAAAAATAAAGAGCTGTTAGTGGAAAAAGGTATTAATTTCAGCACACGTGGAGGAGGCACAACTGCTTAAAGTGCTTTTGCTGATGCTCTCTGGACCACAGCTGGTTTAACAATCAAGATATTTGCGTTACTCTGCTCCCTTTTCGGTCGAGTTACACAAAATGCCTGTTCTACAGACAGGTACAGAGCATCTCTGCACAGTGATTTCAAAAGGGCTGCTGCTGCCAGCCCCAGGAGAGGAGCAGACACTAACCCTGCCCATGGGAAGCCAGGAATGTGTGCCTGTTGGGGATTAACAGTCCCACCGGCTAACGGGACAAGAAAAGGCAGAGCTGAGCCTCGGAGACGTCACCGGGGGTTTCCCATTGAAGCTCCGCGCTTGCACAAGCTCAAAAGAACTCGATGAAAGGTGCTAAAGCCAGAAACACCAAGTGGGAGTTTGGTCTTTACAATCCCCAACCCCTTCTCAGAATAATCTCTTCCCACTGGCAACGGGAAATGGGCCTTTCCAGAAAGGAAAGGAACCGGCTCCAGCACGGCCGAGTCCGACACCAACCCCCAGTAATTTCCATTTCCCCTCAGGAGCAAACCCTGAACCCCTGCAGGGAACAGCAGCGACTTTGGCACCTCTGATGCAAACCTGAGTGTATAACATTATGCAAAAGGAAATAGGAAGAAAAGTCACCCCCGGGTAGTGAAAGGAAAACAAGCTCAGTTCTGTGAAGCGAAGATTAAAGACCGCAAAAGCAGAAGCACCCTCTGTCCTACACGTCCAAAATAAGCACACGCAGCACAACGCTCTTCCCCATGGGGACTTCCAGGCAAAAAGCCCTGTGGTGGCTGTTCCCCCACGGCCCTGCCTTGAGGGATCATCCTCTCCTGGCACTCACAGTTTCCTTCCCCGGGCTGTGCTCAGGAAGGCTACAAGGACTACCCAAAGTGGCGAGGAAGCTGACAAACATCCCCTGCTTCCTGGGAAGGAAAGGTGCCCACGCTGGTGACTCACGGCACGTCCTTCGGAGCAGCAGCCCCACCGAGGGCAGGAGCACTGTTGCTCCAAAACATCATCCCAGCCATGGCCCTGGTGGCACTGGGGTGGCTCTCTCTGGGCAGGTTGATCTCCCACTGTCTCCTTTCCCCCTGAGTGCTCCTGCTGCTGCTGCTGCTGGAGCTCAGTCCCCTGCCACAGCTCGGCTGCACCCAGCCCCTGCTCCCCATGCAGAGATGTTCAGCAGAAAGACACGATTCCTTTGGCTTTTCAACACTCTCTGCCTTCCTTCCTGCCTGCTCCGAGCTGCCTCAAACCAGGACCGATTCCAACAGCCCATTAAAACACAGCAACAAAAGGGGAAACAGGAAAAGAACAGAAAAAGGCCCAGAAGCTAAACTTAAACCCACCATGAAAAAGGGGTGGTTTTGCCAGGACACCAGGCCAGTGGCAACAGCTGAGGGCCTGTTCTCTCCCCATCAGTTGCTGGGCTCCACAGCTGGGTTTTCCTGGCATTCTGCTCCAGGTGTTTCAGCGTGGAAAGCTGTGCCCCAGGGGAACAGCCTTGGAGCCAGTGCATCAGCCAGCACCAGGATGGGGCAGAGAGAGAGGCCACACCATCCTCTTGTAGGGATCTTACACCTCCTCCCTGGGCTCTGTGGGTCCTGAGACTGACAGCAGCTCTGATCCTGGCTGTGACCCAGAGGGGCTGCACAGGGTATCCAAAGGGAGCCTTCTCCACCCTGGCAGCCTAGGGAGAAGGGAAGCTGGCAGCTGGTTACAGAGGCATCTTGTGACTCACATGCAGTGAGTCAGTGGCTGGAGCAAGGATTAGGAGCTCAGTGCTCGGGTCCAGGAACGAGACAGAGCAGATAAGCAGGATTCCTCCCCCATTTGCTCCTGGTTTGCTTTCAGAGAAAACTAAGAGCCTTCCCACGTGGAGAGACTTTTTCAGTCTTTTTGTGGTTTGGAAATCAAAGACTCTGCACGTCCACTCCATCCCCAGCCTTCAAGGGGCAGGATCAGACCCCTGAGGCGGGGGAATGCAGGTGCTGGGGGATCAGCCTGGCAGGGGGACTCCCCAGGGAAAAGCAAACTCCAGCCACAACAGGGATGCCTGATGAACTGCAAACCCTGTGTTTCCTACACCCAGGAGCAGAGATGACCACCAGCCACTTGCACCCCATATGGAAACACCAGCAGAGCAGGACACCCTCGTGTCCGTGTCCCGTCCCAGGGGACGTGCTGGGATGGGCTCCCCTCGCAGGCTGTTCCAAGAAAACTGAGTGCAGCAGGTTTTGCTTCCTCTCTAAGTCGATGGAAATAAAGATCCTGCCAACGCAGCAGATCTGGCTCTTGCTCCACAGCCCCGAGCCCTGGGCTCGTGATGACCCGGGCAGCATCCCTGCCCAGAGCCAACAGGGGCAGGCTCGGAGCAGAGCGACGCAGCCCTCGCTCACACAGCAACTGCTCCACCGCCGACTCGCCCACGCCCCCCGGGGCATTACTGGAAGTGAAACCAGAGCGACACAGCTGGTGAAAAACGGCGCATAAACAATTAATACAGGTACTGCTCTGCGAGGTTAAATAAAGATCGAGCGTCTCATCCCGAGTCATTCTGGCTCCGAACAAAAGGTTTGCGTCTTACCGAGATGGAACAGAAAAATCTGAAAAAAAAGGGTAACTGAAACAAGTTCAGACATTGATTGATTTCCTTCTGGGTGTACAGTAGCACCTGGGAGTCACATGCAGCATAGCAGTTCCCCAACATTGTTCAAATGTGAATTAAAACATGAGGGGTGACCTGAAGAGTTCCAGCCTACCCAACCTAATGCTACTCTATCAATTCCATGCCTGAAGCAGGACCCTGCACCAAATGTGTTATTTCTGGGGCAGCAAGAGCTGCCAGGTGTACTGGGAAAGGGATGGAGATGAGGTTGGCACTCAGAGCTGATGTTCCTTGAAACTGATTGGAATAGTCACACCTAAAATGTCAATTCTGGATTCACACATGTTCACCAGAACACAGACTTGTTCCCTGTGGCAGCTGCAGGGCAGTGCTTGTCCTCTGCATGGATCAGCACCTGCAAGTGACTTCATCTTCACAAAAGTCTTTACATTCCCAGAGATGCAAAACCTTGAATGCTCTCCAGCTCTCAGCCCACACAGCCAAAAAATTTGTCTTAAGACGTATCAGCTGCAATAAAATCAGCTCCTTTTGTCAAACCTGCCCCTTGCCCTGGCACATCCATGTCCTGCATGAATGAAGTGCTCAGCTGGGCACATGCAAGGTGGGATGTGCAGGAAGGGCAAAGCAAAGATCACAACTGCCAGGTGTAAAACACCAGCCCAGCCCCAGGAGGAGGCTTTCAGCCCCCCCATGCCGTGCTGAACCATCCCACTGGCCCCACACTGACATTCCCAGAGAGTTTCACTTCAAAGTATTCCCAAGCAGCCTGGTTAAACTGTAAATGGCTGTGCAGTAACTCGCCTGCTGCAGCTTGCAGAGGGGAGAAGACAGCAAAGTCACATCTCCCTGGAATTTTGAAGGTGCACATATTGGGCTGGCCAGGCTGTCCAAAAGCCACAGCCCTGCCTGGCCACACTCTGGCTGACAGAAACTGCACCTTTCCCCTCCGTCTCCATTCGAACAGGGCTCATTCCAATTCAGCTGAGACACATCCTTAGCTTAGATAAGCTGAGCCGAAATAAGCCCTAGTGCAATAAACGTGTCCACCCATGTGTTTGCTCCGCCTCGCGTCAGCTGACATTGCCCCCACCGAACCCGCTGCGACCGAACGCGGGCAAAGCTGACAAGCCCGGACCTTTTGGGGCCCCCTCCTTGAAATCCCACGGCCACAGGCTGTGCAGAGCAGGATGCCCGGGGGGCTCCGCATGCCCCCAGCCCAGCCCGGCCCCGGGCACGCTGTGCCAGCCGGATCAATGGCACCACTGTGCTCCTGGGGCCGCAGAGGGGCTCGCAGCGCCGGTGGCACAGGGGCAGGCTCGGCGATGGCTCGCTCTTTGTGTGCGTGTCTGCACCAGGGTGACCCAGTAAACAGCTGAAGCAGAGAAAATGCAGGAACAATCCAGCGCAGGGAGGCAGAGAGGGGCTGACGGTGAAAGGACGGCAGGAATAAATGCGAGGCTTTGTTCTCCGGTCGTGCCCTCCGCGCCCAGCTCCCACCCCGGCCGGGATGACGCGCGGCTCCTCCGTTTGCTGCTGGCATGTGCTTCCCGGGACCAGCCGGGCTCGTCCCAGCCTCCTCCTGACACCCGCAGCCCCAGCGTGTCCCAGCACAGCCCAGCTGCGGGTTTCAGGCCATCCCCTTCGCTCCGCAGAGATTCCCCCCTTGCAGGGCATCCCGCTACTTGTTCCCCTCCCCGCGGCGCCCGTGGGAAGGTGGAAGAGCAAAGAGCAAGAACTTCTGCTGTGTAATCAACGAAATCTCACCTTGGGAGCGTTACTTAAATAGGTGTCAGCGAGGCGGGAGGTGCTACCTGAGCAGGTGTCAACAAGCCGACACCTGGCGGGTGCAATGGGATGCTCTGCCAGCTCCGGGGGATTTCCACAGCTGAGGCAAATGAGGTTTTACGATTAACTGGCACCTTTGGGGAGAAAACAACTGGAAAGGGATAAAAATCCCGCTGTGAACACACGCACCGGGAGCCCCAGCAGTGAGGTTTGGCCCCGGGTCGTGCCCTGAGCGCTGAGTGTGCCGGATCTGCGGCACAAGGAACGCGGGTGCCCGGCCTGGGAGGACGAATTCCCTCCCCAGACCCGCAGCCCTGCACTGTAGGTGCGGGTTTGGCCTTGGACCACCTCGGAGCAGCTCCAACACCACACGGGTGCCTGTTCCTCCTGGCCACGGCACCTCGAGAGCAGGTACACACACGATCCCACCCCGGCTCATCTGTTCCTGCCACCCTGCCCCGTTCAGCCTCTGGGACTGCCAGCCACAGGTGAGCACTCCTGCAGCTCGCCCTCCCGTTTAATCAAATTACTTTGGGGGACACGCCCTGGGATACCCAAAAAGCTGAAGTGCACGATGACCGTGGGGCAGCATCAATGTGAGGAGGGCAGAGGTGCCCACCTTCCTTCCCTGACTCCTTTCCTTTGATGTTCCCTGGATTAAGACTGGTCAAGCCTCAAACATCCCCATCCTCCCAGAGCTGACTTTTGCTGAGGAACACACCAAAATCCATGGGAATGAGGACTGGGACAGATGCAGTTTGTGGAATAACCCCCCAAGAAGCACCTCAGGGAGTGTTTGTTATGACACTGGTGTGATCCATAGCTACGCTCTGAGTCACCCCAGCCCTGCCAGGGAAGAACCAGCCAGGCCTGTCCCATCTTCGTGCCAGTTCTCACTGTTGCAACCGGGACTGAATCGAGTAAACCACATTGTCTAGAAATCCAGTAATCCCAGTGACTGTCACCAGCAATGGGCACCGCCAACGCATCGCTCAGCACGGGGCTCCTGATCAGCACAACTGCAGCTGGGACCTGATAGCCATTAGAAACAGAACCAAAAGCAAACAAACAGCAGCATTTGGAGGAAAGCTGGGCTGCTTTAAGATGATAAACCAACCTGAGTGCTGGCCTTGCCCTGGACAGTCTGCAGTGATTGTTGGGGTCACAGCACGGGAGGGGTGGGGGTGACACCATCGGTCCCAGCTCACATCCCCCAGCTGCCAGGCTCTGCTGCTGCTCCAGTGCACAGAGCCAGACCTTGCCAGCAGCAGGCCACCAACTGAGCCTTCTAGACAGGTGTCTGACCAAAATCCCTGGGGTTTCAAGCTAAACTGGAAGGTGAGGTCCTGAAGCCCCCAACCACATGAAGGTGGTGCTTCAGCATCCTTATTGACTTCCCACAGCTGAGCCTTCCCCCTGCCAGTCCCAGGCAAGGTGCTTTGCTTTGCCCAGCTTGGCCAAACCCTGGTTTCCTGAAGTCAGTTCCAACTCCTAGAGGTGAACCCAAAGCAAACACAGAATTTCACAAACACACTGGCTGGAGCAGGAGCCTGGGGCAGGCTCTCAGCTTGAGAGTCCCCGTGGAGACCCAACTGCTGAGAAGAGCAGGGCAAGGCTGCGTGGTTTTGCTCCATCACATGAAGAGAAGTTCTGGTAAGACGGGTAGCGAGCCCTTTGCAAAGCAGGTTTCCACACAAGCCCTCAGTTCAGCTGCTGGAGTTAGCAGAAAGCAAAGCCACTCTAAAAATAATGCCTCAGCATTCCAGATGAAGTTGCCTCCGATGAGTTTCCTCTCCAATCTGCTCTGTTTGCAGGTTAGGCCAACTTATTTCCCTCACGTTGGCTCTGAGGACCCGGCTGGTGCCTGGCAGCCAGAGCCATCCCCATCCTGCCTCTGCTGAGCCCGGGGCTCCCCAGGCAGCTGCTCCCACTGGCCCCCAGCGCCCCACGTGTGGAGGGAGGACGCCCTTTCCCGTCCCAGCATGTTTCTGACAGCAGAGCTCATCCAAATACCAACGGTGAAATGAAAACAAACTGCTGCAGAGCCAGCCGAGGCAAGCGGGCCACGCCAGGAGCCTCTGCGAGTGCTTAATCTCCACTGACATTCAGCTGCCACATAACTCCTGACCCCCAGGTAGAGGGAACTCGGCGTTATCTAATGTAGAAGTGCTGCCCTACACGAACCCGCGCCAGCTCAGCCCCGGGAATGTAACCGAAAACCGGAGAGGTGATTTGCATGACATCACAAAAACAAACCCAGACCAGGTGAGAGGGACGGAGCTTTGAGGAGCTGCAAAGAGCAGCGTTTGCCCAGCACAGCCCGCGCTGAGAACTGGGAAAGGACCGCGCTGGCAGCTCTGGCAGAGCTGCTCCAGGTGTGAAGGGAGCAAAAGGCCCGTCCACAAACGCCCTTCTGCAACCCCGCTGTGCCCAGAGCAGCCCTTGCAGCTCTGCCCCCCTCCCCGTGACTCCCTTCGGGCGGCCAACCTGCCCGCCCGAGGAGCGGCTGCGATTACTGGGATTGCTGTCCGAGCTCAGCGCTCCCTTTCCCTAATGACTCAGGAGCAAAGTCCAAATGCATCCTTACTGGGGCTGCTGTGACGTGCAGGTGAGTTCCCACCTGGGCAGTGACACTGATAGCTGGAGTGCCCAAACCTCCCAGTCCTTCCCCCGCTGCTGGTGTTCCCAGGAATGCTCCAGTGTTCCCAGGAATGCTCCAGCCAGAGGCTGTCACACAGTTTCAGCGTGATGCTTCTTCCTGGGCACCAAACCCCACTGCCAGCATCACCTTTCAGCCCACAGATGCTTCTCCCTGCAAAACAAAGCTCCCACAGACCCCTGGAACAACAGACACACGTTTGGGACCGGCCACGGACGCTGCTGTGGGATCTAACCCACACAAGCAGCACGAGATGAACACGTGAACCTGTAAAAGGAGGGAGTCCCACAGCTCAACTCTTTCTCCCCAAGGCCAAAGGAACGTTCCAAACCCCAATCCTCCTCACCCAGACCCCGCAGGTGCCGTCCCACCAGAGCAATGCACAAACCCTGACTCGCCGTGAGCTGTGCTGGAGCCCCCCGGGGCCCCCCGCCAGCAGCTCAGCCAGCTTTGTATCCAAATCCTGCTCCTTAGCAACCACATTTTTTTCCCCCCTCTTGCTGAGTCCGTGGGAGATGAAGAAATATTTGAGAACTGAGACAGCCCTGCTGCAAGGATATATTTAAATAAAAGGAGCATGTCCATTTGAAAGCCAGTCATTAGGCAGCTCTGGAGATAAGGGCGTTAGAGAAAGTGTGAGCAGGGCATACCCAGCCTTTAAATGTGTCTGGAGTGACCTAAATAAGCTCTTTCCTCCTTCAATTACACTCCCCTCGGGGGACACAGTGGCTGGTTAGAGAGCTGGGAAGGGAGATGGAGGAGCTGCTGGCCAGACCAACTCAGGGGGCCCTAAAAACAGGTCGTGCTCTGGCCCTAAGTGTGGGGTGGTCACAGCCAGCCCCCCAAATCCCAAACAGTGGTGAGTGCCAGCTAAGTGAGACCCATCCCAGCAGGCACAGCTGGCCTGATGCTCCTTTTGCTCATCACACCCCAAAGCCAGGCACAGGGAAGTGGGGAAATACTCCAAGACTGCATTTACTTGCCCTGCCTGGTGATGCCACCCTGAGAGCCAGAAAAAGAGGCTGCAGTGGAGCAATAGTGTGATCTGGGACAGGGGGCTGAAGCACAGGGGTGGCCTGGGGGGCGTGGTTTGCCCATTCAGCCTGTGAACAAACACAGATTTCAGTTTCAGGGCTGCCAGTCTGGTAATAATCCACTAAAACCTCAGTGGGACCCCAGTATGGGGATCCCCAGCCTTATGGAAACGTGGCACAGCAGCCTCCGAGTAAAACAATTATTACACAAACACATTTGGAAGTTTCTCTCTTCAACCATATCAATGATAAAAAAATCCCTCCCACCTCTGGTATTCCCACCCTGCATCAGCCACCAACAATCAGCATCCCAGCCTGCTCCAGGCCTCACCACTGGCTCCAAACCTCTCTGGAAGGGAGCCAGAAGGTAGGTCCCCATCCAAGAAACACCAACAGATGATGTTCATCTGGCAAATTGCAAGGGACATATCAGGTTGTGCCTGGGGGAGGAGAACAGGCTGGGAGAAAAGGATCTTATTCCAAAGGCATCATAGGAAGTGAAAAGAAAATGGCTTTTAAGAGATATCTTTGCCTCTCCCTCCTATCTGTAAAGAACAAGCACTGACCTACAAGGCACCTGGGCTGAGCAACTCAGGTTTTGAAGGAGTCATTTAGCAACTGCAAATCTCCTAATTGTTCAGAAAACAAACACAGCCTGAATTGTAAGGACATGAGCTTTTTTTATAAGAGTCAGCCCAGCCTTGTCTGAGGTTCAGCAGCATCAGCTTCATGAAAGTTTCAGTCTGTGCCATCTGCAGTGGTGTTTTAGGCCATTCCTGGCCAGCAGGACCAGGAGGGCCACCAGATTCACTCTGTGGCTCCTGCTGGACTGGAAGGATTGACACTCACTGCTGAAGACGGAATGGATTGGAACTGAAAAGGTCAAAACAAAAAGGTCTGCAAAGCTGCTCTGTCAATCCCCCACTCGAGTCAGTTTAAATTTTCCATCCCCTGAGGTTAAAATCACGGTGAGAACACTTGGCTTGCACGGCCAGGAGGCCTCAGAGTGATGCCTGGTGATCGATACTGTTGCTGTGGGATACAGGCAAAGTCTTCCCTGCTGCCATCCCCAGGGGCTCAGCGAGGACCAGAGAGTGAGCCACATTCCCTGCAGCCTGCCCAGCAGCTTTCCAGGGATCCTCGATTCCCTGTGGGACCAGACTATCCACCCACGAGCTGCCACAGCTCTGCCAAAACCCAGCACCGCTCCCTTTGGCAGAGGTGACAAAGGTCCCACCATGTCCTGGGGACTGTCACTGGGGCTCAGCAAAACACTGATGGTCCCTGGGGGCTCTTACTCAAATAATCTGCCTTCTCCTCTCAGCATGCATCTACAACTCTGCCTGAGGACTGCAACCCCACCAGGCCACCACAGTTGTCACAACAGTGACACGTTTTTTCCTTTCCCCACATGCAATGAACAACACCCTGTGCATCCCAAAGCTGCTCAGGAGGCCATGGGTCACCGTGCACCCCTCTGGGATGTCCCTTTTCTCACCATCACTTGGAAATAGAAAAAAAAAAAGAAGGAATTTCTCTGTTCAGGACTGGGAGGAAAGCGCGAGCGAGCGTATGCTGGGGCTGTGCTCTGACCATTCCCCAGCAGAAACCCCCGTACAGCCCAGGGCAGAAATGAGGGCAAAGCCAGCTCGGGACAGGGTCTGGCTGGCAGCTGTGCCCGTGCCACGCTCAGGTGAGCAGGGTTTGCTCAATCAGTGCCAGTGGGGGCCGTGCACAGTGGGGGCTCTGTCGCTTTTCCCTCGCAGCCACATCGCCCAAGATGCTCCGAAGCCTCTCCTGAGCTCCAGAGCCTCCCCCAGCCGGGGTACACTGTGCCAGGCAGGCTCTCCCCTGGGAAGAAAGGAGCAGCACGCTGTATCACCCCCTCTTTTCCCTCTTTTCCTCCCCCTGCTCTTGCTCTCCCTGCCAAAAGCGCGGCCCCTCAGCCTCCTGGAGCGCCGCGGGCCGGCGAGGCTGGACTTCCTGCCAGGCATAACACGAACCAGATGATGTGCTCCAAACCGTGTCAGTACGCCCACCCCCAGGAGGGACGAGCAGGGAGGGGAGAGGGGGGAAAACAAGCTGGATGGAGCTTCCAGGAACTCTGCAGAGCTGAGGAGCCGCTGCCACCAGGCCAGAGGTGAAGCGGAACAGCCGGAGCCTGAGCTCATCCCTTCCTGGCCGTGGCTGACCAGGACTTTCCATGGCAGGTTGTGGGGCTGATGGTTTGGCAGTGGGAGAAGGAGCCATTGCCCTCCCCGAAACACTGGCTGCCCTCAGCGGATATCTGCGCAGCAACCAAAGAGGCTTTAGTGGTGATTCCCCCCCTCCACCGCCCCCTTTGCAGCGGGAAGCATCCAGAGCAGCACATCTGCAGCTGGCTCTAAATCCCGGCAAAGCCAGACTTGCTGACCCTCGCTGCTATTAACCCCTGCACCGCCAGGGCTGCGACTTCTGAGCTTCTCCTGACGCACCGTTTGCTCCCAATCAGCGACCCTCCCACCACACCGATGACGATCATCCATTACTAAGATAAAAGGCCCAGCTCTGACTAAGATTATTTCGGGTGCCTCCACATGCAACTGCCATCAACAAAGCACTCAGGGCCTCGCTGGGACCAGCCTGACTTTGAACCACCCGAGGTCGAATCCAAACAAGCACAAATATTTTTGCATCCTCCAGGAAAGTCCTCCCAATGCCCGTAACCTTCCCAGAGGACACTTTTGTGGTTTGGAGGAGCCTGAAGCCTTTACAAGCAGCTCAGATCTGAGCAGACTCCTGCCTCCCGCAGCCAAAGTCTCAAATGAAATACTAAAAGCCCAAAGTTTTAACAATCTGTCCCTTTCCCTGGGTGCCTGGAGGGAGAGCATCTGATTTCTCCCTACAGAGCCCGGCAGCTGCCTGCCAGTCCCCAGGGGCACAGGGACTCACAGAAAAAAAACCCAAGCAGGGCCACACATTTATTCAATAAAATGAAACACATAAAGTACCTAAAAGGGCCTACAAGAAGGCTGGAGAGACTTTTGCACGGGTATGGAGTAAGAGGATTTAAGCTGAAGGAGGGTAGATTTAGATTAGATATTAGGAAGAAATTCTCTGTGAGGGTGGTGAGGCAGAGGTTGCCCGGAGAAGCTGCGGCTGCCCCATCCCTGGAAGCGTTCCAGGCCAGGCTGGACGGGGCTTGGAGCAACCCGGGAGAGTGGAAGGCGTCCGTGCCCATGGCAGGGGGTGGGGAAAGGCGATTTTTATTGTCTCTTCGAACCGAAACCATTCCGTGATTCTATGTAACAGAATTCTGCGAAACACTCTGTGGGTGCCCACAAACTCCGGGCCAGCCCCACCTTCGCTGCCAGCGAGGCGGAGCCCCCCAAACCAGCGAGGGGCGCGCGGCGGGGCCCGCCCCGCGCTCAGCGCCCCAAACCCCGCGCAGCAGCGGCGCCGCATCCCCGCACCCGCACTCACCTCCAGCGGCGGCAGGTCGGGGTCGAGCTGCGTGAAGCTGTGCAGCACCACGGGGCTGCTCTCGCCGGCCACCTCCAGCCTGACGCCGCCCCAGAGGCTCCGCGCCCGCCGGCAGCCCTCGAACATCCTCTCGGGGCCGGCGGGGACATGGTGCGGCNGGCGATGCTCAGGGGGAGCGGAGCGGAGCGGAGCGGGAGCGCCCGCAGCAGCGGGGCAGGCGCCGGGAGCCCGCAGCCGCCCCCGCGCCGAACCAGCGGNGGGGCCGGGACGGAGCCGGCTCGGCAGTAAACCAGGCACTGGATTTCCTCCCGCAGCCTCCGCCCGCCCCCGGGGGCCGGCCCGGCGCGGCTCGGCCCCCTCGGGGAGGGGGGACGGGGACACGGAAGGCGTGAAAAGCCCCGAGGCCACAAAAAGGGGCGGAGAGCAGGAGGAGGATGCTCGGAGGGCTGCGGGATGGGGCGGCGGGAGCCCCAGCCTCAGCCGGGCGGGGGAAACGCCGGGGTGTTACCGTTGATGGGAGGGAGCAAAGTCACGCAGGTGACGACGGCTCTGGGAGAGGCTCTTTATGTCACCAGGTGCTCGCGAAGCACCTGGGCTTCACCCACCACTAGCCAAAGAAAAAGTGTTAACCGCGAGCGCGTGAGCATCACCAGCACGTGTTTCCATCCGAGCATTATCTCAGCCCCTGAGCTCAGCCCGTGAGCTCAGCCCGCAGCAGCAGCGCTCCGGGCACTGCCCAGCCCCTCGCTGGGCGTTACGGCGTGACACGGTCGCAGCCCAGCACGCAGTGTCCCCTGCGAGATGAAGTGATGTGACCCACGGTGAGCCAGTGCCAGGCCCCCCATGCACAGGCAAAGGGGGGGCTGGGGACCAGGACACCTGCTCTCGGCCCGGCAGGGACTCTGGGAAAGCAAAACGAGCCTGGGGGGCTGCAGGGCTGCAGATCCCACTTTAGAGAACCCCTGCAACATAATTTTGTTTACAGAGGCAGAAGGAAACGGGCAAAACTGTTTGTCATTCATCAGCCCCCTGAGCTGAGCACAGTGTGCTCCAGCCCTCCCCTGCTCTTCCCCTTCCCTCCTCACACACTGCTGAGAAACTGCATCACAGGGTCCGGGCAGCTGCTGCTGACACCACCAAAACCTGGACTTTCATGCCTCAGCTCCCTCTGCAGCTGAAATAACATCGGCCTCCCAGGGCCTTCCAGCCCTGCAGCTTTATTCCAGTGAGGACACGGAGCCAGGGCTCACATGTCCAGCTCTGCCCAGGGCACCAGCAGCTCCTGCCCGGGCAGGAAGGGATTAACAAAGCTGCCAGGCTGTGATAGGCTTCAAACTGGAAAGTTTACCAGGCAGAAGGATGAGCCAGGACAACGTGGGCTATTGTCCTGCTTTATCTGGAGCCAAAGAGGTCAAAGGGGACTTCCTGGACACCCTGGGAAAGGGGACCCAGCCCAGCAGCACTGCCCGTGGCAGCCCCACATCTTTGGGGGCAATACACATTTTAAGCCTGCCCAGGCACAGAGATCCAGCCCTGATCCCTGCCCAGGTCACCCTGTAGTGCCAGGTGGGTCACTGGAGCTCTCTGCACCTCAGAGGGATGTGATGCTGCTCCCTGCAGAGGTGTCCCCAGCCCCACTGACACGCCATGCAGGAACCACGTGGCACTGCAAGACGTGCTGTGCATCACCTTGCTCAGGACATGCTAAACTCAGGGGCAGAGGCACGCTAAAATCAGAGGCAGGGACCTGTCTTCCAGCAGAAATCAGCGTTGCCTCTCTGGGCTGTGAAATATTTGGGAAAGAGACTCTGCTTTGCTTCATGTTTGAGTCTTAGGGCAGAGGAATCACAGCCCACCCCTGGAATTGCTTGGCACCGCTCGAGTGCACACAACAAACAACAGCTCCACTCATTTTCAGCTGGCAAAGCCCTCCCAGAGCCTCCAGCTTCGTCTGACCTCTGCAAAAAGATGCAGCTCTGTTTGATGGGCAATTTTCACCGTCCCTCGGTTGACCACTAAAGATGGTTTCAGGGGAAAAACACTTCTGATAATGGATAATAAATAATATAAGGCAGGAAGGCAACTGCAGGGGTTTAAAAATAGCCAGTCAGTTTCCTTTCTCGTCTCTTGGGAGCCTTCTGGGTCTGAAAAGCAAAACACTCAGAGCAGGGTCAGGAGCCCAAGTTCAGGATGTTTGCTCTGCGTAGCTAACCCCAAACACTCAGCCGTCAGGGGCAAGGCTCTTGAAAATCATGAGATTCAAAACAAATAACTTTTCAGGGCTTCTGATTTGCCTCTAAGCCCACAGGTGAAAGGAAATAGGCAGGATCACACCCTCAGGTTTCCCTCTGGCACCCTGGAAGGTCTAGAAATTGTTGCAAAATGTGATTAAATGACATGCACGTGATTTCGGGGATTCAAGAAAACGATCAAAGCTTGAGTGAGTCATTAAAAAAATATACTGTCAATTTGCACTTGGCAAACTCAGCAAGAAACTTTTCACAACACACTGAGATCTTCAATGTCATCTGTAAATGCCCCATCCACTCTGGCAGGCCCAGGAGCTGGGTGCTGTGGGAAATCCATCAGTTTTTGTCTTTCCACCACTGTGAAATCAGCTCTTGGCTGGATAAATACAAACCCACAGGGCCAGCACTGGAGCAGCTCCACTCCTCTGCCGCAGTCTCCAGCCTTTCCTGCGTGGACAAAAACGTGGAGAGGGTAACACAGAGAAGCTTTTGGAAACTTTAAGCCAGTTTTCTGGTTTGGGAATCAATTTGGGTCAATCTGTTATAGTCAGGACCTGCAGGACCTGCAGGTTCAGACCTCAGTTAATAATGGGGCTCAGCCTGGAGCCCGAGTTGTCTCTCCCCAGCACGTGGTGTCTGAGCATTCCCTCAGCTACATCCTCCAGCCCTCCTTTGCTTTCACCTCCCTGCTCTGCTGCTGACTGGGGCTTCCCAGCATATTTCCTGCAGGGCAGAACTCACGGTGACCCAGTTCCTGTGCTCAGTGTTGCTCTGGGGGTATTTTTTCCATCATTTTGCCCACCCCAAAGCATGGCTCACAAACACTTCCACAGGAGCTGCTCCTGCCTGGCATTAGCTGCCTGCAAACATCCCAGTGCTCCTGCCAGCCCCCCCAGGGCACTGCCACCACCCCGACAAACCCGTGTTCTCTTTGAGCCTCAGTGAAACCACGGCAGGACCGATGCCAAGAGCTGCAAAGAGCTGATCTCAGCCCCGAGCAGAGAAGGCAGGAATCACCCTCACCACCCCTAACTGAGCCCCTCTGCAGCATCACACACCTCCAGCTCTCACTGCTGGACCAGCGAGGGACCCGGGACCCAAAGCAGCAGCCTCTGAGGGGAACTGGGCTGCTTTATGTGGGAGTTGCAACATTATCCGGCCTCTGTCCCAGCTCTGGCTCCAGCTCACAAGGCGCGTCTGTGTCAGGCTCTGACATGGAGCCCTCTGCACTTCCTTCTATTGTGCAGCTGGGGAAGCCCTTTTTCTTGCTGTTTTGAAGGCATTTTGGAGGAAAAGTGCTACCTAGTTACAAGAATTACTAACTGAAGGTCAGGCATTATGTGCTAGATCAGAACGTTTTGGGCATTCCAGTTTTAATTGGAAAACACTTTTGTTTTCAGTGTGCAGGCTCAGCTGGAACGTTATTTTATAAGAAATAATATTAATAATAACACAGTAAACAACCAGTACTATCTCTTCCACTTCAGGATGAGGGGGAAAGCTTGTGCAAGAAGGGAAAACGATGTCACTGCTCTGTTCATACAGTCTGTACAGAGATGTGAGATTGGGTCCCCCCCAGATTTGGGGACCAACAGATCTCAGACCTGCACAGACCCAATTCTTACTTGCAGCGTGATCAGTGCCCTGATTTAACCAGATTTTGGATGAGAGCCACCCACCACTTGCCACAGCTTACAGCAGGCATGGATTTTAGGAGATTCTCTGCTGAGTATTTCAGACCCAGGGCAACCAAGATCACTCTGCCTCCAGGTTTGGGGTGTTTTTTGGGGCCGTTTTTGCCAGATCAGGTACTGTGAACTCTCTGTGCTGGCAGGGAGGGAGGCTGGCTCGGGCTGTCCTGCCCTTTGTGCCCCTTCTGCCAGGGACAGCCCCTTCTGCCCAGCTGCAGCACCCCCTGCTCCCCTCAGCCCCCCGTGGGCAGCCACCGATCCGGAGCCGGGTTAATTCAGGAGCACAGCTCTCCTCCACACCAAGCACTAACACAGCCAGGCAAGGCCCTGATTACTGTCAGTTCCTAGCAGAGGAAGCACAGCAAATCCCCGGGCAATCAGGATCTAAAAGTCTCCATCCAGCTATTCTGTGTTTCATTTCCTGCAGCCCCTGTGCACAGCTGGGCTACGGCATCTCCTGCCGGGGCTGCCGGCTCCCGAAGCTCAGCAATTATTCCACAAGTCTTGGAGACTCAAGAGCCTGCAGGAAAGTTTCTCCTCCATCCTACTCTTTACACCACCCCCTTGGCTGTAGCAGAATCACAGATTTTTTGGGAGTATTAGATTTTTATTTTGGGGGGTTTTTTCAGATTCCAACAGGTTTGGGTTGGAAGGGACCTTAAAGATTGTCTTGTTCCACCCCCTGCCATGGGCAAGGACATCTTTCACTGGCCCAGGTTGCTCCAAGCCCTGTCCAGGCTGGCCTTGGACACTTCCAGGGATCCAGGGGCAGCCACAGCTTCCCTGGAAAACCTGGGCCAGGGCCTCAGCACCCTCACAGGGAACATTTCTTCCACATGTCTAATCTAAATCCAGTTTCCTTCATTTTAAACTATTCCCCCTTGTCCTGTCACTCCAGACCCTTGTCCAAAGTCCCTCTCCAGCTCTCTTGAAGCCACTTTATGTGCTGGGATGCTAAGATTGCCCCAGAACCTTCTCTTCTCCAGGCAATTTATCAAGTATTAGAGGAGCTGCCATTAGGGCAGCAAGAAACAATACAAACATCTGTTTTCCAAACTTTCTGACCTCTAAAAGCTCATCAGAACAAGGCCAACGTGTGGTGGGGGGAGATCAAGCCACCTTCTCAGAAAGAGCTGGCCACAGCACACTTCAGGCAGGCACCTGGATTCCTTCGCAGCAAAGAAGAAAATACTCAGAAAAAATTAGAGGCAAGACACAACTGCTAATACCAAAACGTGCCCAAAAAGCTGAAGACAGCAGGGCCCAAGGTGTGAAAGGCACCAAGAGACCTCAGAGTTTGGCAGGGCACTGCTGGCGGGGGCGTGCAGGGAGCAAAGCTCATCCAGCGCTCGCTGCTCCGGGAGGATCGCAGCGAGCTTTGTTAGGGACCGTCCCCACACCGGCAGGAAGCCGCAGCTCCTGGTGGCAGCGTTTCCCCTTTTTCCACGTGGCTCTCCACGCCTGCCGGGCGCTCCCCGGAGCGCAGAGATCAGCAGGCTTTGAGCTGCTGCAGACGCACCAGAGCTCCTCTGCTAAGGACCATTTTTTTCTTGAGCTGTTTGTCTCTAAGGGCAGCTTTTATCTCCCTATCACCTTTCTGCCGGAATGTCTCAGTCAGATCTTTTAACGAATGCCACCTAAGGTGCCTGCAACCAAAAGAAAAACAGGAAAAGCATTTCTCCCTGTTGCTTAGCAATCAGTGTGTGGTGAGTTCAAGCACCTCCCAGGTGCTCCGTTATTGTAATTTCCATCCTTGCTTGCTTGGCTTCTCTGCAGAACAGCCAGGGATAGGAAAACCTCTGGTGGAAAAGAGGGGAAAGGTTATGGAGCCACAAAAATTTGCAGGGAAAGGTGGGAATAGGTGTAGCCCCTAAAGATAAGGGAAACTCATTTCTGAAATCAAGCCGTTCCTTCTCATCTGCCAGAAAAATTAGATTAAATAGTGAGATTTCATTTTATATTGAAAACACACATCCACCACCTGGGTGGATACAGAGCAGAGCAAAGCTTTGACTCTGCTCAACTTTCAAAAACACATCCAAGGGCAGGCAGTACAATTTTCCACCCACAACAACCATCCAGAATGACACGTTCAGCTGAATCGTGTAAAAGGAGAATCCCAGAAACGAGAGGCTCTGGCAACCGATCCACGGAGAAATCCCAGTGGATAACAGAGGAACTTTGCTTGGCAGAGCAGCTCTTCCTCCTCCCTAGCTCCTCTCCCAGCCCAAGCTCCAGCCCTGCTCCCACCTGTGCCCTCCCAGGTGCACCCACCTCACCTGTGCCAGACACAGACGGGGAATTGGGACTGGCCTGTGCATCCCCCGCTCCAGCCAGGAGAGCAGCTTTATTCCAGCTTTACTCCCACTGGCTCTCCTGGGCTAGGGAAGGCCAGGAGAGGCTCCCCCTGCCCTCTGCCCAGGTGAGAGCACGTGCAGGGCATCACCTGGGGACGTGCCCTGACCCCACACGGCTCGTTCTCCCTGGGGACAGCCATGCAGGCTGGCGTCTGTGTCACCACCCCAGCACGCTCAGCCTCAGCTCCCTGAACCTGAACAGCACCATTCATTGCCCTGCTGCTGCAAGGACGTGCCTGGACACACGCAGGGGAGGGAATGGTGCCACGGAGCTGCTGAGAAGTCCAAAAGAAAAGTGATGCCATAGCACAGGCACAGGGAAGAAGCACGCGGAGTTGATACCTTGCACAAGATTAAATTATATCCAAAGGCCAGCTTAAAAATGGAGCCAAACAGGTTGCAAGGTGCTGAGTTGATCTGAAGAGAGACAGGTAGGGAAATAGAACAGATTTGCACAAAGTTATCCCAGTATAGGAATAAGGTGGGACAGATCATGGGAATAAATGAAGCAACAGCAGAAGTGTTCCACAC
Organism: Promerops cafer; assembly: GCA_013398275.1. Taxonomy (NCBI): domain Eukaryota; kingdom Metazoa; phylum Chordata; class Aves; order Passeriformes; family Nectariniidae; genus Promerops; species Promerops cafer. Next base: position 388,579 of record VZSE01002194.1, on the reverse strand, counting down.
ACACAACGTTGATAACACCAATAAATAACTGAGATTACTGAAAATAAGAAACCCAGTTAAACAGGAACAGAGCCCCTTAAGAGGGGATATGAAAAGGATGTTCCAACAATGGTCCTGTATCTCCTCTGACCGCACAAACGTCAGGGAAAGCATAAATCAAAACCCAGACGCGTCGGGAAGCTGCAGGAAAGCTGACTTGATCTGAAGTGAGGAGTGAAACCTTGGAGCCAGGCTCCAGCAGAGTGAAGAGCTGATGTGATTGAAAGCGAGCAGCCAAGAGAGGAGCCAGAGGGCCCGGCACAGCCGCAGGGATGAGGGAGAGGAGCAGCAGCAGGAGAGACGGCCGGCAGCTGGACCAGCGGCCAGCGCGCCCCGGTGCTGACACTGCGCGGCCCCTGCCAAGCCATCAGGGCAAATTCACCACAGGCTGGGCAGGGATCAGTGAGTGGACATGAAAACATTCTGCTGTAACAGCCTGAGCACACACTTACTGGTGTTGGCCACGTGAGAGCCAGGAAAAGGGGCTGGCAAGAGCTGGAAAGGGAAAGTTTCACTGCCCAGCCCTGAGCCGGCTTATTGCAGAGATGAAACAGTGACATGGCTGAAAAGTCAATTAAGAATTGGAAAAGTCTTTCGGTATTCCCAGGTATTGTTAGGCGCTCAGACAAAGGATGTTTAAAAAAAATTATTTTCCCTTTGGTAATTACCACTTTGAAACGTTTCCGCTCCACATTGTTTTAGAGGGGGAAGTTATTCCAGGGCCTCTCTCCATGGCCAGCAGAACTCTTTTTGTTGTGGGGGTTTTGGCATGGAGGAGCAGTGCTCTCCCAAACAGTACTGTCTGCCAGTGGCTGAGGGACAGGTTTGTCCCTCAGTTACAGTGGCAGAAATATCAACAAACTCATCAAGAGCCACCAAGTCACACCACGGCCGAGTCCGGCCACGGTGCTGCTGGCCCTCCCAACTTTTTACTTTCCAGTCCATGATTTATGTTGTTTTTCCTTCAAGCCTTGGCTCTGGGAATCACGTTGAGTGCCAAAAGAATTTCAGGTTTTATTAAAATAAAAGGTTATCCCATGAGCACTGAAACTACTTGTGTTGCTTCCTATGGTTTTGTGTCCCGAGACTGGTTTTGGCGCCTAAAAAATCATGAACCGAGAATGAAAATGTTTTTGTGGTTAAGTGTTTGTAAGAAGCATCTCCCACGTGGATTTGCTGGTGTCTAATAATACATGAACTCATGCTACAAATGTTTTGGGGCATTTACAAGATTCTTTTCCTCCTCTCAACCATCTAATTTCATCATCTCTGCATAGACTTAATTATCTGAGAGCCCTCAGCCAGATCTGTGCGACGCAGGTCAGCAGGTTCAGAAGTCATCTGGGGAGAGAGGGCACAGGCAGAGGGACCCCGTGACAGCATTAGCCTGATTTTGGTAGGAAATTAGATTTTAAGCTCTTTCTGGCTCCCCTAACTGCAGGGAGAACAGCGAGGAAACATGACCCAGGAGGGTCAGGGAGCAGACGGCGAGAGGAACGAGCTGCTCCCCGAGGTCTCACCCAGACTTTCTGCAGCAGTGGGGCCCTGAGGAGCTTCTCCCATCTTTGCCTCCCGTGGCACAGAGTGCATGGCCTGATCCCTCCGTTCCTGAGCTGCCAACACCATTGCAGGGTGATTTTTTAACCTCAGCAGTGAAGATTAGACCCGTATTGATGGTTCATTACCCAATGCCACTCGTGCCACGTGGCTACGGAGCACTGTCAGGGTTTCCATGACATGTGGGCACGTAACACGGTGGCACAGACGGTGCCACCCAGCCAGGGCATGCACTGAGTCATCTCTAACAACAGCCAAACCCCCGGGGAGCTTCCCTTTCCCCCTCCTTGCCCCAGCCCAGGCTGGGAGTCACCTTTTACAAAGCTCCTTCCCAGGGCAGGTGTGCCAGGGCACAGCTGGCACTCGAGGGCCCCTGTGAATGCAAGTGTGTCACAGGTCACTGTCTCAGGTGGGGTCTGGTGCCATTCTGTGGCCACCTGGACTGCCAGCAGCAGCCAGGTCTTCGACTGACCCAAAACCTAACTGGGGAGTGCTGGGAGGGCCAGTTCCCCCCAGGGGCTGTGGGTGCAGAGGCGTTGGGAACAGGTGGAGCTGTGCCCACTTTACTTGTTCGTCTCCTCCCTTGTGCTTCCCACATCCCTCTCCACCAAACAGAAAGGGAAATCCGGGATTTTCAGCTGCTTTTGATTCCCTCTTGCTCTGCACACAGCGGGGTGGGGAGGGATTAGTCTCCATTTCCTGCCTCCAGACAGCTCCAGAGCTGCCCAGGCGGGATCCCCCTGGCCAGGAGCTCCCCGACCCACGACCACGACACTGCCCGAGCCCACAGGGCTGGAACAGCTCCTCTGTCCTGCTTCCCCTGAGCTCTTCTCCCCAGAGCCCCTCGGAGTCAGCTGCTCTGCTCGGTCAGCCCAGGCTCTGGCGCCACCAACCACATTGCCCCTCCTTCCTCGCTCGGCTGCAGTCTCTACCTCGCATTCAGTTCCCAGTATGGGAAGGAGAAGTGCTGGGGAGGGCACTGTGATGAAAGAAAAACCCCTGACACTCAGAGCAATGCACACGGGAGCCTAAAGGGAGAAGGATGAGCAGAAAGGGGTTATTAAGGGGGATTTTTGGGTGCTGCTTTCCTGGCAGGCAGGAGAGGAAGCCCCTTTGTCTTGTGTCAGCACTGCATTTCCCTGTCACCAACATCACAGCCAGACACGACCAAGATTGTCACACCCAAACCAGCCTTGTCCTCCCAAACAGCTCCTCAATATCTCCAGGTGAAGGGCCTGATGTTCACAGCTGTCCTCTGGGAATTCCCTGAATTACAAAGGCAGCTGTCAGCAGGATGGGATTGTGTATTTTCCACTCCTGGGAGGAAGAAAAACCCAATGTCCTGCTGCCAAAAGCTGCTGCAGCCCCAGCACACCCAGGGACAACCCTGGCACAAGCCCAGAGAAGCCAGGAGAGGAGCGAGGACACAGGACTTAGGAGATGCCTGCACAGAGATGACAGAAGAAAATCAACAATTCAGATTTTGGATGCAAACAACCTTTGAGGTTCTTAAAGTCAGGCCTTCACCAGCATCTGCATGGAGGTGGTTCCCCAAAGCCTGAGCTCTGGACCCCAACACTGGGGTGCACCACGTGCTGCCCTCTCCAGACACCACAAGTGATGCCACACACATGACTCCAGGAGCCAGGAGTTAAAAATACCAAATATCACAAGTTCTGCCCCAACTGAACCAGCAGCCCTGCCTGTCCTGTTACACCATTGTCATATGATGGGGCAGGCAGGAGGATCTGGGGAGAACCAGCTCCTGGGGCAGAGGAGCCAATCCTTGCAGCAGCACTGATACCACAAAGCACTCCAGGCTCATAAAAGAGCCAACACCAAGCTGCATCTGGCTGTGCCCCCTCCCTGTAGTGTTTTACCACCTCACGAGCAATTGCACTGAAACCAAAGATGCTCTTTGCATCTCAACAGCATCTGACAGCCAGCAGTGGCCAAACCGAGCTGATACAGGACAGGGCTCCTGGCAGGGGTGTTTCTTAGCAGTATCTGAAGCTCCCACAGCTAAATCCAGCCCTGTCTGGATGGAGCAGTGGTGCCTACCTGTGCCTGGCAATGCGTAACAAAAGCAGGCTGCTCTCTCCTGTGTGGGGACAGCGGGGAGCAGCGAGGGGCAGGGGATCCTCCAGAGCCGCGCGTTGGCCCTGGAGCCGAGCCCAGAGCCCCGGGGCTCATCGGTGCTGCCCGAGGAGCAGCCGTGCAGTGGCTCTGTGTGACACGAGGACGTTTCAGGGCCACAGGAGCACAGCTCGTGTCAGCAAGCAGCGGTGCCACCGCCTCTGTGGGGGCAGCCACATCCGAGGCCAGGCAGGGTCCAGCTCGAGGCGTGTCAGGCGCCCTCAGCATTGCCACTCTCAGCTGTCCCGGCTGCTGCACAGCCCCAGGGCTCCCTGAAACACGGGGTAGTTACACAGGGTCATCTCGGATGGAGTCCCTGGATGGGAGATGCCCGGGGTTACAGCCATGCTCTGCTGTTACGTTAAGGGTTGTGAATGGGGCACACCCTCCATTTCCCCTGTGTTTGCAGCTGGCACACTCCAAATCAATGGCTGTAGTGATGGTGGCCTTGTCCCTGCCCCAGCCCGGCTGCAGGACCTGGGATGGGAGGCTGTGCAGAGGAGGGGATGGAGCCACGGGCAGGCAACACCCACACCTCCAACTCACCACCTCCGCTTAGGGAGGGCAGCATAGCCAGGGGCAGAGTCCCCGCGCTCTGGCAAAGACCCAGAGCAGGCAGGGACAGCCTGCCTCTGGCGGGCTGTGCTGTGCCAAACCAGCCAGCACTCTGGATTTGCCTTGTTGGAGCACACGTGGGCAGCGGCAGCGCTGGCAGCACACTCCTGCAGCAGCTGCTTCTGCAGGCGCTGCCCTGGGCCCGCGGCACGGTGACAGATGACAGCAGGTTGCACTGACGGGCCCTTATCGAATCCAGCTGTCAGGAGGCAGCTGCTCCGTGGGTGCCCAGCCCGGGGGCAGGGATGGAGCCAGCTCCTGCCAGCAGCACGTGGGCACCGGGACCTGGCTGTGCAGCTGCCTCGGCAGCGCCCGCAGCCACGGGAAAGGCTCTGCCGATCCCACGGGATGGTCGGGATGGAAACTGAGAGCAGAGAGCAGGAGAAAGCTGGAAGCACAGGGAAGAGATCCCATTTCACTGGAGAGAGGGAAAGTGCGAGAGGCAGAGCCTGACCTCTGGGAGAACCATATCTGCAGAGTGAAAGCTGCACGAGGGGCAAATGCTGACATCGCCCTCAAGCTTCAGACAGAGAAGCTGGTGCTGAAGGGTGGGGAGGGAGAGCAAAGAAGCAGAGAAACACTCTAGGAGGTCACCTTGAACATCACGTTCTTAGCCAGGGACAGGTTGTAATGCCACCAAAATCAGAGAGTTGACCTTGATGTGCTCCAGCTGAGGATGTGGCACAGGGTATTTTACTTCCTTTTCTTGCAAGCACAGACCCAGCCAGGCCACTTAGAAAAATACATTGAAAATAGATCGACTGAACAATTACTGGAAACATCAGCTCCTTCTGCCTCGCAATACACAGAGAATTAGCACGGCTTTAATTGCACCAGTAGCTCCCTGAGGGCAGCAGGGAGAGCTGGCCAGGCAATTCCAGCCCCTGCAGTGAGCACACGGAGCTGTGGCACACGTGAGGTGACCACCACAGACCCTCTGGTGTGGCCACACGTGGGCAAGGCACAGAGATTTGGTGAGCGCCAGGCATCTCAAAACCTGCAAACAGCATGTCCCAGAGGTGGCAGAGCTCAGGCAATAATGACAGGCCAGCATGAGCCCCAAGACAGGCTGTACCCCAGGGAGCTGCGTCAGATGCGGGCTGAGGTTCCAGAGGTCTGTGCTCCCATTCTACTTCAGCAACTCCTGTCTGCATCAACAGCATCCTGCTACCTGCTTATTTGTAGTAACCCTGCTATTACTGGCCTGGCACTCCCAGGGCTGTATTTCACGTGTTTATGCAGTGTGGGAACACAGGCACAGGGAAAGACTCTGCAGGTTTTAGCACCAGTGACCCAAACAGCAGCAACTGGGGGCCCTTTTCCCCATCCCTTTTAAACCAGTGTAAGGGCTCAGCCATCACACCAACTCTTCCCTCTCTGAAGCCTCACTCAGGGCTGGAAACAGGGACTGCCACCACCCCAAAAGCTCCTGGGACAGCATCAGCCAGAGGCACAAAGCAGAGTGTTCATGGCCTCGCACGTTCACATGCATCTGGTGGGGTTCAGGTGGCTCCTGGGGCAGTGCTTTGATGCCCTCCCCAGCACTGGGACACCAGCACAGAGGCACAGATCAGCAGAGGGGTTTCACACAGCCCCGGGGGCTGCAGGGACACCCCGCAGCACTGCATGGATTCAGAGCTGGACGTGCACAAACCGTGTGGGATGGGCTCAGCCCTCAGCCTTGCCGGGGCAATTCCCAGAAATCCCAAGGCTTTGAGTGTGCTCCTAAATCTCTGCCCTCACAGATGAGAATTAAACCTGGGAGTCTTTTTCCATAGTTTCTCATTATCTCCAAAGAAACCAAGCAATGATTTGCCTGAGGGAAAAGGAGAGTTTGGCCAAGAGCAGGGATGGAGGGATTTGTTGTTTTTGACTGTAACCGTGGTCAGGAAATGGTCCTAGAGCTCATTTTCAGCTCCTCCCTCTCGATAACATCTACCATATGCATGCAGTGGAAAAGAAACAGACTTTGATACAGACACGGCAGACTTTGATTCACCACGGGGCCCTTGGCAGCTATCACTTCACCCCGGCTTCAACCTGGGATTGACACCAGCATCAGCTCCCTGGCCCCGCCTGACTCCCAGTTAAAGCCTTTCCAGCCCCGACAGCTTCAACCTGGGATTGACACCAGCATCAGCTCCCTGGCCCCGCCTGACTCCCAGTTAAAGCCTTTCCAGCCCCGATGGGGAAGTAACACCATTCCCACTCAGCCCCGCACGGATTAATTGGCTATTTATGCAGCACTCCAAGGTGATACCGGTGCTGCGGACAGGAACAATGAAGCCGGAAATTAGTAGCTCATTACTGCTGGTCTGAAAGTTTTCTTTCCATGTGCCAGAGGACAACGTTTCACCCAGGATGCCCGGGTTGCAGGCAGCTAAAACTCTTAAAACTCCGCCGAATGAGGTCTCAAATGCGGCAGGGAATAAGCCTGTGCTACAGCGAACCCGGGAACTAATCATTAGTTCCCATCTCCAGCTCCTCTGAGCCTGGCTCTAAGGTCAATCCAAGCTTTTATCTTCTCCTGTATTTCAGTATGCTGAGGGGAAAAAAAATAATATTAGAGGAATAAATTAGCATGTGAAATGTAATTTAACTAATTAGCTCACTGGAGTGGAAAATATTTGCTAACCACTTTGAAGTCAGACCGACTGCACTTATTAGGACACCACAGAGGAGAAAGGAAGAAGACAAAGATGTGGAGACCGCCAGGACAGGCTGTGGAGGATGCAAGCGCCTAAGCGGGACAATGAGATCTTCTCCTGATTGCTTCTCGCTCTGCAGTGCGGGGAGAGCCCCCGGCTGTGCTGCTCGGCCCCGACCTGCCGGGCACTGCAGCAGGGAGGGCTTTCCCAGCGCTTTCCACCACCGCACAACGCTGTGGCCGCTGCGTGGCATCAGCCTGGCGTGCCCTGGTCTGCCCAGCCACGGCTGGAGCGACCCAGCAGGCAGGAGGGATGCGCTGGGGGCGGGCAGCAGCATCCCACCGGCTCGCCGCTCCCTCGCAGCCCCGCGGGCTCGCACTGCCGGGGAGTGGATGTCGCCAATTAAGCTGACAAACAGCGGGCCATAAAGCTCCATCATGTCAGGGAGCTGCCTGAGATGCCACAAAAAGCCGTTATATCACTTGCAACAGCCCGCTCATTGATTTCCCCACCTCCCAGACATAGAAACTGTTGCTCTTTTATTAGCAAAGCTTTGGAAATCCCTCCCCATCGTAGAAAAAGAGGCAGTCTGGGCAATTTTGCAACTGCTGTGGCTGAATTATGAAAGGGAGGATTGACAACCCCACTGAAAGCCATCAAGGGAGGCAGAAATGAGAGCCTCCTCTGCCTGATACACAGCTCCACATTGAGGGTAACCTGGGGGAGATGCTCCCCTTCCAGCTGGCCACCCACTGAACGTGGGCATGAGCACCTCCAGTGCTCCCCTGCCAGCTGGTGAAATGTCCCCCAGAGGAGACCCAGTCCATTGCTGGGGCAGGGCAGTCTCCCTGAAAAACAGGAATATGAGATGTTGACCCAACAGAGTTGCTGCCCTGGCAGAAGAGACTTGAGCCAGGGGTTCATGTTTTTGTGGGGTGTCCCCAAGCTGGGCTTTGCCTCGCTCCTTTTTGAAGTCAGAGCTTTGCTGCCTGGGAATCCAGCCTGGAAAAGGTCAGTTGTGTGTTCAGTGACTGGATTTGCAGCAGGAGGAAAGCCCATTTTTCAAGCCAGGCCTTCCCACAGGGATGGCCCAGATGTGATGGACAGGATCCTGCAGAAGGGCCCCAGGTAATGCAGCCCCTAAACTTTTCCCAACCTGCCTGTGTCATCTCCAAGAAGAAAGGAAATTAATGAGCCTGAAATAGAAATTAAAGCCCTGAAATAGAGGGGGAAATGCCAACACTGCTCCCTCCCCACTGCCCACGCAGACCGGGGAAGCGACGGCAGGAGATGAGCAAGGACCTGCGGGTGGGTGTGAGACACCAAACCCTGCCTGCCTGGGGGAATATTTCAGCTCTGAAAGAGGAGTTTCTCCATCACCCCACAGACAAAAACTCCACTCAGGATTTCCCTGCTGGCCTTTCCCAGTCTGTGTTCTGCAGCAGACGGAGCTTCCAGCGATGGGCCCTGCTGTGCCCCTGCTTCCCAGGAATGGGAACTGAGCCTCAGAGCAGGGGTACGTGAGCACGGAGAGGCAGTGCAGTCCCTGATCCACCCCCTGCTCACGGCTGCTGCCAGGCAGTGCTCGCCCATGGGGCTTTCATCCCTCTCTGCCCAGGGCAGGAGAGGGCAGGGGGTGAAAGCACCAGCGAGCCCAGAGCTGGGCGATGTGAGCCTGGCTGGGAAATGTGAAAATGGGGCTGCTGGAGACCAAGTCCCAGTGTGACCCCCTGGCAGCTGGAGTTTCCACAGGGAAGCCCTAACCTCTCCTGTCCTGCACTAATGCCCTGGCCATAACCTGAGGTCTGGGGACACCCTGATGTGCCAGCTACCAACCGGAGCCTCACCGTGACACTGCCAGGACTGGCTGTCACCCAGCAGCCTCCAGAGGGCTCGTAGGAACTGTTAAAAACCCAACCAACCAAATAAGAAAAAAAACCCCAAACCAGCACTAACATATTGCACAGCCCCCTTAAACATTTTTTTCTCTTTTCTGCTGAAAACCAGGAATACGATAGGCAAACAGAGGTCCCTGAGTGACCCAGGCCAGGGCATTCCCCGTGCCCGGTGCCAGCCGATGCCCAGTGCAGGGAGGGAAGCCGGGAAGCCTCCACCTGTGCCGGGCAAACCCTGAGGATCCCCCTCGCTGCAGCGGGGGCCGCAGGGAAGTCCAGCACCGGATCGCACTGCCGAGCAGGAATGGAGATGGCCTGCCGCAAGCCCGGAGGGATCTGCTGCTTAGGAGTCGAGCTGAAGGAGAATAAAGCACCCAGGCACCGCTTCACCCGCTTCATCCCCCGCTCCAGCCACCTCCCACCGCCCGGCTGCCCTCCCTCTCTCCTTCCCCGGAATGCTGCAGGAGGCACCTGCGCTTTCGGGGCGCGCTGCCCACCCCCGGCACACCCCAGCAGCTCCGCAGTGGCCGTCGCAGGTATCCTCATTATCCTCATTAGTGCAGCAGCACTGTCGGTCCTGGCAAAGCCCCCCGGGGCGTTTCTAAAAATAGGAGGCTCCCTGCAAGTCCCCTGTCCCTGCAGGGACGCTCAGAATGCTGAGCTGGGGCTCCCCACCCCTGCCAGGATCCAACACACCGCCCTGCAGGAAAGTGCTCCCTCCTCCCGGCACACTGGGCTCGTTTTTGTGCTCTCATTTCACCTCTTTAAACACACAGATAGTGCTGAAGAGAAGGTAACAGTGATTGTGACAGATCAGTTGGTGGCCACCGAGAAAATCCAGATTTAAGGCTCCTGCAGTGACACTACACGCCCTGAGCACATACAGCAAGAGATGGGCTTTCCCTGCTCCAAAAATCAAAGCAAGTTTTGCCTCAAATTTTAACAGCACCTGGATCACACCCAAAACCCTTACACAGGTGGGACACCGACTGCTCACCACCTGCCAGCCCTAAAAAGCATCACCCCTGATTTTGGGTTCTCCAGCAGCTTTATCCCAGGGTCCTTCACGTACAGTCAGATTCGGGGTGTATTTCTGTGAGGGGCAGAGCGAAGCTGGCAAGAGGAGCCCTCAGCAGGAATCCCCTGACCCACTTTGGGAAAGCTCTGCCTCAATGCTGCAATCGACACCAGTTTTTGCATCGTGAAGCAAACCCTGCAGCTGCAGCAGAGCGAGAGGGCAGGACCGAAGCCCAGGGGTGGTGACACCAGGCAGGGCAGCCACCAAGGTGTGTGAAGGCAGAGCTGCCTCCCAGGCTTTCACACCCACCAGCCACTCCAGGGCAGCAGAGCCAGGACACGCAGAGCAAACACTCCCTTTTGCATCGAGCCACAACACGACTCTTATTCCACACAGAAAGGCTTCCCCTCCCTCCCAAACCCCTCCTTTCGTTTTGGTGCCCTGGATTTGGCAAGCGCCACAGCCTGTCTCAAGGTACAGCACTTCAGAGAGGAAACGGTCACATCTGGAGGCGGTGCCAGCTCTTGGCATCGTCAACTTTGCCAGAAGTTCACCACCCCCGGAGGTCGCCGGGGTGGGGTCACAGCACCTCGCTGCCCCTCGCACACCCACCGCGTCCCCGAGCCGGCCCCGGGCTGGCAGCTCCCTCGCCTTCTACTCACATCGTCATCCTGCACGCTCAGGGGGATATCCAGCATGCACATCTGCACAGGCTGCACCAGAGCCTTTTGCACGTTGAACAAAGGTTTTGCCTCCATCTTCCCGGGGATGGAGGGGCTGCTCATCCTCCTCCCTCTCCTCTGCCGCTCCTCTCCCAGGAGCAGGTCCAGCCCAGGCGGCGAAACCGACCGGAGATCTCTCTCCCCGTCCAATTTTGTCAGCACATCTTGCCAACAGCTGCTGCTTGTGCCGCTCCTGCGAGGTCTTGTTTCCTCCCTCGCGAATCAAAGAGCCGCGAGGAGCGGCACCGGGAGGCTGAGCGTGCGCGTGTGTGAGCAGGGCGCTCTGTGCGTGCGTGTGTGCAGCCGCCGCCGCTCCCGAGGCTGGGGAAGCAGCCCTTGGCCGGCCTGCCCCGGCTCCCTGCCTGCCCCCAGCTTCTCCTTTCTCTCGGGGTAACCTCGGCGCTGGCTCCGGCTGCCGCTCGGCCCCGCCGGGAGCTCCCCAGCCTCATCGGCATGCGTGGCACTCGCCAAGCCCGCGCATTGTCTCGGAGACGCACAACAGGTCCTGCCTGCTGTTGGTTTCTGATTATGATCAAACCGCGTCTGCAGCACTTACAGCATTTCCCTCTGGCTGTTGTGACAGCCAAACAGGCAGAGCTGGAAGGATGAGAGGGTGTGAAACAGAGGGAGCATGAGTGGTCGGAGCTGGAGCCTCCCCCTTTCTTCCCGTCTCCTCTCCCATCCCTGTTTTCCATTGTCAGAGGCAGTTTCAGCTCAGCGCCTTCCTGCACTCCAAGGACCACAGCGAGGCTTAAATAATTCACATCCACAGAGTGGTCGGGAACCTTATGGCACGGAGAATGCAGCATGGCACCGAGAGACCATCAGTACTGGTGATCACTTCGTTTGTAGGACAATTGTGAGTGGAAAGTTTTGCCCAGGTGAGCATTCCCAGCTGCCTTTCCCACCAGAGAACCTGTGAATCCAAACTGGAAACATGGCACAAAATCGGGTGGTTTGCTGTGAAAGGCACCTTCCTATAGGATTTCCACCAACAGTAGCAGTGGGGTGAGAGTCTCAACACGGAGCAACTCGTGTTATCACCTGCAGGCACAAATCACACGGATGTTACTGCTCTCACAAACAAGAGGGAACCTGGGGCCAAGCCCATGAGCCATCACCTCACCCAAAGCAGCTGCAGAGGCCAGGCTCAGTGACAGGGGTGACACCCAGGGGTCTCTTCCCAGCGAGGGCAGCAGCAGAGAAGCAGTTTGGTGGGTTCATCGATTCACACCCAGCCAAGGGAGACACTGGGGCCAGCTACATACCCAACAGAGGGACTAGGGTGAAACGCAATGCAAATCCCCACTGCCCTCAAACAAACAGCAGCTGATGTCCTCACAGCTGCCCTCCTTGCTGGGCCCAGCAGGGATGACACAAATAGGATGGACAGACCCTACTCCAGGCAGGTGCTTTTGGGTGGTTTTGTGTGTCCCACTTTGAGGAGTCTCTTGCAGGGCAAAGGTCTGGGACAGTGCAGCCTTTTCGCTGCTTTCCCAAAGGCAGCCGCTGCCCGAGGCCACAAACGCGGCTCGCAGCACGCCCGGGCGTCGGAGCAGAGCCGAGGAGCCCCGCTGAGCCAGGCATTCCTGCGGCGTTAGGTAAGCCGGGCTTGGCAGAGCCCAGCTCAGCGCCAAGCCAGCGCCGGGCTGACTCATCCGCGCAGGAGCCAGAGCCAAGACCCGGGGTTAGAGGAGTGTCACACACACACGGACCCTCTGTGCCACCCGCAGTCGGAGCTGGGCCCCTTCCCAGCAGGCTGGGACAGAGTGTGGGACTGGAGCGGGGTCTGGCCCATCCATCATTCCTGGGGGAAGTGCAAGGGTGAGAAAACCAGCCCTTAAATGCTGCAGGAATGGGAGCTAATGGGTAAGCCTGGAACAAGACCAAATAGGGATAAACCCACCATAAATTAAGTTTTAACTGGAAATTAGGCAGATTTTTCATCCACCATATGGCTGAGATGAGCAGCAGCAAGGACAAGAAGGCAGCACTGCAGCAGCCCCAGGAATGGAATTGCAGGGGAGGAGAGAGGGGAGATCACAGCTGGAGCACGTGGACAAGGCAAAATTTCCAGGGCCATGCCCCAGCTGCTGACTGATAGAACTTTGGCAACTCTTTTCATGGCCACAGCCCTGGAAACTCCCTGGCACAGGCAGTCTCTGTCCTTCATGATTCCTTGGTGACTCAATGCAAAGTGCATTCCCATGGAGGACTGTCCCACGTTTCACCAGCACCAAAGCCTGCCCTCAGCACGGGCAGTGCCCACAGCTCTGGTTCCAGGAAAGGTGATTCAAACCTGTGCCTCAGCCCCAGCTCAGGTTACTCACCTGCCTGCCACAATTGGTCAGCAGAGCTCGGCTTTCCAGCAACAACTTTCCAGTAACAAGCTGGGCTTGGTCAGCTGAGATTGCAGCTTCCAAACAAATCCTGAGAAGGACACAGATTCCACACTCAAGAGCCAGAGTCTCCGAGGGCTAGCATTCCCAGGAGCTCATCATCCTGTTCAGCAGCTGATCTGTACCATGGGAACAGGAATCTCTGCAGAGGTGGTGTGGAGGTGTAGGAGTCCCATCACCTGCTGCCTCCCTGGTTTCTAGGGCTTCCCTGGACTTCAAGGGCTAGGGACAGACCCCAAGGCTCTCACACACCTCTGCCAGGGCTCAGTCTGCTCTGCTGATCCCCAGAGCCCAGCGACCTCCCACCCAGCAGCCATAAAGATTCCAAAAGGGACAATCCTTCTGGAAAAGTCACAAACCACACAGGCAGGCTGTGAAGGAAAGTAAAACTCCAAGGGCAGAGTACCAGGAGGGACACCAGGCAAAGCAGCAGCAGCAGCAGAGGTTGGACAAAAGAAGAGATGCTCCAGAGATCCACCTCAAACCAACAGGAATGGGACACGGTGGATTGATGGGACATGGGAGCTGCTGTGACCTGCGGTCAAAGGTAACCAGCCAGATGCTGTGGGCATTCACACAGCCCCAGAGATGGTGTGGAGCCTTCTCCTCCTCTGCTGGGGCCAGCTCATGCATGTCCACCCACCAGTGTCCCCAGCCACCTGCCTCAGTCACCGGGGAACGGACGGTTCCTCAGCAGAGTGGCTTTGAACCCTTTCCCACTGGGAGGTTTGCAGCAGAAACACAAAGCAAAGAATCCCCCGCTGTCAAACCAGCCCAGACAGGATGATCCCACGCAGACGTTTAAACGACAGCTTCATCCTCCTGCTCCTCCAGTCTGGCTGATGTGAGTGGAAACCGTGCTACGATCCCAGATCTGCAACAGCAGCCGAGCACTGAAACCACCCCCGTGCCTGGAAAAGAGAGGAGCCATCCCCCCTGGCACAGGACTGAGCTGCTGCTGGAGCCCCACAGCAGCGTGGGCCAGCCCTGCCAGGGTGAGGGAGGAATCTCCTCCTGGTGTTGCCTCTGGAGGACAGGGAAGCCCCAGCACAGGCGCTGATGTTTCCCCGTTTCATTTCGCACTGGAGCTTTATTGTCGCAGCTCCAGCTGAGCAGATAAAGCCCATCATGAGACCTCAGTGCTTAGCAACCATTACTGGGAAAAGACTGTTTTCCAGTAAGAGTCTTGGCAGGAACAGAGCAACTGCAGGGCAAATTCATTGCAATTCCTGTGCTGGGGGCATCCTGCTCCCAACCACTCTGCTGCTGCCCCAGGGAGAGACTGGCTGCTGCACTGGGAAGTGCATCCATTCCTTAAGGTCCAAGCAGCCTCTGTCACTTTGCAAAAACATCATTTTGAGCACCCTGTGACTGAACCCCTGCACAGGTGAATGCAGCTTCCAGGGACAAACTCATGCACAGGAGGATCTTAGCACCCAACATTGCTGCAATGGTGTGAACATTTGGGGTGCTCCAAAAACCAGTGACCAACCTCTCCCATGGTGTTGGGCATTCCTGAGACCAGTGACTCACAAAGGCCCACCTAAGGAAGACTGACTCCAGTGCTTGATGTCAAGCATCAAAGACCTCCACAAAATGAAAGAAATTCCCCAGGAATAACAGTGGCGAGTTTGTTTTCCAAAGGAAATTGCAACTCCATGCCCAAACATCACAGCATCCTGCACCAGCGTGCAGTGCTTGAGAGAAATGACACAAAACCTGCAGGTTTATTTTCACTGTGTGAGGCTGATAGAAAGGCAAAGGGGAAAGAAAGCGGCATGACAAGTAAATGGCAAATGGAAAATCCCAACAGCTCTTCCCCTTTGACACTTCTCAGTAATAGAAAGAGGAAACCTGGTTTCAAAACCACAGAAATCCCAACTGAACAGCATTTCTCAGGAGAAATGTGGTGTTTACAGGAAGCCTGTGGGCACATTTAGAGAGGCAGACACGGAGATGGAGCCTGGTGGGACTTCCAGGAGACCATGTGCAGGTAGGATACCTATTTCCCAGTGAAAATCAAAATCACCTTGACATCTAAGAGGGATTTCAAGTGGGATATACAGAAGTACCCACAACCTGTCTTGTCCCAAACTAGTTGTGGGAATAAATCCCATTGATTTGAATCTGCACCATTGTTTTTAGGCATTTATTTGGAGAAGCCACTGTCATTTCCCCAAAGTCACTCCTGAGAGCAGGCACAGCCTGTGCTGCACCTCACGCCCCTGGAAAGCCCATCTGGCATTCAGCATCCTGAATAAATTCCCATGCTCCCCAGAATAGATACATATGCAAAATTAATTCACAATCAAGCCCGTGCAAAGCATGAGACGGCCTTTTAATAGGTGCAGAGCAGCAATTACCAGTGTGGAGTGAAAGCCAACAAGCATTAAAGGAGGGGTGGGGGAAAACCAATTAGTTTCCTTGGGATTCCTCCACACATTTGCCACTTGAGGGATTTCCATTTTCACGCTCCCCTGGGGGCTGAGAGTGCACCCCGGGAGCCAGCGTGTCCCCGTGGGGAGGGGGACACATCCCCACGGCCTCTCCTGCCGCGGTCCCCGGGATGCAGCTGTGCCGGCCCGGTCTCCATGGAGATTGTCACCGCAGCAACGGGGACCTGCGCGCTCCGGGGGCTGAGAGGGTGCGCAGGGGACCGGGAGCACCGCTCCCAGCTGGGAAAGGGAACGTCGGGCACCCACACGCCTCCTTCCTGCTTCCCAGACCGCTGCCCCGCGCCGGCAGGGGGAAAGGGACCTGCTGCCTGCGGTCCTGCAGCCTCGGCCCGTGCCTGGGCTCAGTGCCGGGGGAGCCGGGGCCAGCGAGCTGCCGCGGAGGGCACGGCACCGGCCGGGAGCCGCGCTCGGGGCTGTCATGGCCACGGTTTATGGGGCTGCCACGGCCTCCCTTCCTGCGGAGGTGGGGACAGAGCTCAGGGTGGGAACACCCCCGCAGCAGCCCCCGGGTGGGCAGAGCCGCTCTAGGAGGGGATTCCTGCCCTCCCACCGCGACGCAGCCGTTCCAGGAGCGCTCACACACGGGTGGGGAAGGACCCCGTGTCCCTGGGGGATCTCCACTCCCTCCTGCCCCCCGTTCCACCCCACTGCGGGAGGGAAGGAGGAGGACAGGACCACACAACTCCTTGCAGTCCATGGCTGCTCCCACCACCCCTTCTTGGTTCACCCCAAAACGGTTTCCCACCAGATGAAGCCCTTTCGATGACACCTCCGTGGTGTCCCCACCCCACGTGCACCACACGGGGGAGACCCGGGCGTGGCTCTCCTGCCGGGAAATCCCTGGCACAGGCCCCACACCTGGATTGCTGGGCTGACTGTACTCCTGCATGGCTGCCCCACTTCCCAGGCTGGGCACACCTCAGGCTTTGCACCTGGCACTGCAGGACGATGCCACAAACTGCCACATGCCCATCGCTGTCCCCTGCAGCTCCAAACCTAAGGAAAAGCCTCCTAATTTCCCCAAACACCTGCCTGGCAGGGGAGCCAGACTGGGGACAAGAATAAGCTCCCAAACATCAGCACATCCCGTCCCCTCTAGGGCCAGCTCTGGACACTGACCTTGCAGGGACCAGGTGGGCACAGCACAGGTCACAGCAAGGCTCAGCTGTGCCCACGCCAGCCCAGCAGCAGGACCAGGTGCTTCCCACTGCAAATGCCTTTGCTGGAGAAGGGAGAGCTGCCAGGGGGAAGGGAGAGCTGAGGGTGTTAGCAAGCCATGACAATCCCCATGTTACCCACGGCGGTTTTTCCAGGGGTTTATTCCACCTGCCAGCAGGCCAGAGCAGCAGCCGTGTGTGGCAGGACCGGGCTGGCAGCAAGGCAGGGCTTCTCTCTGGGCACATGTCGGCAGGCAGTCAGAGCTGGTGGCCAGCACAGCACAGTCTGGAGCGTTCACCAGAGATGGGGCATCCACTGATTCACCCACTTGGCCGAGCCCCCAGCGCTGGGCAGGGCTGTTCCCTTCAGCACATACTCCAGGGCTTAGCTGGAGCTTAAACAAACCCAAAGGAGGAGATTCCAGTCTCCCCAGCCCTGGAGCTTGCTCTCATTGTGCTGTTTAGCACAGCCCCCACTCCTCACACGTGCTTTAACCCGCACTGCCCGTGGCCAGGAGGTTATCTGCAGATCCACACCGCTGCTCCCTGGCAGACAGCAAACCCCGGGCTCCACAGATAAGAGGCACAGCGTTGGCAGCCTGCAGGTTTCCAGCCCTACACCCTGAGCCAAAGGCTCTCCCAGTCCTCCCTCTTCACGCCTCCAGGGATTAAAGAAGTCTCCACCTCGTGCAGTCCCCTCTCTAACAGCCAAGGGGATGGGAAACACTTTTTGCATGGCCAGATTCCTGAGGCAGGTTGATTTTTCTGGAAGTTTCCCTCAGGGCTCCCGTTCAGCTGCTCCCCACCCTCGCACTCTGACAGAGAAGGGTTCCAGAGGCTTCCTTGGCTGCGAGGGGAGCTGCTGCCTTGTGCAGAGCTCTGGCACAGCCCTGGGTCAGGCAGGGAGAGGCATTCCAGCCTGGAATCCCCTGCGGGAGGGCAGGGACAAGGCAGGGCAGCACTGAGCAGACCCCGAGGCTGTCAGCTCTGGTGGAGACAGACCAGAGAGCACAGAGACCCTTCCCTGACCTCCCGGGGGCTGTGGCCAGACCTGGGCTTTTCCAGGCCTGGCCCCTGTGCAGTGCAGAGGTGCAGCCCACCAGGGAGGGGCTGGGAGCAGTTGGGGACAGCAGTTGTGAGCTCCCTTTGCTTTACACAAATTCATGAGCCCATCCTGCCCACCTGCTGTCTCCAGATGTTTGCTGACAGCAGAGAGGAGGGCAAAGCCCCCCAGGCACTGCAGAGCAGCACCTGCTCTCAGCTCTCAGGCCAAGCCATCATTTTTGACTGGAGAAAGGGAAAATTCCTGGGCTCTGTGCACCAGCCCCGCAGCAGACACGGGAGCTGGGGAACATCCAGCACTTTGGGACAGCCAGCCAGCACCACGGGGCTGCATCAGTGTCCTGCCTGCCTGTGGGATCCCAGGCACTGCTCCAGCTGGGATCCTTGGGGCAGGTGAGACACACGGCCGGCCCAAGCTGATTGAGAGCAGCCTCTGCATTTCAGGGAATCACAGACTATCCCAAACTGGAAGGGACCCACAAGGATCATCAAATCAAACTCCTGGCCCTGCACAGACACCCCAACAACCCCACCCTGGGCACCCCTGGCAGCGCTGTCCAAACCCTCCTGGAGCTCTGGCAGCCTCGGGGCCGTGCCCATTCCCTGGGGAGCCTGGGCAGTGCCAGCACCCTCTGGGGGAAGAGCCTTTCCCTGATAACCAACCTAACCCTTCCTGACACAGCTCCAGCCCTTCCCTCGGGTGCTGTCACTGGTCAAAAGAGAAGAGAGATCAGAGCTGCCCCTGCACTGTCCCTCGTGAGGGAAGTGCAGACCTCAATGTCTCCTTTTCTCCAGCCAAAAAGCCAAGTGACCCCAGCCCCTCCTCACACGGCCCCACTAGACCCTTTACCATTTTCTTTGGACACTTTCCAATAGCTTTACATCCTGTTTTCCTTATTTCCAGGAGGGCCCAGCAGCGTGGGGAGCAGCACGGAGGGGGCAGCAGGTCCCCCCCAGCAGTCCTGGCCACACACCCGAGCGGTGGCTGCGCTGTAAATCGGATGAGGCTCGTTCCCAGGGGCCCACCATTGATTTCCGTTGCCTGACGACAGGAAAGCTTTATAATCCTATTAACTAAACACCCTTTTCAAGCAGCACTGGGGAGAGTGCAAAGGGGACTTGTATAAGCAGTCAGAGCCACCCCGTGCAGGACCCAACCCCAGGAAATGCTGGGCAAATGCCCCAAAAGCTGGGCTGTGACACCCACAGTGGCCAGGGAGGGGTCAGTGGTGGCCAGCACAGGAAATTTGGATTTTCCACCACAAAACACAGGCTCTGGCTGCAGGTCACTGAGCCAGGAGACTTTGCACAGGGACATGGTGCCCACACAGGCAAATTCACAGCAGCTGGCCCCTGAAATACTGACAAATATCACTGCACCTGGTCCTCCTTATGGGTGTTTGACAGCAAAAGATACGCAGCTTGGGCCAAAATATATAAACATTCCGTGGGAGAACGGGAATTTCCTTGCTGCTTTCTGAGGAGAAAAGATACATTTCATCGTGTTTGTAAAACGTTTCAAGAGTGCAACCCTCCCCCCCAGTTAGCATCGACCGCCAGGGTGCGGGGGAAAAAGGCATAAATCGAGCACGCAGGGGATGTAAAATCCCGATTTCCGAGGCGGTCCCAGGTACCCAGAGCCATGCTGCATCTCCACGCGAGCGGGAGAAGCCCCCAGGCTCCGCTGGGCTCAGGGAAGCGCTGCTGAGCCGCCCGCAGGGACGGGGGTTGGAGCAGCCGCGGGTCCTGCGGCCACACCGCCCTGCAAGGGCCGCACCGGGGGCTGCGCCACCGCGCACAGCAGGGAGGGATGCCCGGCTGGGGCCTCATCCAGCTGAAATCCCCGCGGCATCCCTCCGAACGGCAGGTGGGGATATCCGCAGCCCGAGGGGGAGGGTCTGCGCTGCGGCAGGAGGGACACAAACGCCTTCCCAGCAGCAGAAACGCACCTTCCCCTGGCTGTGGGAGCATTTATCAGCCAGCTCCCCTTCCTCTGCCTTTAGGTATCCACGCAGCACTGCAAAGAGCCCGGGCTGCTCTTTTCCCTGAGGGGTTATGGATGCAGAAGCACAGGATGGGCTCTGTCAGGGGACACGAGGCCACAGCACCACCGGCAGTGCCACACACGCAGGGACAGCACAGGAGGCTGGGCATGGTCTCCTAAACAACCCCTTCATCCTTTTGGGCTTATCATGGGGCAAAATCAGCTGCCCTCCATGAGCACTGGGGAAGGAGAGCATCCAGCCCAGCCCTGGACACAGGCTCTGCCTTCCAAACCCCCACCAAGGCACAGGGCTTGCACCAGCCTCCTTATTTTGGTGGCACCGAGGACAGCACAGCCACCAGAAGAGCCTTCCTGTCACCATGGAAATGCTGAACAGGAGGGTTTGAAGCCTGCTGGGACTTTCAACCTCTGCCAGGAAAAACAGGGCCCTTAAACATCCACAAGCCCTCGTTTGTATGAGGGGAATACTTGTGCTGCTTTTGGCCTGCTGGTCATGGGGCAGAAAATGTGGGACTTCTCCCAGGGTAAAAACCTCATGGGCCGAGATAAGAACAGCTTAATTATTGCAATATAGTAATAATTATGATAATGATGAAAAAGAAAGGACACCCAGCCCTGCTCCTCCAGCCTCCACACAGGCAGAGCTCAACCCCATCCCTCAGCTGCTCCTGCCCTGGGCCTGCTGCCCTCTCCCACAGCTGGGGCAGCAGCACCTTTCTGGGCCTGCACACTGTTGCACACCTCAACCACAACCATGGGAAGCCTCCTCCATCCCCTCCCAGCAGATTCCACCAATGGCTCTGCCCCTGGAGCTGCCTCGGAGAGGGGCTGAGAGCAGCCAAGGCTCCTTGTCACTGAGGAACATGGCTCTGCTCCTGTTCCCTGTAATTCAGGACATGCAGCACTCCCCACGACCAGGGTGTTCCTGCCTGCCCTGGGCTTTGTCACGCCACGCTGGCTGCCCCTTGTCGTGGCTCACGGCGGGGCTGTCACGTCCCCGGGGAGGCGAAGAGCTCAGCTCGTGTGGGACACTGCGACAGGGACAGGAAGGAAACACTCGGTGGGAAATCCGCTGTGGGATGGAGCCGGCGGGGCCAAAAGGGCGGGGCAGGGCGGCTGCTGGGGATTTCAAAGGGATTTCAGGGCGGGGATTTCAAAGGGAGCTCCTGGCTGCGCGGAGGGATGACCCCGACCTCCCCGTCCCGTGCCGAGGGCTCCTCCAGTGCTTTGCAGGGTTTGCTTCCTGCCGCCAGCCCAGGCAGGGTGTTTATGGCAGGGGAGTGGGAAACAGAGCGGGACTGCACGGAAGAGGAAAGATAAAAAGGGACAGCGGAAGTCCCGAGGAACCCGTGAGCCAGACTCGGCTCGCAGGGTGTTACCAGCCCACACGAGAGCAGGCTCACACGTCCTGAACCCCGGGCACAGCATCACGCCCAGGCTGTGCCAGCAACCCGCACTTCCCCTCCAGGGTGCCTGCAGTGCTTCTCCAGTGATGCCTCCCAACAGCACTGGCCAGCCCACGGCAATGTCTGCACCACACCTCGCCCATCTTCTCCCCTCCTCCCTTTCTCTTCTGGACCCTACAGGGAAGTGCGGGGCCTGATCAGGGCTGCCTTGACATCCCACATGTTCTGACATCCCAGAGCTCTGCCACCACATCTAAAGCTTCTGATTTTCTCCACACGGGGCAGGACAGACCAAGGAAGGGCTTCTCCACCCTCTCTGACCCATCAGGACACCACTGCACCCTTCCTTCTCCCTGCTTCCCCTTTCTCCCATCTTTGGAACCAGGCAGGGTGGTGAAGGACATTGAATCACAGCTGTTCCAGGGAGCCTGTGAGCTTCAGCAGCTCCAAGCACAGGAGACAGGAGCCCCCAGGGCCACAGCAAACCCGGGAGCACCGAGGGGGCTGAGGATGAACTTGCAGAGGATGAACTCCCTTGCAGAGGATGAACTCCCGCTGCACTGCAGGGCCCCGAGGGAGCGGAAACTCTGTGATCGCCCAGCACGGAGCCGCCTTGACGTCAGCTGATGTCTCCAAAGCCAGCCTTTGACCCGCGGCCAAGGCGTGCAGCGCGGGGAATGTCAGCGCACACAGCCAAAACCCGCGGGGACACCCGCGCAGAGCCGCCCCCGGCGCGCCCGCGGTGCCTTGGGAGCCAAAAGGTCCCCAGGAAATCCAGCCGCTTAAAAACGCCAATCCTCAAGGAAAACAGGAGGGTGAGCCCCTCCGCGGGCCGCGCGGGCTGGACTCGGGCGATGCCATCAGGAAAACCCGTCAACATCTGGAGGCCCCGCCAGCGCATCCCGCGGCAGCCGGCGCCGGGCAGGGCGGGATGGATTTAGTTTGGGAGCACGCGAAGAGCTGCCGGCAGCTGCCACAGCCACCCCTGAACGCCAGGGCTGTGACAGCGCAGGCACAGCGCCGCGGGCACGCGGAAAACGCTCCTGATGTGCCATGGGCGGCAGCCGGGGAAGCGGCACGGGCACCTCTCCCTGCCCGCCCGGCTCAGGGAAAGGTCACGCGTTCCCTGCTGCTTACGGACGGCTGGGGGACAGCTGGGGGACGGCTTGGCTGGTGACACTGGGGACAAGCACAAAAGGGAGCTGGGGATCAGGGATTTCTTTTTATAGGAAGGACGCTGTGATTGACGCGGCCTTGCTGAGATCTCCCACGGCGGCGTCGGGGCTGGACCTGAGATCTCCGAGGATGGAGCTGGCTCACGTCACTCAACACAAGCACGGCTCCTCCTGGCTGAGCAGTGCCGGAGCACCGAGCTCTGCTTGTCACAGCAGAGCCCACTTTGGCGTGCTGGGCTTTTCCAGGGAGCCGGATGCTGGCGCTGCTCCCGCTCCCATCACCGCTGACCCTTCCCAGCGCTGAGGAAGCGAACCCACGGCAATAACTCATAGCGAAAACAACAGTGCCATCTGCTGCACAGCCCCGCTGCGCCCGGGGCAGCCCTGGCCGGCCCACGCAGGGTCACACAGCCTGGCAGTCCCACCGGGCACAATACACCCCCAGGCAGCACCGAGCCAGCAGCATCACTGCAGTGGGAAGGCAGCCCCACAGCTGTCCTGACGGCCAGCCACAGCTGGATGGCCTCGGGTTTGCACAGAAAGCACAGGACAGCAGGATGAGAGGCAGAGCAGAACAGAGAATGTCCTGGAGCCCATCTAGTGACTGCAGAGTGTGAAGGACATGGAGGAGGGAACAGGCAAAACTTCTCCTTCTCCATCAACACACTGCAGCTGAGACCCATCTTCCACAGGCAAGGAGAGGGGGAAGAGGGAAGCAGCCCCTAACACTCCCCAAGACTTGGTGAGCTCCTTCACACCATCCTGAGCATCTCCCTTGGAGAGAAATCCCAGACCCTGGCACTAGACACGGCGCACTCTCCCCACCCGTGCTGTATCACCCCGATATCCCAGGGAAACTCCAGGTGGTGGGGACACCTGGGAGAGCAGGGTCAGCCTGAGGGAGCTGACGGCAGCTCCTCTGCCCCTGCAGGCTCAGCACCTGTGTGCAGTTGCCAGTTAACCAGCCCTGCTCCACGAGTGGTGGCAGCTTGGTGGCAGGTGAAGCAGTTTCCCTGCACACGGTGCCTGGAAAGTGCGCTGGCATCCTCGTCAGATGGGTTGCTATAGCGATGGGAAAGGTATCAGAAGCAAAACCCATCCTGATGGATAGTGCAGATTGCTTTGGAGATCACCACCTGAGATCAGAAACCCTGATTGCCCTGACCAGGTCCAGCAGTCAGGCACCATTTAGGAAATGACAGAGTGAAAACACTACGAGGAGATGAAAAGCACAACCCCAAAGATGCCCAGAATAACCAAAGTCCTGAAAAGCCCCTCATTTCTTCACTTAGAGAGTCATCTCTGGGCAAACTGGCTCAGAGATAACACACTGCACTGAGCTAGGGGATGTCAGATCCATCATTACAGTGTCCCAGAGATTTATTCTGGAGCCTGCAGCAGTCGCTGCATCCTCTGCTCATGTCTGATCAGCCCAGGCACACAGACTCAGGCGTGAGTGGGAGCTCCAGATGGAGTGGCTGAGCCATGCCAAGGAGGGACTTTGCATCTCTCCACCTGCTGCCTCCCAGCCCCTGCTGCCAGCTGGACCCTCCCTCGCTGTCACTTGTTGCCAGCTCGCCCCCCTGCCCCTGCAGAGCAACACCAAGAGTTAACTCCGAGCCACTGGAGCCACTTCAGACGCTGGGAGCAGATGAAAGGAAAGACACAAGCAAATGCAGCTCCAGCCGTGCTCGCCTGCACCCGCGCTCGCTGCGTCCTGCCCCCAGCCAGCCCAAGACTGCTCATCCACCATCTGCTCCCTTCTCCTGCCCAAACGGCCTGAAAAGGAGAGAGGGGACGAGTCTGCAGCTCTGGGAGCTTGGTTCAGGATGGAAGCCACCTTCTGACCCAGCTCAAGAGCAGGTTTCCGTTTTAAAGGCTGAAATTCACCCTTGCACGTGAACCTTTGCTTTCACATGTCAGGACACCTGGAACAACACACCTGCAGCACTTAGAGATGAAAAAAAAAAAAAATCTCCTTGTTTGCTCAGCTTATTTACTTTGCAACACTCAGTTTTACCAGTTGTTTGTGTGGGTCTTTCCCTTAGCAACCAGGGAGAGGAACATTTACAAGGCATGAAAAATGTAGCTGTACAGCCCTCAGAACTGGCAGGGTGCGGCTGCGGGTGCAGCTGGAAATTCCTCTTAACTGGTAGCCACAAACAACGGGACCTCAATGAATTGCACCCCTTAAAAGGCAGAGTGGCTCATCCTCTTCAGCAGGCGGAACCAGGACCTTAAACCTCTGCTCTCCACCCACGCAGGATCCTGGGCTTGGAACAAATACCTCTACATGCCTCAGTTTACCCATATAAAATAGGCCTATAAATAAATATGTATAATATATAAAACATGACAGGAAGACCAAAGCTGAGACCTTAATGCAAAACATTCTGTAGGATGCCACATGCATTCCCCAGCCTGTGAGGCTGAGCTCTGGACATCTTTTTCTAGACAACCTTACACCTTTGATTTTCTGCATCTCCCAGCAGGATCAATCTTCCCACTCCATAAGGACAGAAAACTCTCGTTCTTGACCCTAGGCAGGGTCAGGACCCAAACTCCAGTATTTTGGTTGCCAATCCCCTTTTCCAAAGGGACATGCCACCATCCGGCACACGCTGGTGTGGCACTAGGGCCTGCCTCACACACATGCCCAAGAGAGCTAATTCAGCTTTTTTTTATTGGGCTGGACCAAGGTGAATGAGGCTTAGACCAAACAGACCCACAGGGTGCAGGAGGCAGCTCTGGAATGCACATTTTTCAGTCCAAAAATGGATCCCAGCCCACTTCTCCAGCACAGCATCAGCCCTTCCCTCTATTCATTCCTGGTCTCCAAGGAGCCATTGCTGCCCACTTACCTTCCTAGCACCCCCACAAGGGCAGCATCACAGCCCCCCCTTCCCAGGGATGGGATCAAACATCAGAAGAAGAGAAAGTAAAAGCCAGAGGAACATCAGGACCAAACGCAGAGTCATATTCTGGTGCCACCCCCAAATTTCATACCTTTGCTTCATCCTCCCCTACCCCAAAAGCACCAGGGGGTTTGGGAGCGCAGAACTTTAGCCCACCGCGGCTCGATGTAGCTTCTTTGGCCTCATAAACACACCAGGCAGAGAGAAGGGACCTGCTGATGCCACTTGGCCTGAGCGGTGCCAGGGGAGCTGGCCCCGGCTCGGCGGAGCACGCAGCAGCGCCGGCCTGCCAACAGCATCGCAGCCCAGCGGCTGCTGCAGCATCGCAGCGCCTTCAGACCCTGTCCCAAACCGCGTCCCTTTCGCTCCCCGCCCTTCAGCTCCTCTTCTCCCAGCCGCATTAACCATTACACAAACCGAAAGCGAAAAAAACAAGGAAAAAACACTGAAAAACAGACTTCTCCCCACTCCCTCGGCAAAGCTGCTGCTTCTCCCGCTAAAGCCCAAGCTGCAGAGCAGGGGCCCGGGCTGCTGGCAGGTGCAGTGACCCCGGCCCCAACAGGCAGCAAGGGACGGACACCTGCAGCTACAGACCCGCAGCAAGCCCCGCCAGAGCCCCCCGGCTCGCCGGCACCGCGCACCCATCAGTCACCCGCCGCGGACACGCGTGGGCCGCCCTGAGCCCCGTCTAACGAGGGTTCTGGAGGGCACCGAGCCCGGCAGCAGCGCACCGGGCCGGGGGAATTCGCGGGGACAGAGCCGGCAGGTGCCCCGCGCACTCACCTGGGTGTCGATCATCATCGTGCCCCGCTCATAGCCCCAGCGCCGCGCCGAGAGCCGCTGGCCCCGCTGCGGGTGCCGGGGCCGCACTCACGGNCTACCGGGAGGGAGGGGGCGGCTCCCGGCTCCGCCCGGCCCCCGGCCCCGTTCCCGGGAGGGTGGGTGCGCGTCTGCAGCGGGGGCAGCCGTGGGCACCGCTCTGGTGCCACCCGCGCCCGTGGGCGCCCGCACGGGCACCGCTCCACGGTACTGGGGGCCCCCCTTCGCTTTTGGGGCGCGTTTTCCCCCGGGAGTGGGAGCTGTGGATGACGGGGGGCGGCAGGAGCCGTGGGAAGGCACCGTGCAGAGCCCGCCGGGGAGCGGGGGCCGGCGCTGCGCTGCGTGCGGGTACGAACAGGAGAAGAGCTTGGGGCCGTGGCTGGGAGAGACCCCCGGGACTCCCCGGGCTGTTCCCCTCCAGGAGGAGAGGCCGGAGCAGGGAGCCAGGGCACGACACGGACCCCCGGCCGCTCATCCCCGCTGAGCCCGGCACCGAAACGGGGCACGGGGGGAGCCCCGGGCGCGCTGCCGGAGCTGCGGGCGCACGGTCTGTGCGCCGGAGCGGGAGCTGGGGAGCCAGCGGGGTTGCCCTGGAAACAGAGCGGCTCCGGTCCCCGTCGTTTGTCATCATGAGGCCCATGACATGAGCCATTTCAGCGATGGCAGGAGAAGAGAGCCGGGAGAAGGCTGCGTCAGTCCACGGCCGAGTGCTCCCAGCCGCTGCAGCGCTGCTCCCGGGCAGCAGCACCCCGCGGCGGCCCCAGCAGCCACCCCCTTTTCTCCAGGGTCACAGCGGGATTGAGAGACAAGGCAGAGCCCACGGCACCTGAGCGTCCCTCTCCTCCGCGGCTCCGGGCCAGCTGAGCCAGGCTCAGGCTGGGGAGCGCAGCCAGGAAAGGAAAAGGTGCTGCCAGGGCTCTGGCTCCGGCACTAGATGCTGCTACAGAGCAACATAATTCTAATTATAGTAACGGTGTCAGTGTTCAACAGCGAGAAAAACACGCACTTCAAAAGGTCTAGAACTATGTAATTTGCTGCTGGCAAAACTCAACTAAAAACCACACCAGAATGGAGCACTTTTTAAATGTAATTTGTACTCATCTGGCTCGCTTTAAATTGGCTAGAGGTTCAGCAGGGGAGCAGGGGGATGAAGTGGGCATACAAGCAGTAGAGATTTGTGGTTAAAACTGCCTTTCTACTCCTAAGGCTTTACACTAGTTTTACACGAAACAGCGACATTTGGTGGATCTATGTTTAAGCTAAATATAGCACAGGAAAAGTCACGTCAGTACAGCAACACTCGTGGAGAAAGGAGGGAGTCTGGTGGGCAGGCAGACATTCAAATGTCACTCTTCAGATGTGTTTTTCTAGTGATGTTTCCCTAAACCATTTGATTGTGTGGAGCAGAACTCCAGGGGATTTACTGTGAGTAAAGTACAACCCAACCCACTCCTGGAACTCCTTCTCCAGTTCCTGCTGTCCCCAGAATGGCCTGTCACTGTCACTGTCACTGTCACTCCACCTGGAGAGCAGCTGTTGCTCTGTGTGTCACCCCTGGGGTCCCACGGGGACTTGCAGGGGCAGGAGGTGAAGCAGAGCAGGTGGGATTCAAGCGAGAAAATAATAACCTTGGTGCTAAGAGCTGCCCTTTGAGATTAGAGCAAATCCCCACGGAGTGACCCAGACTGGGCCCTGTGCAAACACAGAACAAGAGACAGAGACAGTCTCTCCCTCAGAAAGCTGAACAGGTGAGACAAAGGGCAGGGCACTGAACCCAGCAGCTCTGGCAGGGAGCTCCTTTCCACCACCAGCTGCATGAAGCCAGCCAGATGCACGTGGCTTTTCCACAAGCTGGTTTCATGCAGGGGATGTGTAACTCGTGTTCTTACCCCTCCTCATCCCCCTCTGCTCAAAGATCATCTCATTTCCGTGCCCCACAGCCACAGATCTCACCCACAGAGAGTTTGACTAAGCCAGTCCTTTTGTAACTGGTGCTGTGTGGTACAAAATGACATTTCTGGTCAAAAATGTCATGGAACATCACATATGGGAGGGTTATGGGAAATCCAAACAGGAGCAAAAAGAATCCTAATCTGGGTAAGTGGAAATGATTCTTGACCTATCACTGGGGAGAATGAGAGGATCACAGTCTGGCCCCACCTCAAATCATATTCAGTGCTGGAAGCTCCTGTTTCACACCACACAGAGAAATTTGCCCTTTGGGGGTGGATGCACTGGGCAAGACAGCAGCAGGGAGGAGGAAAGAAACAGCCTGTCAGAAGGGTGCTTAAATTAGAGGGACAATGAATGATGAGTCTGTTCCAGCCGAGCAGAAAGGGATGGAGGGAAAAAGGGGCCCTTGGGAAGGCAACAAGCTGCTGCTCTGAGGCTGGGTTAAGGGCTTGAGTGGGAAATACCTTGAGAGCACAATCACATCCCCAGGCACTGGGGTTTATTTACATGTGGTGGTTCAGTTTTCATGCAGTTCCCTGCATTTCTAAGTCCAAATTCCTTTGGCACAAGAGCACGTAAGACAACATTGTCCCCCGTGGTGAGTGGAGGGAGGCAAGAGTGACACTGTGCTGCCTTCCTACCGCGTGCCTCAGTTTCCCCACTGTGCACCGGGTGTGGGTGGGGAATGCACAGCAGAAAGCAGGTCCTGGGGAAGCTCCCACAGTGCACACAAGCCTCAGGCTGCACAATCCAAACTGGGAGAAGGGAAGCTCGCTGCTGCTGCTGGTGGGGGAAGGGGATTAATCAGCAGGAGATGACAACAGAAGTCCAGCCATTCATTAACCAGAGGAGGGCACGAGCTGATTCAGGGAGCATCTCCCACACAGTGCTGTGGGGTTTTTTTTTCTGCAGACATTCTCCTGCTCCCTGGAGGCACCAGGAGTTTGTACACGCTGCTTCAAACCACAGCCCCGTGGAGCAGAACTGTGCCACACAGCACAAGCCATTCCCCTGGGGAGAAGCTGCAGGCCTGCCAGGAAAATAAACATGTTTGGCACAGCACAAACCAGGCCATTATGGTGTCAATCAGAGGGCTGAGGATTCGGCCAAAAGGCAGCTCGGATGCAGAGCTCAGACCAAGCCCTTCACAATTTTTTTTTCAAAACAGGTACCCCAGAAACACAGACCACCCTCTATCACCCATCATCTGTGCTGCAGAACTTCCCCTCACAGAGGATTTATGAGTATCTGCACAGGAATTCAATAATTAATGTGGCAGAATGAAGCCCTATGGCTGCAAACCCAGAGCAATTTCCAGCAGGATTAAGGCATAAGGGAAATTGGCCATTGGCACAGCTGATCTATGGATTCGTGGCTGCTGTGGAACTTCATGTTTTTCTTGGAATCTGAATACTTTTCTATGAGGTCTAGCCCAGCCCAGCCACGTACTGACACCAGCAGATAAAATTATCTGGCTTGTCCTGTGCAGAGCAGACTGGACAGTTCCTTCTGGCTGGTGAAGAATCCATATGCATATATGTATAATTAGCATAATGAGAACCTAGTTTCAGCATGGCCTTGAGGCACTAACCCTTTAACAAATAAGAAACAGACAGTATTAATCCTGGGCTGGTTGGAAATTTATCTTTCTGGAAATATTTGGATAAGTATTTTTCCTCACCATTTTGGCTTAGATGAAGTGCCTGGTTACCCAACAGACATGGCAAGGGTTTCAGTTCTGGGTTAGTTATGTAAAGGGGCATCTTCCTCCTGCACTACATCACTAAGAACAGTCTGGAGAAAATGTAATAAAGACCCTTTGCTGGATTAAGCACAAATCAGCCAACCCAGCTGCCACTGGGGCTTTGGGGCTGGAGGTATTTCAGGTACGTTATCTATATTATGGGTCCGTGAAAGCTTTTCTAATTAGTCTTCTGGAAGATGAAATGCCTGCAATGACAGTGGCAAGTGCCATTTCCAGCCTGCTCACAGGACTGAAATGGCTCGTTAAGTCATCTGCAATCAGTGGTGGGGCCCTAAAGCTTTGAATACTTGATTCGCTGCCATACAGCAATTTTCTCATGTGAGGAGAAGCAGGAACAGTCAGGCACCTCTTCCCTATTTTCCCTCTCTCTGCCAAATGAGCTTTTTTTTCCTCTTTTCTTTCTTTTTCCTTATTTCCCCGCCCTAAACTGTTCCCTTAGAAACAGCCCGCTCACCCTTTCACCCTGCTCCTCCTCTCCCCGCTGAGCGCGGCCGCGCCCCGCAGCTCCCGTGGCCTCTCTCCTGCTCCCTCTGAGAGAACAGGGACTGACGTGCTCAGCCCTGGGGTAGCAGAGGGAGATGATGTTTATGGCAGCCCTGCTGTGACAAGGGAGGTGGCACAGGCACCCCCGTGCTGTGACCTCAGCTGCCAGCCACAGCCGTGGCTGCTCCCCCCTGCTCACCCGAGGGAGCTGTCGGGCTCTAAACGCCTGG
Source organism: Promerops cafer (assembly GCA_013398275.1). Taxonomy (NCBI): domain Eukaryota; kingdom Metazoa; phylum Chordata; class Aves; order Passeriformes; family Nectariniidae; genus Promerops; species Promerops cafer. The sequence continues at coordinate 358,124 of VZSE01002194.1, read as the reverse complement.
TTCAGCTCCTCAGCACATCCAAGGAGAGAAAATGTTAACCCCAGCCCACTTCCAGCTCTACACTGAAGTCCCAGCTTCACCAGAGCATTTCATTACGGAATGAAATCATCCTGTTTGCTGGAAAGGCATCAGCTCGTGCTCTCAGCTCCAGCAGCTTCTCGCCAATTTATTTCACAGAGCTTACAAAAATTGGAAAGGGCTGGAGCAATGGAGAGGAACACGAACATCTCAAAACCAGATTTTCTGTGTTGGAAAAGATTACATGATCCACAGAGACATGTGACCCAGGGAAAAGGTTCAGAGCACATCTGTGATTGAAATAAACCCAAAGAAGTTCAGTCTGCTCTGAGCTGTGCCAGCTCTGTCTAAACTTGGGTCTCCAAAGCACAGACTGGAATTTGGGAGATAACTGCTAGATGGGTTCACACTGTTTGTCCTGTCAGACCAGGGCTCTTACTGGCAATGCCTGGCACCAGCTCTCTGCTGAGAAGGTCCAAGAAATCCTGCTGCACACCAGACAGGGATAACGTGCTCCGAGTGCAAGTTCCCTCCTGATTCTGACAAAAGGTGTTAGTTTAAATCACAGTGCAGGAAAACTTATTGCCCTGCAACATTCTTTTTTTTTTTTTAAGTGAAAAGGTCTTTACCAAAACCCAAGGCCTTCTTCTCCACAGGAACGTCAAATTCCATTTTGATCTCGTTAAATTTCTGCCAGGCCTTGGAAAAACACTCAGGCAAAGGCAGCTACAGCCATGCATTGGATAACTGGCCTTTTGGATTCTTTTTTGTGTGCTACAGCCTCAAGCAGGATGTATTTACTAAAAGTGGGAATCCAGAAACCTTTTCACTCTCACCTGCCCTTTGACTGCTGCTTCTGAAATACATTTAGACTCTGTTCTCCAGAGGAACTAACCACGAGTTCCCTTCCCAGTTTGCTCCTACCAGGAACAAAAATTCATGGGGGGGCACATTCTGCAGGAACTAATTTTGGTGGGTTTGGTTGCGTGGAGGTCAGTTTTGGACCTCTTTGTAGTTCTTATTCACTGTGCAAAAACGTATGAGGTGGATTTCGGGGGGCTTTGGCTTCCTGTCATCCCATATATACTCTGGAGAAAGCAGCTTGGAGGGTCTGTGGGACAGGAAGTGCCTGTTGAGGTGACTCTCCTCCTGCCAGGCTGCCATGATCCCGCTGGCTTTGTCTGCCAGGATGGTCATGTGGCAGGTCTTGGTGAGCTCAAAGACTATTCTGACCAAACATGGCTCCTCCGTAGCAGAAATCCCCTTCTCCCTTAGGGATGAAGGCTGCTGAGGAGCTCCTCCTCTCATAAGGGAACTGCTCCCGTGGGACGTCGAGGCAGCCAGGGGGGATGGCTGCCACGGTTTCCCCCAGGGTCTCAGGGCCCCAGGGGTTATGGAACACCATGCTGGTGTCCAGGCAGAAGAGGTTCTGCACTTCCTGATGGCTCACCTCGGCCACGTGCTGGCTGATGGCCTCCATCTGCACGTGGAGATCTCCTGCCAGCTGGAGTGTTTCTGGAGGGGGACGGTGACAAGCCTGCGCCCCGGCTGCAGCTGGACGGGGGCAATGCTCTGGGGGCTGTCTGTGAAGATGTGGTAGCCCCCCTGGTGATGTGATTGACAGTTCACCTGGTGATGTGGTAGCTCCCCTGGTGATGTGACAGCTCCCCTGGTAGCCCTGCATGAAGTGCTGCTCTGCCAGCTCCAGGAGTGACGTGCAAACCTCGTGTACCTGCACGGACACAGCCCGTGGAGCAGGGCCAAGGAGGGCCTTTCTGTGGAGAGGGACTTTTTGCAAGGGTGTGGAGTGACAGAGCAAAGGGAAATGGCCTTCAGCTGAAGGAGGGCAGGGTTAGATCAGATATTGGGAAGGAATTCTTCCCTGTGAGGGTGGGGAGGCCCTGGCACAGGGTGCCCAGAGAAGCTGTGGCTGCCCCATCCCTGGAAGTGTCCAAGGACAGGCTGATGCAACTTGGTCTAGTGGAAGGTGTCCCTGCCCATGGCAGGGGGGGGAAGGAGATGAATTTTAAGGTCCTCTCCAACCCAAACCATTCTGGGCTTCCAAGGGGATGTGTGTTGGATTATGAAGGGCACGTTAGTGAATGCAAGACAGGGTGTGAGGAGAGTTCTCTGATTATCACTGCAAGAATCCACACACTACACGTGCACCAGGTGTAGTGGAGCATGAGGAATAAGTGGATTATCCCCATTTTGACCAGCTCTAATTCCCAAGCCACCTGCTAATTCTTAAAAAATACTGCCCACACCTCAGGTACCTCAAGTGTTGTCATCCCGTGGGCTTGTGTGATTACAGACACACTACACGGGCACAAAGCCCCCCTATAAACTGGGACAAATTTCAGGAAAAGGAAAGCCACAATTATCTTTCCACAGAGGAAAGGCATCACCCCAAGAACTGTGTCCACTGAGTGCTTCCTTTACTTTCCAACAGCAGAGGCTGTCACCCCTATGGTGAGGTTCAGGGGTCTGTAGGCACTGTCCAGGATCTCAGGTCCCTTCCCAGATGATGGGGGCCAGCCTTGGTGTGACTGTCAGCACATCCTGGAGCCTGAAGGGGAAAAATAGCAGAAATGTCAATGAAATGTAACTGTTCCTGCTGGTTTTGAGGCCAGTAAATGGGAAAGAGGCACGAAAAAGGCAGCTAGAAGAGCGTGTGAATCAGCATTAATTTGCCATGGAGGGTATTAGCCTCAGATATTTTCTCCCTGCACTCTTATTTGAGGTTACAGAGCATTTTCTGGGCTGAAATTAAGCACTTTAACACATCAGCAAAAACCTGAGGATCTGCTAAAATCTCATTTAAGGACTTTTCTACTCAGGAGAGTTTAATGACCACTGAACTCTCAGAATGGGAAGCTGTGCCTATTTTCTATCAGCCTGATGCAGATTGCTACATGCAGATTAAAACACAAGTAATAATAATATGAAAATTACTATAAAATATACCCCATTGCTGTGTTATTAAAACACAGCTTGCAGCATGACAGCTTATTTTCCCAGTATTTATATATAGCTCCATCACTTTCAGATATAATTTAAAATGCTGTATGTGAGCCAGCATTCAAATGTGTAACAAAGTTGGGAAAAAATCCTTAATCTCCTCTGAGGGAAGTGGAAATACTGGATATAAATGCAGCAGAGTCTGATTCTGCCTTATTACAGCCCTGCAATGCTGTTTCAATTTGCTGCTTTTGTTTTCAGTGTTTCATTCTTACCTTTTTGATTTTAAAAGGAGATGTCATTTATGGTGGAATTCACCCCAGCCTGCTCACATTTTCTCCAGACCAGGAGCTGGAGCCCTCTGCTAATGAAATTTGTCACACACAGCACGTGGCCACACTTGGGGGCTGCCAGGCTCCCACCTGACACAGCTCCAAGGCAAAACAGCACCAGACCCAAACTGGGGGAGCTGTGGGGAGCAGCCTGGTGCTTCAGGCAGCAGATCCAGTCAGATCCTCCAGCCCAGATCTAATACCTTCAGTCTGGGAGGATACAAGAATAACACTTTGACTCCTTCCTACAGCAATGCATGTGATTGAAAGATTAAATTATACAGGAAAAAGAATCTGGGTTGGGGGAAATCTACCAACGGATCTCTTCTGTTTCTGGGTTGATTATCCTTTTTTTTGGATAGGGAAGGAAACATGCATTTTCACTTCTCTAAGCTTTTTAAATTTCATTTTAAAGGGCTGCCCTGGGTTTCCCAATGAGTCATGGTCATGGTCATCCTCTCAGTGCCAGTCAAGTCCCTCCAGAAGACACAGAGCATGAAAAGCTTCAAGATTCTCCCCTTGTTTATCTCACTATATACCAGCTGATTTAGCACAGAAATTTATTCCAATATGGAAGAAATATTCAGGCTGAGCACATCCTGAAAATGTGGGGGAAATAATATATATATATATATGTGTGTGTACCAACAGTGTGTATTTATTAACATGCAAAAGAATGTGGTGGTTGAAGGTGAACTGCTCCAGACAAAAGTCAGGCCAAAGGAGGCTGTAACAACCTGAGCTGCACAGAGTTTGTCCAAGCCACTTCTTCATGCTGCTGTCCCAAATCTTCCATTAAACTCCCTGCTTTGGCTGAGTCTCAGAGATTTGTCTCTGTTTGCTGACACCACTGCTGAAGGTCACACAGAGCACCTGCTTTATTCTGCCCTGAAATGGGTTCAAAGCTCTCCCACAGCTGGTTCCAGCTACAGCACAGCTCCAGAAGGTATTTCCCACTTACAGGTATTACAGATCTCCCATCTCAAAGAGAGCTCCTGGCCACAACAGAGTGTGTGTGTGCTAATGTAATAATTGGGAATTCACAGTTAGTGTGTTAATAAGTGTACAGTAACCAAACCCAACCCTAGAGCAGCACAGGCAGCTGCTGACACACCCCTGGGGTTGGATTCTCATGGAACAAGGTCCTGCTCAGTGTGCCCCAGGACTCTGGAACTGTGAGTGCTGCAAAGTGCCCAAACCAAACTCAGCAGAAACAAAGTTCAAACAAAGAAACTTACTATGGCGCCAGCACTCTTGGCTGCTGATAAAATAATCTGTAAAAAGGAAGAAATATCCATTGAATAATACATGAATATGCCTGGAAGAGAGGAACAGGAGTTTAAAGGTCAGGAGATAAAAAGCCAGTACTTAGTGGGGAAAAGCTGGATTAGCTTCTCATCTGTATATTGGAGTTTCATGGAGCTGCTTGATGGGGTGGGAAAAGAAAGGGACTGTTATGCTTTTCTTAAAATATCAACCAAGTTTGGCTTCAGGACCTGCTGCTGCACTGACAGCTGTCCAAATCCAGCTCCAGCTGCTGTGGACACTGCCCTGCCTGGCCCAGGGTTGGGCATCACCTGCCCACAGCTCCAGGGCTGCCAGGCAAGGGACAGCCCTGGGACAGAACACACAACACAACAGGGACAGAGAGATGCTGGCAGCAATCCCAGTCTGTGGGGAAATCAGGGTTTAGGGGTCAAAATCCACGTGGGACTGTCAGCAGTGGTCATGTATGTGCCCCATGCCCTGCAAAACTGTTCCTGGTCACCTGGAGGGCTGAAATACCTGAAATAATCACATTTCCAACAGCATTCAGAGAAATGAGCATCTGACCAGACACAATGGTTTGGAATGGGCTGGGATAATCAGAAATACCTCCATGAAACATCATTTTTTTCTATTTGCATGGTTTGGTTTTGTTTTTACAAGAACAGTAGGTCATGGGAAAAGCCACGGCTTGTCATGCCCCAGCTCTGGTGCAATGTGGCAGTGAGGAGGTCACTGGGGCCACGTCCCTGGCCCCTGCACAGTGTAAATTCTCTGCTGTGCAGCTCTGGGAGAGCTCTTGGCACCCGGGCTAGGGCAGGTGCATCAGTTTGCAGCGTGCAAGAAGCTCAGAAGCAGCTCCCCTTCAGAGCTCCAGAGCTCACGTGCTGCCATGGCACAAACACAGTCATGGAGTGGGGGGAGAGCACAGATCTCAGAGGGAAGAACAGGAGCCTGATGAGAACTGGGGGGTTATTCCTGACTGTGCCAGAGCTCCTCCTGTGCCTGTTCACCTCAGCTCTCTGGTTTAGGTGTCTCTGCCTAGTGAGTGGATACTTGGAGCACAGTTGTGTGTGTGCAGGTGTGGGATTACACCCTGACAAGGAAGCTGCAGTAACCTTTTAGTCCTGGGCTCTGGGACCCACAACAAACAAAGCCTCCCTCACCTGTGCAGACCCAGGGCTGTCCTGCAGGGCAGGCAGGCCCAAACAGCATTGTTAGCTTTTTGTTTTAAGGGAGTGACTAATTACAGCTTCATAAATAAAGAACAAGCGGCTCGTTAATCACTGTTTGTGTTGTCAGTGAAGAGCAGGACTGTAACAACGATCTGTGTTACTCATTAGACACAAACCAAAATACTTACAAGATTTCAGGGCAAGGAAGGTAGTAGGGCAGGTAGTGCACTTTTCCACTCCCAGCTATAGCCCTGGGAGAGCAAAGAAATGTTTTAAGACAGGAAATGTTGAAGGAAACCTTCCTAGGATTTTCCAAGATCACCCAAGGACCTGGAAAAGATTTTGAGAGCTAACTCTAACTCCATGTCTACTTTATTAATTAGTGTAGGATCTGCTGTGTTCACATTTTAACACAATGTCCTGCTGCTGAGGCAAAATGCAGCGACCCACAAGGTGAAAGTTCAGCAAATTGCAACATCCTAAATATGCGATAATTCATAATAATTTAATAATTAATATTTTAATACTTAACGGAAATGCCTTATCTCAGATTCCCTTCTGACCATGTTTGAGTTTGCTCCAGAGAATCTATAAGCCATACTCAGCTGTCAGAATATTCAGTTACAAAATTCTCAGTGTTTGAAAGCTGTGATGTCTGATAGTTACAAAGCTGTGCCTGGTGACACTGGAGTGAGTTTGGACTGTTTGAAGAGACAGATAATCACCTCTGTTAAGGCCTGAGCTGAAATGTAACTGGAATATTCTAGAATATTCTATACTCAAGCATTTGTTTGCGAGTCACTACGGTGTAAGCAGCCTGATTTGGACTCAATTGCTCTTTTTTCCTCTTTCCCTTAGGGCCTTCTCCCTCTACCAGTGCTCCTTTATCTATTACACAAATTGCTCTTCCTTCTTACAGCTTGAACAGGGGCTTCCCATAAAATGCACAGCCTTTATTTTTGTGTTCTATGAGTTTTTCCACAGGATCTACACAGGAAGTTTTAGGTGTGACCAAGCTGACCAGCAAATGCTTACCAGACAACTGCAGCAACAACACCCAGGCAGACAAGAGATCCCAGCAGCACTTTCCTGGAAATCATATCTTCTAGAGGAGAAGGAAGGGTGACTTCTGAATTCCAGCAGCTTTCAGTCTGCAAAGAACAAACATAAAGGGAACAGGGCTGTAAGTACCTCACTCTGAGAGAAATGGATCATTTCCTCAGAGGAGGATGAAGCTTCTCAGTAGTTTCAGTCTTTCTGAAGTGATAAACATGGAAGGTGTCAGACTGTAAGAGCCAGGGCACTGAGGCAGCATCTGTAAAATGTCTGAGCAAGTTCTCCATTTCAGAGAGCTTTAACCCTGGCTCCAGTGCATGGGGAGCCTTTCTGATTTGATTCCACTTTGTGTAGATTCCATTTTTTCACCTCAAGCACGCACCCTTTGCAATTGAATCAAACCACCCACCCCAGTCCTATCTGAGAGCTAACACGGTTATCACCTGAGCTGATAAACTCCACCTTTCACAGTCCACTAACCACCAGAGGCACTCCCTGCAAAGGTGCCTGGAGGAAAGGTAAACTGAGGTGTCAGACCAGCAAAGGAACACTTCACAATCCTAATGCACACTGGGTAAAGATTAAGCCAAAGAAATTATTTCCTCTACAACAGCCATGAAAATCAACTTTCCCAAGCCCAGCAGTCTTACCTGAAAAGCTCAAATCAATCCATTTTTCTGCTCACAGGGAAGCAAAGGTGCCCACAGTGTGAACTTTGCTTGGTCCCTGTGACGAACACAAAATGCATTTGCATGGGGCCTCCAAAGGGGTTAAAAGCACATTAATTGCAATTCCTCTCGTTATTACCTTCAGTGAGGACAGAAGCAGGGAGCTGTGGATCAGGCTCCTGTGTTTTCATTGCACTGCTGCTATCTCAGGACCCAACCCCTGCTCTCCTGCTTTCTCAGGACCCACAGTGCCAATGGATCTGAACAGGCAGGAGTGATTTTCCTGCTTTAATTTCTTTGGCTGGAAAGAGACAAGTGGCAAAAAGTTCTTTCATTTGCTTTACTGTGTCACACAGAAATCCTCTCTGGTGCTTCTCCCTCACTTTCCTTTGAGACAATCTAATTAGCATTCACCAGGAAGCATCACAAAATCCTACTTAAAAATAATGACTAACTATATATATACACACATATATATGTATATGTATGCATCTATATAAATATATATGTCTTAAGGCCTTCCACCACTTAAAGCCTTCATGGATTCATGCTGAGCAGTTCTGGATTCTTGCCTAAAAATGCTGCAGATCCACAAACAGAAAGAAGTACCAACAGCCTTCCCCCTCTAGCAGTTATTCTGTGTTTTGACCAGCTTTAGCTCATTCCTGTGCTAGTTGTGTCAGGAGAGCTGCTATGCTGACACCAGGATTTGTCAGTGCCACGTTTCTTACCTTGTGCTTGATGCTTCCAGCGCATGGAAAGCAGACAAATGTGCAGAGGAGGGGTTCAAACAGTTGTTTTTCAGCCATTCTTTTGAGAGATGGCTGCACACAGAGCAGGTAGGAAAGCCCTTCTCATCAGCAGGCTTCCAAATTTCCAACCAGGATCTCGCTGCAGTTCAGGTCTGGGCAGCCTCCCTTTCCATACTGAAGGCTCTGATGTTTCCTTCCCTCTTCTCTTCTGTGACCTCCTTCAGTCTTTCTTTGTAATTTTCTAACTTCAAGATCTGGGATTACTTCTGTCAGTTCTGACTGGACTCTCTCTAAACAGCCCATTCTTGTGAAATTGGTGTCAAAGCAACCCAAATTCTCCTTCTGAGCCTTCAGCAGTGTGAACTAAAGCTGGATTGCCCCCCAAAACTGAAAAGCTGTCACAGCTCATACATTCCCACAGGAGATCTGCCTGCTTTGCAAGACCACAGCACTGGGATGACATTCAGCCTGTGGCCAAAAGCAATCCCTTTATTTTCTATGGAACCTCTCCCAGCCAGGTCTGAGGCATATAAAACCTTGCACTTGACTTCATGAAAACAAACTCAATTTTCAGGCTATTTGTTTTTCTAAAACATCAAGCCCTGACTGACTCTTGTTTTCCTCGGGGCTTGCAGCCCCTCCCAGCCTGATGCCACTTTCCAGTTGCATGAATATCCTCTCAACATTTCCACCCAAAGCATAAAGGAACACACAAACAACCTCACTTTGCAGAGTCTCCTGGGGATTTGTTTTCTGCACCTGACCCGTGCTCTTATCTCCATGGCATACAGAGGCTGACAGCACAGAATTTGGGTGATGGGGAAGGACAGAGGATCAAGAACAGAGAGAAGAACAGGGATTGATCCTTGTCCCCAAATTGGGCAGTAAAACTAATACAGAATAAAAAGAGATGTGGGTGTTTGGTTATTTTAGTGCAGTTTCAGCTGTTGTAATGGGCATAGAGTACTTCCATGTGTCTTTTTTACAGAGTAAACAACTAATCCCTCAGGAAGAGAAATACACATATTTTGAAGAATTACATCATCAGGAGCACAGCTGATGCATTCCCCCCTCATTTTCAGTTTCTGTGGTACACACCTGCCAGAGCACTGAAACCAGCTGAGATTGAAACACCCTTTGCATCTAAAACCATCTCACTGAGATTTACTGATTTACAGTTTACCATGAAAACAAACAGAAATGAAATAGATGTGGTTGCAGCTGATGAAAGAACCTCCAACCAAATAGAAATCACAGCTAAAGCATTTTCAATAGTTACTCAGGTTCCTCGAATTTGTTCAGGGAGTTTTTTAAAAGGGATATGGCTGAAAGTAGCTCTGTTACTCCCAAATGAACTTGCTTGACCTCCCAGAACAAAGCATTACTTTATCTTCAAGCCCTGCTTGGAAAGCATTCTGGACAGCTGATAAATACCTCACTTGTAGACCGTTCCATGGAAAATATTCTTTGCAGAGCAACTATTTCAGATTTCCAAACGTGGATTTCAGATTTCTACAACTGAAGTGGCAAGCTGTGAGTGCAGGGCTGCTCAGAAAGTGAAGAAAGAGAAGATATCCATGGGGAGAGCTCCATCTGTGCCCGAGGAGAGGTTTCCTTGCTGGACTCCAGTGCAGAACAGGCTGCAGGAACACAAATATTTTCAGTCACACCTGAGGCTTGAACACGAACTTAGCACAAATCCACTGCTCAGGCTCCTGGCTCTGCAGTGTCTCAGATTAGGGATCCAGCTGGGAAGCACTGCACAGCACAGCCTGCATCTCCCTCACAGCACGTTCATCAGCTTTAGTGACAAGGCAAAAAAGAGCTTCTTCCAAAGTGCCAGAGAGAAAGAATTGAGAATTCAACTGGATTCAATTTATAACATCCTTGAGCTCAGTACAAATTATCAGTTCACACCAACCAAGATCAGGAGGGCATCAACAAGGTTTGACTGATCTCAGGGGCAGAGTTGCTTTATTTTCTGGATGGATTGTTCCCACCTATCTTCCCCAGGCTGAATTGCCAGCAGCCAAGCTGTACGTTCCCTCCTGAGCTGGGCAAACAGCTGCTCAAGTTTACATTTGTATTTCTGTATAAACAACAATAAAGGACAAAATTGGTAATGACCAAATATAGTTTGGCACTGATGAACTGCCCAGAGAAGAAACCCTTGCAGTCACCTGCAGTTACCAGAATTTTTTTTTTTGCCTAATTCTTTATTATTGCCAAAGATAGGCCTGGAGCCAATCCTTGTACCATGAAGATCAGTCAGTGTGTCCTATGGATGATCCAAAAAGATCAGTTAGCTCCACAATAAATCCATGCACGTGGACACATGTGTGCTTATGTCTGTATTGAGCTAATGCTGATAAACCACAACTTGTAAGATAAATTAACAGCACTGCCTAAAATTGAAAATTATTTCCAGTTTTCTTGTGGTGGGGAGGATAAATGTATCCAAAATGCACTCTTCTTTCCAAAGGTATCATCCAAGCTCATATTAAGCAAAGGTTTTACAATACCTGCAGTATCTTTGTGTTGAGATGAATCCCATGTTTGGTCTTTTTGCATTTTTGTTTCCTCTTTCCCATTCCCAGGGGATGCAAAGAAGACACTGTGCTGCCCATCAGAGGAAATGACAGCAACTGACATTTCCCCTTTAGAAAAACAATAATTCTGATTAGAAATCAGCCAGAAGGTGTTTCTTTAGGATAGAAAACTTTATTAACAAACATACAACTGTTTTTTTAGTATGATGAGGCTGGGGAGCTGTGGCAGTGCCTGCCCCACAGCCTGGGACAGTGACACCGCCCCGTGTGACAGACAGACAGACAGCCCACCCAGGATCAGCTGCCTCGCTCTCACTTTAACCCAGCTTTTTTCAAGTCCTCTGGCAGAACTCGGCCCTTCTTCCGGGCCCTGGCTTTCTTCTTCTCTATCCTCTCCTCCTTCTTCTTCTGGATGTTCTTCTTGCGCTTGTCCTGCCGCTGCTGCATCTTTTCCACCACCCTCACAGTCCGTTCCTCCCACTGCCTCTTGCGCTGGGCTTTGCGCTTCTCCTTGCGCTTCAGGGCCTCCTTCAGACGCTCCTCATTGTCACGGATCTTCACCCCTTCTGCCTTATAGAGAGCATTTGTCCATTTTATCTTGGTCTCCAGCTCCTGAGCTTTCTTCTCGTCCTTCTCCTTGAGCTCCTCCAGTTTATTCTTCCTGGTCTCCAGCCTGCTCAGCAGCTGCTTGTAGTTCTTGCCCGTTAGAGGAGTGATGTTGCCTTTCACCGCTTTCCTCTTCTCTTTCTTCTTCTGGATCTTGTTTAAGTCATTCTCTTCATGAACTTCAACCCTGTTGAAGACAATCTCAGCTTTGCTCTCCTCCTTTTTGTTTTCTGGCTCTGCTGGTACCTCCTCAGTTTCTTTCTTCTCCATTTTTGCCTTCATCTTCAACTCTTTTCGCCGGCGTTTCTTTCTCTCTCTCTCATACTTCCTTCGCTGCCTCTTCTCCAGGACTGCAGGGGTTAACTCTTTGGCATTATCCTAAGGAGAAGGATGGACACAATGAGAAGCCTTAAAGGGTTAAATCACAAGTAAAAGTGGGCCGTGCCCAAGTTCCTGATTTCAAACTGCTCCTAAGAAGCACCACCTCTGAGGTGAAGCTGTGACTCAGCTGTTAGAGACACTAAACACAGTAACAACATTTCAAACCCTTTGCTTTCCCTCAACAGCCTGTAGCTGTTCCCTTGCAGGCTCTCACTATTTTGTCTTTTCCTAAAAATCACCAAAGGCATGCTCTCTTTGAAGCTGACCCCACCTTTTCTCACAGGTTTTTCCACACAACACACACAGGTCACCTGGCAATACCTACAGGCAATTCCTTATGAGAGGGAATCAGCTCAAACCCTGAGCCTGTGAGATCCTGTCCCCACATGCCCTGGGAGGCTGGGGAGGATTTCAAGGGCACAAACACTCATATGGATACACATCCAGAGTCCCCACACCTGTCCAGAAGCCTTTTTAATCTTCTCGTGGAGTCTCTGACGCAACAGACTGATTGCAGAAACAGAAGGGGAACTCAGTTCAGTTTTACTTCCTGAAAATGAGAGGGAGAAAATAAAAATACTTCAAAAGCAGCACCAGCTAAACAGTAGCACTTTCTCTGGCTATGGGAAAAACTCTGGGAACTCTTTAGATGCTGTGAATGAAACGGAAAATCCAAACAACCCAGAGTTTCTATTTCATTGGTTTCTTTAGAATTTCCCCTTTCATCATTCAACACTGCCAGCAGTGGCCTGGCATGCCCTGGGGCTGCCTGGCAAGCCAAAGACAAGTACCAAGCTTGTGGAACAGAGAGGCTCCGGACATCTTTTCTCTGTGATCTGGCTTTTCATTGTCATAAAAGAAAGCTGAGCTGGCAGGACAGGGATTGCATCCACGTGTAATTCCCAAAGTTACTCACATGCACAAAACCTCTGCAGTTCAGTTAAACACCGTTTCCAGAGAGCCACCCAGTGGTGATGGCACAAATTCCTGTCCATAGGCAAAAGCTTCTGGGGCACATGAAATAAGCAAAGATGTTCTCAATTCAGGCTTTCCAAACTAGACTTCTGTGAAGCAAGTGAAAAGCAGCCAGCTCAGCCTAGGTCACTTCAATCAGACCACGGTAAAGCTGGAATTCTTACCTGTAGCCAAACTCTCCTTTCTGTTCTGTGTACCACCCTGTGGAGATGATTTGCTGGCTTGAGGGGCTGTTTTCTGTCCTGGAGTGGGTTTACTGGTGTTAGAAACCACCTGTTTGGCTGAAGGAGCATTCTTCTTCTCAGTTTGCTTCCTGGGCTTCTTTTTCTTCTGTTTCTTGACCTGTCTGCCGGCATCCTCGGGCTGGCCTGGCTTAGACACTAGAAGGCAAAAACAAATCACACAAAAGAGGACAATGCTACATTCCCACTCATGACATTCAGTTATTACCGAACACTAAAGCTCCAGCATCGCAATGGCATATCTTAATGTTCAAAAATCATACGTTTAAAGATTTATTTAAATCGACCAAACATCCTCGCACACTTTCGTAAAATCCCAGCTCTCCACATCCATCACCACAGTGAATGGAGACCACTGACTTCCAGGGCTCCCAGTACAATGTGCACAACGTGTTCGGGAGCTCCGTGTTTTAGCAGATTGTTTTTTTGTTAGAAACCGGCACACTCCCGGGCCAAGCAGTGGCGCCCAGCCTCCCACAAACCGGCCGGAGAGGACAGAACCGAAGCGTTACAGTTCCAGTACCAAATTTCCTCTTCCGCGACTCCGGGGCGTGCTGCACGCCGGCCCTTCTGGCCAAGCCCTGCAGGTAGGAGTCCTGGGCGGCCAGGCTGGCCATTGCCGCCGCGGGTCCCGGAGGCGCAGTCCCCTGCCCGGGGCAGCGTGGGGACCGCGGCGCCCTCCTCGTGGAGCCCCCGGCAGGAAGTGATGGATGCAGCGCGCCGGCCGGGAAGTGACGGCAGCGCCGGGCGCACGGAGCGGCCGCGGCCGCCGGGCCCGGAGCCGCCCCCGCCGGGGCTGCCGCGGGCTCGGCACGGCCAGCGCGGACCGACGGCGTCCCTCAGCCACACCAGGGGTGCTCGGGGCTCTCCGGGGGGGCTGCGGCCCCCGTTCCTTCCAGACACCTCCCCGGTTCGCCTCCGCCGCAGCTCTCAAACCTTTCTTTGCCAAACCTCCCTTTATTGGAAGACAAAACCGAGCTTCCCCCTGCACGGGGGTGATGTCCCCAGAGCACGGGCGAGTTTCGTGATGGTTTCTGCAGCCCCTGTACGGGAACAGCTGCAGGGAACAGGGTTTTCTTCACAGCCTGCAAGACAATGCTCATCCCCTCCTCGCATGTGCACGCTCATATTGTGACACTTTCACAAAGCCTCGTGGCTGAAAACACACGCCTTAAAAATTATACAAAACAGTCAGTTTTATTAAATCACCTAATTACAAAAATAAATGGAATGGAAGAAAAAGAAACCAAAAAATAATAGCAAAATTCACATCCTAAGAAATGAGACATTACAGCAGAAGGCTGGGGAAGCTCAGCTCGGTTGTTGGAATGCCCTGTGGTGGCTCTGTGGTGCCTGTGACACCAAGCTGTGGTGACACTGTTCAGTTCAGTGGCATGTCCCTTTCAGGTGCACAGCTCGAGCCAAGGCAGAGCCAGCACAAAAGGAAAGGACAGAAGATGTGCTGAGCTGCTGAACAGCTGCACAAGCACCAAATGCCTTTCTTTGGAAGGAAGCTGAGAGTAACTGAGCGTCCCTCACTGCTCTCAAGATTCTTTCATTAGACAAAACTAAAAGCCATCATAGACAGTGGCTCCATATTAGCTCAGACTGCATTAACAGGAATTTCTGTGTAAACACTGAGGAAGGAATTGACTGACTAAAGCATGACACTGCTTCCCTTTGTGGCTTTGAGCAAGTGGCGTCATTGATCCCTCAGTCTGATCCCTGTCTGCCTGTTCTTCTTCCAAGGGGGAACACTGCTCTTCCATAAGGGTCTCCTGGGATCCTCCTTCCAAATCAAGAGTTCAAGTTTGTAAAGCATTTTGACAGTGAAGACTGTTGTGTAAAAATAATATGAGACTCTTTACAGTAGACCAGAGGTTGTCAGATGCCATCCTGAGAGAGCTTTAAAGCAGCCAGAATGTCAATAACCTTGGGAAGCAGAGTAAAAATCCCAACACGCTCACTGCCCCCACATTTGGCTCAAGTTTATCCCAGAGAAATTCAACTCCCAACACTCACATGGAAACAAACTTCTAAGACTTCTAATGAACTCTACACGTAACTATCACATTAAAGCAAACCTGACTCTAATTTGTTATAATGAGATTCACTTTGTGTCTACATATCTCTATCTCTTAAGGGACAGGAACACTCCTGGCAAGGTCCTGGCGTGGAGGAAGCGCTGCAGCCGTGCAGGGAGCAGAACCCTGCCAGCACAGCTCCAGTGCCTCCTCCCGGCAGCAGGAGCCGCTTGCTCAGCACAGCAGGAGGAAGACTTCCAGCAGCGCGGTGCCGCGGCAGGGCCATCCCGGGATGGACCGCGCCCGGCAGCGGCGGATCCTCTTCAGGAATGCTCGGCGGGGCCCGCCCCGTGCCCGTTCACGTGGGGGTGCGACGGGGTGGAACTCTGCGAGGTGGCAACGCTCTGCTCTGCTGTGGCAGCTGCCAGAGGCATCGAGAGGCTCTCGGGGGACAGCGTGGCAAAGTCTTGTCTCCAGTAGGCTTCACACAGTGGGAGATCATTGCTGTCACACAGACTGTAGCTTTCCAGAACAAACAACCCCAGTGAGGAGAGAGAAGGTGCCATGACAGAGGAGGGGAGGGACGGAAAGGGTGGAGGGAGCAAGACAGAAGCAAAGCATTAAGAAAATGGTAAAAAAATGCTGGATGTAAGGTCTGTTCATTAAATCATCCTAAGTGGTGTGACATTGGCCTTCCCTAAGACACCCCCCTAAGGGCCGGTCCTAAAACCTCTTGGGCCTGGCAAGGACTGGGGCAGTTTCAGAGACAGAACTGTGGCTACAAAATGAAACAGAGGCTCAATTCTAATCCAGACACTCCAAGTCTCTGAAGAGATCTGAGCTGAAGTCCTGGCACCCCCAAATATGCGAGTGCTGCTACTGATGAGTGAGACACAGACTTTACCCACAATTATTTTACTTGGAATTAGACTGCAACCTATGTAAGGAAAAAATAAAAGTCCTGCTCTAAATTTTACTTCAGCAAAAAAAACGGCCACAATTGTTTTGGGGCCTGTCCCTGTCACAATAAAGAAGAACCCTATTTGCACCCCTGCCCTTTCAAAAAGTGCTCCACAGGTTTGGATCTTCCATTGAAGCTTCCCAGTTTGATTATAAAGTACTGACAGCTCCTGCCTTTTCCCAAAAAGCCTGAGCTAACAGTGCTTCTAAAAGCAGCTGGCTGGATTCCAACACTGGATGAACCAGCAGTGTGGGAAAGTAAGGTTTCTAAACAACTGGCTAATTCTTGCCCATACTCTTAGGAAAACACGATGTGGAAGGGCCAAAACTAAGAAGAAATATGTAAGGAACTGGAACAAAACCAACACAAATCCCAAAGAGAAGAAGGAGCTGCACACACAAGAGACACCCAAGACAAAGTGAGTGCTGGAGCAGAAAGCAGCTTGCATTCAGAGAAAAACAAACCCAGTGGGTCAAGTGATTTTGTTGTTGCAGCTTTATTTACATTTGTAATGTATGGACTGATGCGTAGGGAAATATTTTAAGTATAGAAATATGAGACAGTTCATATTGCACAAACATGAAACATGTGAGATTTAACCCCACAATCAAGACAGCTCCTGTGAGCTCAGAGGAGGGAGCAATGGAACACAAATGCAGGTCTGGGGGTTAGGATGAGAGGGCAAGCTGGACTTGCAGTTACCACTTTGGGGAAGAAGCACACAAAGCACTAGGTGCAAGCTGAGCTCTTTTCTGACAGCATCACACAGCTGGCTTTGCAGGAGAAGTGAGAAGGCAGTGGATACAGGTTTTATATCTGGGGCTTCTGTAAAATCCCTTGGAAGATCAGCCCCCAACACAGTGGAGCTGGGTTCAGTTAACAAAGACCATCAGGACTGAACCAGAACTACAACTCCTGTTTTGTCATAGACCTCAGGCCATGATTTCCCAGGAGAACCTGACCACAGCATCCACAGGTCATGGCAGGGGAGTTGCTAAGCACGTTTCAGCTGTGTCAGAAGCACGACGGCTTCTCCTGCCCCAGTTAGAACAGTTCCAGAGTCTAAGCTCCAGCTCTCAGCTAACACTCCTCAAAAGTCAGGGTCAGTGAGCAGCTCAGCACAGCCCAGGAGCACTGGACAGCCTGCTGCTCTGTCCTGGGAGGGCTCCCCAGGGCATGGAAGGGACTTCACTACTCCCCTGAGGCACCCAGCCAGTCTGAGTGCAGAGGGACAGCTCTAGAAAACTACTTGATCACAGGGCAGGAAAGCAAAGATTCCTTCAGGACAATCTTCTTGGGTTTAGTTTCAAGGCCTTGCTTTTGGGTCTCATCAAAAGCCCCTTGTGCACATAAAAAGCCTGGCAAACACCTGAACTGACAACTGAAGGGGCATTCCTAGGACAGCAAGGAACTCCCCTTTGGGGGCAAACAGGCTGTTGTGTTGACAGCCACTGAAACATGGCTGTGACATAACAGAAACCCTTTCCCTCACATTAGACAATAAAATTTCATTAAAAATATTGTAGCATTCTAATTATAAAAGGACTTTGAATAAATCACTGTTTCTGTATTCACACAGACACAATTTCTTTGGTGCAGAAAAAGACAGGAAAGAGCACAGAAAGGGAGGAAGTACTAAAAGCAAATGACCAAGTGCTACATGATAACAAAGTGTCAGATCACAGCTCTGCAGAGTTTCCAGGTTTCCTCACCTCATGACCCATAAGAAAGAGCAGGAAGGCAAATCCATCTGATGTACACCAACATTTGTGCTTCCATGTTACTTCTGTCAGCAAGGGTTGCTGTATGTGGCACCTGGGGCCGGGCAGGTGAACAGACCATGCCAGCATGGCCAGAACGCCTCAGTCCAAAAGTGACAGTGACCAGCACACAGTGCTGGCAGTCTGGGGACAGGGTGAGGGAAGCACGCCTGGCACATGTGGGGCACTCTCATCCCTCACCACATCCCTCTGGATAACTCACTGCTATCTCATGGACCTATCAGCACCTGCAGAGGTGCTTGGGTTTGTGATCATCACAACCTCCTCAAAAAACTGAATAAAGTTTGAAAAACTACTCTAAACTTTTACCTCTAAGCTGTGTCATATTATTATCTTTTTACTCTTAAAATACACATATATTATTCATAAACAATGACCTTACTTTCAAAGATATTGAGCAATTTAGTTGACTTAGCTGGGGTTATGGGATTCAGCATTCTTAGAAAAAAGGAAAAGGCAAACATAGAAAACCCGGTCAGTAAAATTCTAAGTAACATTTTTTAAAGTTAAGTGTTTGTTTAAAAGTCCTAGAATTATTGCACTGACTTCACTTAGCTTGGAAAGTGCAGCCAAAATAACCAGGTTTGCATTTGTTTTCTTCTGCTTTCATTTACTGCATCATTAACTAGAAGTGCTGGAGTGCATGACAAAAAAATAAAAAATAAAGTGTCTGAATTCTCTAAAGTCTGTTTGCTAAATAAGAGGCTTTTAAAAATATTAAAAATCCCACACACAAATCAGTAATAAGTCATTCCTTAGAAAATCCTATCACAATACTTCATAATTTAATGAAACTGAGCAAGTCTTTTTGCTCCTTGCAAATGCTGACCCCAGCAGGACTGGAGGCAGCTGGGGGCAGTGGACTGTGAAGGAAAAGGCACAATGTGTGACCAGGTCACTTGTGAAAGGACTCACCATGAAGGTGAGGTGACATCAGGACCCAGCTCAGCAAGCTGGTCTCTGTAGGGAGAGAGCCAGAGGCTCCTTTAGAGGGATTTCCCCCAAGGAAATTCATCTTCCTTTCTAATGATTACAACAGAAGCCTAAGGAAATTACCCATCTTGGGATGCTGTGAACACCTCCTTCACCAGGACATTTAAACCCTGTAGGGTATCTACAAGGAAAAGGCAGTTGCTTTAGTTGCAGAAAAAGAGTTTGACCTAATTAAAAGTAGGACTGAAAATTTTTGGGAACATTCTCAACACCTATACTCTAAGGCCTATTTGATGGTCTGGACTAACTACCCCAAAAAGGCCTGGAGTTGTAAGGCAGAGTCCACTGCCCTATTTGTACCTGGAAGAGTAATATTCTTCTTCTAGCTCGTACAGGTCGATGGAGATCTCATCCCGCAGAGCAATCAGCTTCTTGTCACACTCCTCCTGCAGACTCCTCAGCTGCTGGTTGCGCTGGTTGATGGCCTCGTTCACAGAGGGGAAATCGTTGAGGATCAAGAACTGCTTCAGGTCAGACACAAGTTTCATCAGGGACTCGCCAGCTCGGACCTTGCAGCGGCGAGAAAAATCACACATGAGAACAGGGCTTTGCTCCAGTTCCAGGATCTCCCAAGCTGCTCCTTCAGCCCACACTTTGGATAAAAGTTCCCACAATACATGAGGATTCTGACAGAATTCTGACCCAGCCTTCCCCAGCCACCCCAAACATGAAGTTACTCTCCCAGCAGCAGTCCTTGGGAGTATTATAAAGATCCAAAAATGAACCCAGCAGCCCCTGCAGGATGTACTGCCCACAGGTCTGAACAGTACAGTGCTACTCACAATATTTGCAGCTCTGACATGCATCTCGTAGTTGTCTTGTTCACCCTGGGTTGCTCGAGAGACTTGAGTTTCGTCCTCGATCTAAAGAAAAAAGTACACAAATCCACCTCTATATATTTAAAATTCAAATAGACAATTACTATGCTATAAGGTATAATATATGGGAACATATATGTGGATATGTGTGTGAATTTCCTATATATGTGAAATGAGATCACACATTATATATGTGAAATTCACATCTGTATGTGAATTACAGTTCAATTCACAAAGTGTCCAAGGCCAGGTTGAACGGGGCTTGGAGCAACCTGGTCTGATGGAAGGTGTCCCTGCCCATGGCAGGGGGTGGAACGAGACGATCTTTAAGGTCGCTTTAAAGCCTTTAACATTCGAGGATTCTATGAAATGTTCTCCCCTCACAGCCTCGCGCGCCCCCGCACTTCTCCGCTTAGCAGCCGGGGTGCTCCCGCGGGGGGACCGGCCCGCTCAGGCCCACCTTGGCCGTCTTGATGATCTCGGTGAAGTTGTCCATGATGGACTTGACATCGTCCTTGAGGCGCTTGTTGTAGGACTGCAGCAGGGTCTCCTTGCTCTGGGGCAGCACCCGGGGCTGCGCCATGGCCGCGCCCTCCCCTCACGGACCCCCGCCCCGCCCTCCCGCGCTCTCGCGAGACCTCGCGCGCCGTAGATATCTCCCGGCATGCTCCGCGCCGCCTTTCTCTCCCGCCGCCCAAGATGGTGAGTGATGGCGGTGGCGCGGGGGGGCCGGGGCCATCCGCCGCCATCTGCGGCCGCCCGCCGTCTTCCGCTGCCTTCGATGGGCCGCGGCAGCGCCGCGAGGGTGCTCGACTGCTCGGGGAGGCGACGGAGCGGTGTTTCGTGCCCGATGGCGGTGATGGGGGAAGGCCGCGTACGGCCCTGCCCGCCCGGGCCGGGAAGCTGCGGCTGCTGCCGGCTCGGGCAGCCCGGCCAGGCCGCAGGGCGTTCCCGGGGTAGGTCGGGTCCCGGTGGTCAGTAACGTGCCTGGGGGTATCTCGGCTGCTCTCGGGGAGTGCCAGGCCGGGCGAGGCGATCATCGCGCTCGCTTTAATCCTTTCCCCTCTCGGGGTGGTTGATAAACCTTGTAAAGCGAAGGATTTACTCGCTCTCTTGGGAGAGCAGGGCGAGCATGGGAGGCCGCCATGCCTGGGAAAGTAAATGCATTTCCAGGGTGGGCTCGTAACTTTTCCAAGCACGCAAGTTTTGGAGGCAAAATAAGGCAGAGTGTGTTTCTTGCTTGCAGCCGAAAGGAAAGAAGGCCAAGGGCAAGAAGGTGGCACCGGCCCCTGCTGTAGTCAAGAAGCAGGAGGCCAAGAAGGTTGTCAATCCCCTCTTTGAGAAGAGGCCCAAGAACTTTGGCATTGGTGAGTAAGTGGATATTTGGGATAGTTGTTCCCATCACTGCAGACTTTGTGCAGTGCTGTTCTTGTACAGGGGCGCAGATGATGTGAAAGAATATTTGCTATCTGAGTGGTCGTGCTGACACATCACCACCAAGATCACTGATGCTCCTGTGCCGTTCCTGTGCTGCTTGCTCTGGATTTGGGGCAGCCCTGAGCTAAAGGCTGTGTTTTTTTAGGACAGGATATCCAGCCCAAGCGTGACCTCACCCGGTTTGTGAAATGGCCACGCTACATTCGGCTGCAGCGCCAGAGGTCCATCCTCTACAAACGCCTGAAGGTGCCTCCTGCCATCAACCAGTTCACCCAGGCTCTGGACCGTCAGACAGGTGAGGATGTGCCCCACAAGGTTCTCTTGGCTTGAGTTGTGAATGGGACGTGCCTCAGAAAAGGGGAGAGAAACCAAAATAAACCTTAACAAAGGTAAACCGGGGTGTGTCTGTGGAATTGTTTTAGGGAGGCTTTAATAGCGACCAGGGTGGTGTCAAAATCAATTTGCTGGCTTAAATCTTGGATTGCTGCTGTGTACCCTGAAAAGGGATTTAGAAAATACCAAAGCACTATTTACTGACCCAAACCATGCATTAAATCTTAACTGTGATTCCATTCTTCCAGCTTGATGTAGAACTACCCAGGGTGGTGTAAAAAGATTGCTTGAGACATCTGTGGGAGTGCAGGTTTTGGGGGAAAGCTGGCACTGAAGGAAGAAGGAATTCAAGGGTCTTCTGTGCAGGCAAAAAACTTATGACCAGTGTAGAATAATTTCCTCCTCATAGATGCTCCTTGCTTTAAAAGAGCCAGTGCACCACCTCTAACCATAATTGCTGTGGGCGTCCACAGGCATTTCCTCATCCAGACAGTCAAGGAACTCTCAGTGCCATCAGAGGTGCCTGTAAATAGGGGTTCTCAGGGTGCTCTTCTCTTGGACTGTGCAGATGATGATCACTTTTTGCTGTGAAAAAAAAATGTGATGACAACCACCAAGATCGCTGATGCACTGCAGTATTTTTAAAAAAGAGTGCTTAGATTTTCAGGTCATGCAACTAATTAGTAGGTGTTCTGTTCCAGCCACACAGCTTCTGAAGCTGGCACACAAATACAGGCCTGAAAATAAGCAAGAGAAGAAGCAGAGACTGCTGGCTCGTGCTGAGCAGAAAGCTGCAGGAAAGGGAGATGCTCCAACCAAGCGGCCACCGGTCCTCCGAGCAGGTAACTTTGTACCTGAGCTGATGGAATGTGGGAGTGTGGCACTTTGTAAGAGAAAACTGATGCAAGAGTTGGTTCTTCAACCAGACAGCCTTGGACAAGCTTTGGCAATGATGTTATGAATTTCTTCACCTGAGCTCAAAAGTGAAGAGCAAAATAGACGAGCTTTTTAACCCTGAGCTTTAGCAAATTGTCCATGAAGTGTCTTTGTGCCACTGATGTGAAGTTTTTGTAACTTCCATAGTGATGCTGTGCTATGGAGTCAGAGTTGGCTTGCAGGAAAGCTCTGAAAATGGACTGAGAGGAGCCAAAGCTTATCTAGAACTTGTTTTTCAGGTATTAATACTGTCACAACTCTGGTGGAGAACAAGAAAGCTCAGCTTGTCGTTATTGCCCACGATGTAGACCCCATTGAGGTGAGCATGTTACAAGCTACCAGTGTAACTTGGGTGGGGGTCAGAAGTGCTTTTAAGGCAAAAATGGATTTTAGGACAAATTGCATGAAAGAGAATGCATGAAAAAATAGACATTTGCCAGAGCTGGGATGCTTGTGCATGTTTGTAGTTGTCCTGGTTGGACAGTGAGGCTGGGCCCTTGCAATGATGTTTTGAATTTCTTCACCTGAACCAGCAGTGAAGAGCAAAACGAGCTTTTTAACACTGAGCAATTGCACAGCCCAGGCTGGCAGGCAGCACGAAGGGATGTTCTCCCTCAGTTACTGAGCACTGCCTTCCCTTCCAGCTGGTGGTTTTCCTGCCAGCCCTGTGCCGCAAGATGGGGGTTCCCTACTGCATCATCAAGGGCAAAGCCAGGCTGGGCAGACTGGTCCACAGGAAGACCTGCACCTCCGTGGCCTTCACCCAGGTTAACCCGTAAGTGTTCTGGGAGCTCAGTAGATTGTCCTGTGGAAAAAGCAAACTGCCCTAAGCACAGGCTCTGGGGCAGCTGGGTAGCAAACTTGGGTCTCTCTGAAGTAGTAAAATTAAAATACCACCTCTGTAGTGTCTGATAAAATGTCTCTATCAAATACTGAAGGTGCAGATTATTTTGGTTTAGTAAAAAAGCGGTTACTCTACAATCTGAGCAGTGCAGATTCTGAATGTTAACACTTTGCAAGTGATGCTTTTGGTTAACCTGAAAAATTGGATTGCCATTAGAAGCTCTTAAACTCTTATGGCAAAATATTTATGGAAAATGCTAAATCGAGGCTCTAAAGAAACTAAAACTGTCACCAACAGGGAGGATAAAGGAGCCCTTGCAAAGCTGGTGGAGGCTGTCAAGACCAACTACAATGACAGATATGATGAGGTAAGATTCTCTGTGCAGCTGGCCGTGCCTTTTAAACTGTTAACATTCCCAGAAGGGAGAAATGGGACATAGTAACATCAGTTTATTCCTTGGGTGTGTTATACCTAGGCTTGCTTACTGTGTACCCAGATTCTTTACCTGAGGATGGGGTAAAATGTGAAAGCTGTCACCAGGTTAAAAGTAAACAGCAACCCTAGGGCAAGGATTGTAGAGAGGGCAACAGCTTCTGCTACCTAAACTCCGTATCCCAAATCCAGGAGTTACGGGATAGCAACATCCCTCACTGGGAAAGATTTTAAGCTTTTCTCTTTGCTGCCCCAAAATGTAGTGCAGTGCTTCAAATGTGTAGGACTTTCTGGTTGAGGGAGCTCCTCCCCTTGTGCAGAATTGAGTGACACAGTAAGAAATGGAATGAGGTCTCTAACCTGTCCTCCCTTCCTTGCAGATCCGTCGTCACTGGGGCGGGAACGTCCTGGGTCCAAAATCGGTGGCTCGCATTGCCAAGCTGGAAAAAGCAAAGGCTAAAGAACTGGCTACAAAGCTGGGCTGAAGATGTACTGCATTGCACCGTGTTTTCTGTACATAATAAACCCCAGCTGTTTCAGTGGTCTCTGTTCATGGCAGTGTTCCAGGCAGGCAGCAGCACAGTGGCATTGCTGTACTTCTGTGCCTTCCATCCAGTGACAGAACAGTGCTGGGCAGAAACGGCTGCACAGAGCTGGTCATTACTTAACTTGGATTAACCTTAATTACCAGTCCTGTGTAGTAACTCCTCTCTCTTGAACACACAGCCCAGCACCTCAGCTGCACATGGGATTTTGTAGTTGACTGGGCTGGGCTAGTTCTGGCTTTAAGCCTGGCTTGGTTTTACAAATCCAAATTGGAAACAGCCCTTGGTTTCTCCTTACTTAGGACTGGGTTATAGTATGGGTTACACACGGTGTTATAACCTTCCACACCTGCAGTGCCTCTTGCAGTGAAGGCAGGCTGAGGGGGGAAGATTCAAGACCTTCCTGTGGCTCTGTTCTCTCCTGAGTGCTGACTTGTTCTGGTGGCACTGTGGAGGCTACCAAGGCTCCAGCTGTGGTGGTTGCTTGTTTTTGCCAGCCCTCATCTTGCAAAGCCACAGGCTGCCTTCCCCAACCAGACCTGAGTGTCCACAGTAACTTCTAATTCAGGTTTGCTGCTGTTCCATGTAAGATGCATGATGCAAGTCACAAGGCAAAGACCTGTAGGCCTTTATTTATTCTGCTGCAGCTGCTGTGAGCCATTCCTGTCACGAAGGACTACTTGCTGCAAATAGGCAGACTCACAAAATCCTCTGGATTTATCTTAAGAAAAAAAAGTGGAGATGTTAAAATATAGCTTACAACCAACCACAATAGAAAAATGTATTCTTGTGATTACTACTGAAGTTCAGTGCTCCCAAGCTGCAGCCAAATCACTGGTGGGAGCTAAGTTTGCAGGGATTGCTTAAAGTCTATTTGCAGCTTGATAACGTGTTTGCTGAAACTGCTCTGGAATTCCAGGTGCTTCAGTTACTCAGGACTGATCAGGCTCCTGTCATCCATAAAAGTCTGCTCTTGACTGTAGCACAAAGAGGTTTCTTCCTTCTCCTCACAGAGGTAGCTTCTGTATAAATTTCTTGTACCACAAGAAGGAAGTTGCAGCACTCAAGCTGTACCTGTGAGAAAATCACATGGTGGCACCTTTCCAGGGTGGTCTGGACCTCCCTAAGCTGCAATTACCAAGTCAAAGCACCTGGTACAAGCTATTTAGGTTAAAACTGGGCTTTTGTAGCTCAAGAGCTCCTCCAGGCACTGCAGAGCAGCCTGGGGCAGGTCCCCCAGGCGGGCTGGTCCCTTACCAGGTGACAATGTACTGCATGTGCTCGTTCCGCAGGCTCACCCTGGTCTGGCCCCCGATGGGCCCCCCCGGGACTGTGCTACCTGTGGGGACAACACAGCCAAGTTAAAGCCTCAGTCTGCACAGTGTGGAGCTAACAGGGGAAGAAGGTGATTAATCTGGTGGATACCCTGCTCTCCCTCAGGCAGTGGTGTTCCCAAGTTCATAGAATCCCAGAATGGTTTGGGTTGGAAGGTACCTTAAAGCTTATCTCATTCTACCCCTATGGACAGGGACACCTTCCTCTAGACCAGGTTGCTCCAAGCCCCATCCAACCTGGCCTGGAACACTTCCAGGGATCCAGGGGCAACCACCACTGCTCTGGGCACGCTGTGCCAGGGCCTCACCACCCTTCAGGAAAGAATTCCTTCCCAGTATCCCATCTAACCCTGCCCTCTGGCAGTTTGAAGCCACTCCCCCTTGTCCTATCTTTGCTGCTCCTGACAAAAGTCCTTCTCCCGCTCTTGTAGGCTCCCTGTCACCCTCAAAACAGTGGGCTGGCAGAGCACAGGAAGAGAACTGAGGGGAAAGGGAGGGAGAGTGATGTGAATTGGACATGGGGCTGGGTTCCTCTGTGACTTACTGAAATCTGCATCGATGAAGATGGGCTCAGCACCAGTCACCTTGGCCATGGCCTCCAGGTCCCGGTAGTGCCAGCGGTTTTTTTCGATGTTATTTTCAGGCACAAAGGGTTTTCTTTTTTCTGTTAACCTCACCACCCCTGTGAGATCAATCTCATCTTCAATCTGAGGAGAAGTGCAGAAAGAAAAAAGGAATGTTTCAAGACTGATTTCATATTCTGACACAAGTCCTGTCAGGAAAATGTGGTACTTGAAGGGTCTGAGCGTAAATGAAGTAGTTGTTCCCTGCAGTGGGGCAGTGCTGTAACACAGCAGGGGAAAAAGCAGAACAAGAACAGCTCCTTGTTTGTAAAACATTATTTACTTAACAAAAAGGTGGTAAACAAAGGTTTATTGTCTTTGAAAAGTGCAATGACTAATTAAATCACCTCCCATGATGCTGAATGTAGCTCCTGCCTTTCTGTATTGAGTGGTGCCTCTGGGTAACCAAGGGGCACAAAGTAACACCCCCATTCCCTGCATCCCCCTTACCTGTCCCTTCAGCCTGGTCTCCGGTTTCAATTTCTTCTTGGGCACAAATCCCCGATTGACTAAAATCGTGACCCTAGAGTTACATAAAGAAATACTGCTCAGGAGCAAAAGGGAATTTATTCCTGCTGCTGCCTAGAACTAAAGACCAAAGAAAGAAGCAACCTGCATGTTTGCTGCCACTTTTGCTGTCACCTGAATGCACATTATAAAGGAATTTATATACTACTTCAAATCGAGCCTCAGTGATGTCACAGACTGAGAGATGCCTTTTAAGGCAGGGAATGATTGATACAAACCCAACCACCAAAGATTCAGCTTTCCCAAGGAGAAGTGAGTGCTTCCACGGAGCAGGACTCTGCTGAACTCACCCGAGCTCTGTGCAGTAGAAGGGGGTGACGACGTTGGCTCCGTTCTCCGGCTGGGATGTGATCCTCCCGGCTTCCCGGGCTTCCCGCTCGGGGTCCAGCAGGGAGCGGGGCAGGATGTAGAGCTCCTTGGAGTGGTCAAAACGCCCTCGGACCTTCACGGGTCTGTACTCCAGCTCCTTCAGTTCCATGGGGCTGCACGGAACAAGGGCAAAACGAAATCATGGCTGGGCTAGGCAAATTCAATCGGGAGATTTTATTGTGGGATTCTCCTTTTCCCCAGTGGTTCACTCTGGATGGAGCCTGCTGGCAAACAGAGGCAGAAGACAAACAGCTCATGGAACATGGCTTAATATATTTCAGCTGTTCCAGAGAATCAAACAGAGATGATCAGGAGCATGCAGGGAGAAGTTCTTTTCCACAATATCTGCAACCCAGGTATCACAGAGCAGGACTCACTGCCCATGCATTCAGCCACGGGAAGCATTTCTTTCCCATCCCAGACCATGAAATCCAACAACTGAGCCCTTCTGAGAGTTGTGCCAGGTGACCAAGTGACCTTAAAAGTCTCTCTCACATCTGACACAACTGCTCCACATGTGGGGCAGGGACTGCTGTTGCTCCAAGACTCCCTGCTGCAGTAACAATTCCTTTGGGACACCACAGACACCCAAGTTCTCTTTCCCCAGTGGGATTAAAAATGCTATGAATTACATCCCACATTCTCCTGAAGAGAGATTCATCCTTCCCTATGCATTTAGAGTACCCCTTGGAAAGAACTGACTTATCCTTTTACTGAAAATAATAAAATCATCAGGATCTCTTTCTAATTTGCTGGCACATCCCAATTTCCATTGCATCCCTTCATTTTCATGCAGGTCAGTTCAGCACAAGCTCATTAGTGCATGATCCATATCTAATATTCCCAGTCAGTGCTCTGGAGACAACAAACCATCCCTGTTTCCATACTCTAATGTCAGAGGGATGGGATCTGCTGTGATTCTTGATGCCAGCTGTGCAATCAAATCTAATTTCCACTTGCGCCGCTGAACCTGGAAGTAAACAAACACAAAAGTAACTCCTTAGGGTAGAACAGAGCAATGTAACAACCCCAGAAAGCCTTAAAATCATGGTCAGAATTTTCTCATCAGACCTGGCCTTAATCAGGGTAATTGGAGATATGAAAATAGCGGCTATTGAATTTAATTTGAGGAAATATTTATACTAAAATAAAAGTGTAAAAAAACACCCAAATACTTCCTTTAAAGACTTACAAGTGGACACTTGGAAAACAGAAATGTAAAATAACAGCAAATCTTTAACCTGCCTGTTGTCTGAACTAGATCAAACAGATGGAAAAACTTGACAGTCCTCAAGTGCTCATTTTTTGAAAAAATTAAATATTTATTTGTACCTGCCATGTGCCAAGACCGAACATGGTCAGAGGGACGAGGAGAAGGCCCCATTTCAGCAAGGTATCCTCTCCAGATGTGTCAGCAGCTGCTGTAGAACTTCGTGGTCTGCAGAACCTCAAACAAACATCTACAGAAAACCAGAATGAGGAACAGGATTCAGAGAGGAGATGCCAAATTCCTGCAGGAAATATTACATCTTGGTACTAGGGTGAAACAGGGCAGAAGCCCAGACAAATATTTTCTTACTTTTAGTCTTTTGAACCAGACCAGAACCTCCTTTAATTAGGGGATATCCAAAAAATGTTCTTCTGATCAAGCACTGTGATGCCTACACAGAATAAGAAAGATGCTTTGTGATGTCGCTGCTTTATAAAACTTGTATTTAGGTGATCTCAGTGAACTTGATGATTGCGTGAAATATTATTTATCCATTGATTTAAGTCTCAAATGAGCAACTGCCTGTGAAACACTACAGGTTAGGCTATAATTTAAATGAAATAAGATAAAATTTCCATTACAGAGCTGCCTATAGCACAGCAATGAACTTCCATCCATGCTATCAGCAAACACACACCAGCTTAATCTATTCTTGACAGAAACAAGAGCCTTCAGGGGACAGGATCAGGAAATAGGACTAAGGGACGGGATGAGGGGAGGAGATGAGGGAATAGGATGAAGAGACAGGATCAAGGGACTGGATCAGGATGCGGGAACTGAATCAGGGGGCAGGATGAGAAGACAGAATGAGGGGACAGGGCCAGGAAACTGAACCAGTGGACAGGATGAGGGGACAGGATCGAAGGACAGGACCAGCGGCTTACCCGTCCCGGCCCCGCTGCCCCGAGCGTCCCCCGGCCCCGCCGCTCCCTCAGCAGCCTGGGCCCCGCTCGCAGCACCAGCGNCGGAACGGGAAACGCGCCCAGGCCCGACCCCTCGCGATGGCGGCGCGGGGCCCGGGCGGCGGCGCGGCCGTGCCGGAGGTGCCCGAGGCGGAGCGGCTCTTCCTGAGGGAGCACCCGCTGCTCAGCCCCGCGGGGCCGGGCAAGGTGCGCCCGTGTGAGGGCTGGGGGCACCCTGAGGGTCCTGAGGGGATGGGGCCGCCTCGCTAAGGGGCCGTGATGGGGCCGGCACCGCGTGGTACCCGATGGGCTCGGCCCCAGCGAGCTCCTGCCGCGAGGTGTTTGAAGGCCGGGGAGCAGAGCGCTGGTCTGTCCTGCCCTCCCCAGCCGTGGGATGGATACGGGAAGGGTGATTGGACATTGGAAGGGGCTGCCCAGGGAGGTGGTGGAGTCCACATGCCGGGGGAACGACTGGACGTGGCACTCAGTGCCATGGTGTGGTTGACAAGGTGGGGATCAGTCATAGGTTGGACTCGATGATCTCGGAGATTCTTTCCAACTGAATGGATTCTGAGACTCAGTGGATAAACCCCTGGGTTTCCTGACCATTAATGTTGTTTTCAGGTGAGGTGCAGGCTGACAGGACATGAGCTGCCCTGTCGCCTGTCAGAGCTGCAGGCTTACACCAGCGGCAAGAAGTACCAGCGGCTCATAAAGGCAGCCAGAGAGTTCGACTACAGCACGTTTGAGCCCCACATAGTGCCCAGCACAAAGAATTTGTACGTATTCTCCCTCCTGTGTGTTGTGCTTTACACTTTGTTCAATCTCAGACATAAAGTGGTTGGGCTTTACAAAGTTCTTAGGTCTTTATGGATTTGGGGAGATTGGGAAAGGCTTTATAAAGTGTTTATCAAGTTTGAGCAACTTGCAGTGCTTGTAAGTGAAAAGTTCTGAAGTCATAGCACACTTTAGCTCTGTTGCTGGCCCTTTCTGTGTCTGTCAGGCACCAGCTGTTCTGCAAGCTGACCCTCAGACACATCAATAAGCTTCCAGAGCACGTCCTGCGTCACGTCCAAGGGAAGCGCTACCAGAAGGCCCTGAAAACGTGTAAGTAGCTTTTCTGAAGCTGTACCCGGCAGCATTTCTTTCCTGTGCTGTTGAGATTCCAGTGTATCTCTCTGAAGTGGGTGGGACAGCCTTGTTTAAATTGACAGCAGTGTGTTACTATGTGTCCTCCTCAGCTAGGAAGGAAGGTCTCAGATATAGGGAGCAATTGGCTTCTAGCAAATACCTTAGAACATGCTTCCTTAAGAGGATCAGTTCTAAAACTCCCCCAGGGAGTGTGATTCGTGTGTCCAGCACAATCTGTGTTAACATCTTCTCTGGGCCATAGTACCACTGTAGATTATGTGGATGTATATTTGGAGCATGCTGGACTTCTGAGTTGCATTTCCTAGAAGGTTGAGCTGGGAATGGGAGGACTCAGGGGCTGGGCAGCTGATCAGTGCTGCCTGACCCTCACTCGTAGATGAGGAATGCCAGAGGGAAGGAGTGGAGTACGTCCCTGCCTGCCTGAGGCAGAAGAAGCAGCGAGCACAGCACCCTGACGAGCAAACGAACGGGAGCAGGCAGCCTCACAGGAAAGAGGAGTTCTGGGAGCCAAAGTCCAGCGAGGAGGATGGAGAGGAGACAGATGACAGCATGAGTGACCTGTACCCACGTGAGTGAGAAGAACCTTGGTGTTGTCCATGTCCTCCAGGGAGTTGCTTGGTGAATTGTCTCCTGGTTTCTTTGCACTGCTCCCCGATGCTGGTGTGCCAGAGGCACCTGACTTCATCCAGTTGGGAGTCCTTGGGTTTTGGAAAAGCTTACCACCACCAAATAAGAAATAGTTAATGCTAAATAATAATGAGTTGGATCATGCAAGGTGTGAGGGAAGGGATACAAGATCTGCTGGGATATGCTATTTTAGGAATCTCCACTTTCCTTGTTCCTCAGCAAATCCTTGACAGAAGGTGGTCAGGCCATTCTGCTGACTTAGATCTGGAGGTGCAAATCCATCTTGCTGCAGGAGCAGGGGTGTAACACATGGCACCACCCGTGCTGACGTTCCCAGAATGGGAATGGAAAGAGCACCAAGGCACGTTTCCAATAAAACACCAGCATGTTTATGTCCCAGGTATTTCAGTAGTGACACGCGTTTGCCTGGTGACTGGGAGCAGCTTTAAAGCAAAGTGAGGGGAGGCAGAGCCTGTGTGCACAGGGAAATGATTTTGAGCTGAATCTTTTTTAGCTGCACTCTTCCCAGAAAAAAACCCATCAGCTCCACAGACCACAAAGGGCAGCGATGACTTCGTGACAGACAGCGAGGACGACGGGGCCAGGCAGAATGGAGAGCACGGGGCAAGGAGGGACAGCAGCAGAGCAGCTGGCAAGAGAGGAAAGGTGGGAGTCATCCCACTGCCTGCAGCAGCAGGGGGTGTGGAGCTGGGATCCCATCCCGTAGGTGTTCCAGCTATTCCTGTCTGGGAACCAGCAGAAGGTGCAAAGCTGTTCAGAGTAGATTTTTCCCTGTGTGCCAGACAGTGACTTGCATCCCGAGGTGTGAATTCCTGCCAGGCAATATTTATCCTGGCTGGGGTAGTGAGGGATGTTCCTGCCTGTACAAACAGCTCATCTTGGGTGGGATCCTGCCCCACACCATCGTAGAAGGAAAGCTGCTGTGTGTCCTGTGGGTTCTGTAATTGTTCTCCAAATACACAGAAAAACTAAATTGTTTTGCAGTCACTGAGTCCCTCTAGACCATTTTTCTGCTACTTTTGAGGCACTGCCTTACTTTATAAATGTGTCAAACTAGAAAGTTAGGGCTGGATAAAGTTTGGATTCATGGCTGCAGGGAACCTGTCAGTTTGTACCTAATGAAACCATCAGAAAGGGCTGCTGAGCTGCAGGATCCTGGCTCCACGAGCAGACCTGGGCTCATTCTGGCTGTTGAAGGAGATCACACTCAGTTTCTGTTTAAGCTGTCTCAGGCAAGGCTTGAACTGCATGTTGGAAATAAGCTGATTAACTTTTTTTTCTCTACAGAAGCAGACAGGCCCTTTAAAGAAGAAGTTCAAGAGCCATCATCGAAAACCCAAAAACTTCAAGAAAGCAACCAATGGGAAATAAATTCTATGATAAATACCTGGCCTGAAGCCTGTTGTGTAACAATTCCAGTGGGAGCACAGGATGAAGTGTCTGCCCATTCCAGTTAACTGTTACAGGGGTGGAGGGGAATAATGGGGTGCAATTAAGTTGCATTCCAAGAGCTTCAAGCCAGCCCCACACCAAGGGAAGGATGTCTGCTGCAGTCAGGTCCAGACAGCTCAGTTTTTTGCAGAAAGCTGGTTTTTGTTAGGCAGGAAAGTACAGCAGCTCAGTGGTGGAGCATCAGCAGCCATACACACCAAGTGGATACAAAGATGCCATTGTTTTATTTTGATTGTTTTCAAAAATCAAAACATTTTCAAACACAACTAAGGTACAAAATACAGCATAAAATGAGAATTTATACTTATTTCTTTTTTTTTTTTCCACATAGAAAGCAAAAATATATTCAGAATGAATTCCAGAACACTTTGCAGAGCCAATTGGTAGCTGACATCCTGCTTGTGAGAGCTTCTCAGCCACGGGGAGAGGTCACTGTATTTCTGGGAGATGCACAAGTACAGCAGTGTATGTAGGAAACCAGAATCTTCTGCATCAGGACTCACAGTTAAGAAGTCTGCACGTTGTGCTGCCTAGAAGTATCTGATAATGCCCTCCACCTAACTGTGCCCCTGGAATACTGAAGTATTCCTGCTGCAGGGGACAGCAACAGTTCCTTTTCTAGGGTCTTTTGTTGGAAAGGGGACTTGATTTTCACAGAGGAAACTGGTCAGTATTTCAGACTGGTCTGTCATCCAGCTCCTTAGTTTGACAGGACACAAGGAAGTTGGGAGAGACAAGAGAGGCTACTTGCAGGAGTAGTTTCTGTCATTTATAAATACTGTGAACATCAACAGCAGTTCAGGTATCTGAGAGTGGCTGCCTTGATCAGTCTAGAACCGTTGTAAGACCTGCAGTGAAACAGTGAAAGCCTCCTGTGCTGCAGACCTGTCACTGAAAGGCCCAGTTTGTT
This sequence comes from Promerops cafer, assembly GCA_013398275.1. Classification (NCBI taxonomy): domain Eukaryota; kingdom Metazoa; phylum Chordata; class Aves; order Passeriformes; family Nectariniidae; genus Promerops; species Promerops cafer. The sequence continues at coordinate 324,851 of VZSE01002194.1, read as the reverse complement.
TAGCCAGGAAGAGTCAGGCACATGGAACACTTGAGGTAAAGACTTCTCTTGCAAAACTTCCTTGAAAAGAAAGCCATCTGACCTGACCTTAATGCTGAATTCCCCTCCCATCAATCTGGACAGGGGGGTTGGACTAGATGATCTCCAGAGGTCCCTTCCAACCCTAACTATTCTGGGATAGCAACTGGCTTCCTCCAGCAGCAGCACATCTTGCCCTTACAGAGGCTATTATCCCCTTAAGATGATGAAATCACTGGTTTAACTTTCACCAGTGCTCTTCTATTTTTCATTAGTTCTTTCAGCCCAGTTTTCTCTCCTAAAAAGCAACGTTTAACTGAACTGTCCAGGTGAGTGTCCTTATCAGGAGACCCTGGGGAACAGCTCCCACTGGAGATGTTCAGCTGAATTCCTCCTTGAACAAAGAGCTGAGCATCTTCCTCAGGGGAGGCAACAGAGCAAGGAATCAGTGTAATGGTAGGAAGCTGGTAGGGCTCATGCTGTCTAGAATTCCTCCACAATCTAGTGAAACAGGTTCAGACCTAGTTGACTAAGAGAGGACAAAACACCTCCCCTGAGCAGCACTAAGCATGGTCATGGCACAGAGGTTGTGGCACTGAGAAGCCAAACAGGGCCTTCCTCTCCTCATCCTCCCGAGTTCCTCCCAGGGAAGGTCCATCCCCAGCTGCTTCTCCACTGCCCAGGCTTTGCACTCACATTCCTCAGCTATAACCGTTTGCAGACTTGGGAATGGGGGCCACTTCCACTTTTCCACCCTGCACAGCTCAGGCTGGGCTGAGGTGGCAGAGGAGGAGCTGTCCTGGAGAGCTCAGCAGCCCAGCTCTTCAGCCAGCTGGGACTTCTACAGCCAGGAGCCTGGCAGAAGTGAATCTAAGAAGCAAAGACTACAGATTAGGAGATGGACTGCTCTCATCTGGCAAGTACTGAGTGCACAGAAAAGGGGAGTTTCTGTAATTCTCAAGACATTTTCACCATTAACCTGCAATTCAAATATGAATTTGGGGCATATATGGATGGAAGCTGGTTAATAGCAGAAAGGAGCTTTTATTATGGAACCTGCAGCACAACTTGGCTCCCTTCTTGGGAATTCAGGAGGGACAACTTTTGGGGAAAGAATGTAGAATAAAGAATTCTTTTGGCACAGAATTTTCAAAGAATCTAACGTTCTGTCTCTTCAGGATTAACTCCCCCACTTCCTTTAAATCAGATTAGCAATACAGGATTCATGATTAACAATACAGGATTCTCCCTTGTTCCCCTCAAGGGCAGAACTGGGACATGTTAGAAAATCCTCTCCCTTTTCTTACCCAGAAAGGGGTACAACTACTTCCAGGGTTTTCTTTTTGCCTTCTGTTCAGGAGCAGGAAAGACCCTTCCCTGCTAAACAAAAGGGAATTACAGGCCTCTGAGCAGCAAAATAACAGTGATTTTCTGGGTTTTCTTTGATGCTGCTTTCCACCTTGATAAGCAAACCTATAACCTGCAATGGAACTCCTTATGCACAAGACAGTTTTGATAAGGGCAAGAAAGGGGATCCACTTTTTTAGTTATAGCTACAACCCAACACCACACTGAATGATCCAGCTGTATCTGCTCACCTTTCTGCAAATTTTAAGACATTGCTGACATTCCAGACAGCAACTGTTCTACTGCAATTCACTGAAGCATCAGCAAAATGCAGGTTCCTTGGGTTAGTTCCAAATCTAGGAAGTTAGAATAAGCCTAGGCAACATTCCTTGAAGAAATAGGATTTTATCTATTGTATTACTGGTGCCACAGTAAATCAAATTCAAAACACCTGTGCCTTTTATAGGAAGGGGGCATGTACGTGTAAAATGCTGGCAGTTTTTGTTGAATCCATAGAGAATCAGTTCTGGACTTAGTACAGTATGTCCCAAGAAGTGTTGCTATTCCTGTTACCACTCTTTTTTCTTCTCATCCATGGAGACTCCGCCAGGACCCAGTGCAACCACGAGGAGGAGCCCTCCAATGACAGACATGGTCTGGAAGAAATCGTATTTGAGGAAGTCGTGCATGGGCTTGTAGGCTGGGACGGTCCAGAAGGCATTGAAGTAGATGTTGATGCCAAACAGCCAGATGACCAGAGTCAAGGCAGCCAGCTTAGTCTTGAAGCCAATTGCCACCAAGATAATCAGGGCTGTGCCCACAATGTTCTGCAGAATCTGCAAGGAAAAAAGCCATGAAAAAAGCCATTTACGTACACAGTTCTTAAATAGATACACCAACATCAGAGCAGAGCTTGGGTAAGTTCAGTTGTCGTGGTACAGATAACCTAATAACTTTTTCTAAAGCATTAATTTTACTTATAGATTTCAATAAGCATTGAGCAGATCCTGCAGCCCATCTGGGCACTGGTGCTACATTCTAGTTGCTCAACTCATACTTGAATGCTGGGATACTTACAGAAAAGAAGTTCATATCAAAGTGTAGCAGTGTCATGAACATGAGGACGAGCAGCACACGCCCCCCCAGCTGCATGTACTGCTTTGGGGAGCTCTCCCTCATGGTGGGGACACCAGCAAACATGCTCTTCCCCTCCGAGCGGGACTCAGCCAGAAGCAGCAGCAAGCCTCCCCCAAGGGCAAGATTCCTACACAAATAGGGGAAAAAGGAGAAAAAAAAAAAAAAAAAAAAGCAGTTTAGTACAGCTTGCACTGATCTATATCTGTAAAGTCTTATCTGACAGTTTCAGTAAGGATCTACGTGAGAGTGAGGAGTGACTTGCTCTGCACCGTGGGATGTGTTGGCCTGTGTTAGACTTCCCAGCCCCAGCAGCACTGAGCACAGCCAGGATTTGTGGGAACACAGCCTGCCAGGGAAGTCCAGCACCCACCACCCAGGCACAGTTGCTTTAGTGGCTGTTACAACACGAATTTGGTTGTGTTCAAGTTATTCTGTACCTCAGGTTTAGCCATATATGCCAAAGTAGTTCAGAGGTTGCTTTGAGAAAACAGAGCAGCAACACTGCTGGGAAGTTACACATTGACAGGGCTGTAGTAAGCTCAGAGTGTGGCTCTTGTGCTGGCCTCCCCTCAGAGGGGTGGAAAGGCAACAGCCAGCCATCACTCAGGGCCTGACAGGAAAGTTCATGTTTATAATCTTGTCTTCTCCTTAGGGAAGGTGTTAAGAGGTTTAAAATCCCAGAAACCACTCCAGTGACCACATGCTGCAGTTTTCTCAGAAAATGGCTTCAGTCATGCAGAAGCAGAGTTGCTATTTTAGCCACTTAGGAAATCAAAGCAACTCTGATCAAGTGCAGACAGTTGGTTGAGCTCTCAGCCAGGTTAGCAGCAGAAGCACTTGGATCCTAGTGGGTTAGGATTAGTCTTTGCCTTCCTGAGCCTGCTGTCTACAGTTTAACAAAGACTCTCCTGATTTTTCAAGAGCTGACATTTCTTCTTTAATGTAAATGCATCACTTGTAAAATCTTTCTAGTAATACTATGAACAAATGTCATTTCCTCTGCTAGCAAGTGTCAGTTTTCATTCTGTTTCCATAAAAACTTGCAGGCATACCTCATCAAGAACTTCAGGTCCCATAGAATGCTGTATGCAATAGTCTAGGCAAAGAATAAAACAGGTTAAAACACCATATAAATGACACTGAAGTTCTGAATTTCTGTTACAATCTCAAGTCTGCCTCAGCCACAGCAGAATTTGATTATAAATACAATATAGTGAGGGAAACAAGGTAATTACATCAGTGTGGTCCAGTGAGTCTATGTAACACAGAGAAGGGAAGCCAGAATTTGATTTGTGCTTTAGGCCCCACAAAATTCCCTGGTTTTGTAGGGGAAGGATGCTACTAGCCAAGATCCTTTGTGATGGGAACACAGCTGAAGGCCAAAGCAACTTCCAAAGCATGTTCCACATTTGGCTCATTAACTAACATCCAGGTAAATTGCCAGTTACTTCTGCTAAATTGGTCAAGGTCAAGTATTGAATGAATGTCTCCAAGCTGACTAATTGCAATTACATCTATTGGGCACATCAGGAGAACAGAAGCAGCAAAATAGTTCAATGCCATCAAGGACTGGCACTAAGCCAGGGTGGAGAAAAATTCCAGGGTTGCAAGTTATATTTAAACATGTTGGGAGTACTGGGGCTAAGAGAGATTTGAAAGGTACAGTTTAGAAGGGATGAAGATTTAAGCCTCCTACCTGTAATGCTATAATTCCAAACAGTCCAAAGCAGGCATATTGCACAAAGTTCCTACTCAGCACCAGGATACAGCCACCTGAGTTGGGGAAATTGAACACAGTTACACTTGGAAAAGCTCCTGCAGGAATGCTAACTTGGATTTTCCTTTTTCTTTTGTGAGATAACTGTTAGGGCCATCATGCTTTTCCTTGAAAGGATAGAACCCAAAACCTTTCTCAAGTCTCCCATCAGAAAGCACTGACAGCCTCTGTCACTTTGCCATGAGAACTGGCAACTGCATTAAATTAAGGTGACCCTCTACACAAAATAGTGAGGGCAAAAAATCTAAATCCAGACACAAGATGAGAAATTTGCAATCAGGAACAGTAAGTCAGGGACATAATATAAACAGAACAGGATGTTTCCTCTCTCCATTTCTGACAGCCTGAGCCCACCCAGCACACACATAGCAGTGCACTCCTCCTGCAATTATTTTGATTCCTAGGCTTTGCAAAAATTTCTGACACAAGCACCTCACTCAGGCTTGAATGCACCCTCTCCAAGGTAAGAATATGCCTTGGAGATGAATGCCCATAAAAACAGGAGGCTGAGAAAGTCTCAATATTGCCCCGTTTAAGAGAACAGGAGTATTTAATTTAGAGAACTCTGGGTGTGGTTTGTATTTATGGATGCATGTACAGAACTGAAACCAGATTGTCCTGATGGATTCTTGGCATCTCTGACTCAGAGGCAGTGTGTCACAAGAAACCCTCTACGGCTGCTTCCAGGAAAGGCTGAAGCAGGTCAATTCAGAGTTCTTTTCATTCAGCCCATGTAGCACTATCAGTTCTGAGCTGTCAGGGGCTATCAGGAAATCAGCGAGGCATCCCTCGCTGCCATGATTCTCAGGGCTGCAGCCACGCTGGAGTGCTCTGCCTGCACCCAAACAGCCCCAGAGCCACTTACTCAGCTGCCCGAAGAGGTTTAGGAACACAAAGATGGAGGCCAGGAAGTAGCCACAGTTCCACGTGCCATCGATGTAGTCCCTCTGCTCACTCCACTGGAACCACATGCGGATGCCGTCCTCCAGGAAGGTGCTGATCAGGCACAGCCGGGCCACGTGGGGCAGGTACTGCTTCGTCACCCGCAGGAACTGCACGGGCACACGGGGCATTAGCAGGGAAGGCAGGGAAAGGGACACTGCAGGGATAACAGAGCCCTGCTCTCTGCAGGTCAGCAGCTCTCATGCACTCAGGGTCACCAAGATCCAGAGAGAAACTGGCACTTGGATTTAATGAAATGCTTCTTCACTCACTGGGAGCAGCAGGGGAAATCTATTGTAATTCTCCACTGGACTAGGACTTGGAAAAAAGCAGAATCCAGCAGCACATTTCTGTGTAACAGGAACTGTGCTTTGATGGAGCTCTCGCTAATGAAGGCTGACCTTGATTTTAGTTTCTCTATCTCAGGGTTTCATGTTGCAGCTCAGCTATCAGATAGCCCGGAGCTGAAAGGGCAGTCCTGCTCCCACCCGTGTGCACAGGCACTCACCACCCTGGAACAACCCGGATTCAGGGAGCCAGGCTGACAGAAAACTAAGCTCTGTACAAATTAAAAAACATTACTATTTTTTTTGCCTAGCTCGTTCCCTCCAACAGCTCACTGCAAACAAAGCACATGTACTCAAGCAGCAGCAGACCTTAGCTCCACATAATCACTGCATGGAATTGCACCCTCTATCCTCTAGGCAGGTTTTTACTTCCATTAAAAGGAGCATCCTCTGCAGAAAGGAAACAGGTTTATAGCCACAGTTCAGTGCAGTGGTTAAAGGGAAATGATATCATCATGCAACAGATGCTGAGCTTTAGTTTTTGGGAATGGAAGATGTATCTGGGTCCCCTTCATCTTGCACGCTCCTGGATCAGTTTGCTCTACAATTACAATAATTAAAGGAACAAATGCAAAATTGCCAGAGTCTAGAGGGTTGTGTTCTGTAGGGCTGTGGGGTGCATGGGAAAGCTGACTGCCTCTGGGTTAGGACAAGTGTTTAATTGTCAACCCACTTTCTAGGCAGCACTGGTTATTACTTAATTGAGACTTCCACCAGGAAGGAGACAAAAGCCATTTCTGACACTTTATTCCTGCCAACAGCAATCAGTCAATACTAAAGGCTATGCAAATGACAAGCCTAGCTCACTGTGCAACTATAGATTATCACAAGAAAAAAAAAAACAGCAAACATCCTTAATAGTCAATTAAATAGTTAATATTGGAACAAACTGCACTGCTGTACTGCCTGTATCCAGAGTCTAAGGGTCAAAATTCACCTTAATCAACTGCATTTTAAGTGCAGCTGTACTCTGCCTCCTGAAGGCTGCCACTTCAGGCTTTTTTAAGCCATGTCAACAGTTGGATGAATGAGTCAGAAGAGAATTTCTGATCTTTGTCACTCACTGAATGAGACACACGTCTTGGTTTACAGCTTTCCTCCCTCCTGGGTTTCACTGTGAAGTCGAGGAAACTTGCTGAGGAATACTAAGAATAAAGTTCTTACAAACCAGAAGTTGTTTGTAACATACAGAACAAGCAACTTTGGTCTAGAAAGAAATGAAAGAAGACAAGTGCTGGGAATCTGTAAGGAAAAGATAAAAACAGTGCTGTGGAAAGGCTGAAAAAAGCAGCAAACAGTAGAGAGTCCTCCAGGCCTCATCTTTGCTGTTTTGAAGTGGGAGCTGATCTCATTCTTCCCCTCCCTGGAACCATGAACAGCACAGGTGAAGGATCCAAGAAGAGATTTAACCTTTACCTGTTCTCTTGGCACACAGAGGGAATTTAACAGTGGCCATTATACACGAGTGCACACATCCAATGGGCTCCAGCCAAGTCAGAGATTGTGCAGCCTACAGCAGCTCCAGTGCTAAGCAACCTCATGGCACACACATCATCCCTGGGCACCCACAGCTCCTGGAGCTGCTCTCAAATTGAACCCCCTGTACACAGCAAGCTCAAATAAGCTTCAGAAACAGCCTGGGTTTTTGGGAACAAAACCCCAAGCCAAAGGAACCAGGAGATCCAGAGAGAAAAAGAACAACTACAGGAAGAGAATGTAACAGGCATCAAGTGATTTCACAATTAGAGGATCTGGGTGTAAATCATTCAAGTAATTTAACTAAAGATGGAATAAAAGACAAGAAACATGAGAACTCCAGCAGTGGGACTCAATAAATAGCACCAGTCACCCTGGGTTTGGCCCTGCCCAGCACCAGCACTGTGTGGCTCAGAAGCTGCACCATGAGCCCACTTCCTTTAAGATTCACAGAGATAAAGTGGCACACATGGGAAAACTGCAGTTCAATATCTGCAGCTAAGAAATGGGACCTGAACCACCCTGCACTGAGCACAACACATCCAAATCCAGACTGCTGGCACTGATGGAGGTGGCACCATTAAACTCACGACATCAAATAACTGTAGGGCTTTTTCTGCTCTGGGCTTTGCATCAACTGCTCTCCACATGTCCCATCTCCTTGGAAGAGGTGAAACATTGTGAGAAAAGACAAGAAAATGCTAAATAAAACTATTTCAAAGAAGAACAGCTGGTTCTGTGTTGGCAGCCAAGTCACTGACATATGCCAGAGGGGCTTTGTGTTGCCACTTCCCCCTCTAATGGGATTAGAAAGGCAAAGATAGATTTAAATGCTCCTTTAAGTTTAACAACCAAAGATGCAAAAGAAGATCCAGGGATCCTTTCATCAAAGCTCTGCTCAACACCCCATTTTTCTAAGGGAGGACTGAAATTTTCAAACCCATAAAGGCCTGACCAGAAGAGAGGCAACAAAGTGATTCATTTTGACCCCACCTCCAACAATTTCAAATTTGCTGGAAGTGCACTCTGTTTTGATAAAAGTGTATATACCATGGTACAATTACAGGTATTTTAAGTCCAATACATGGACACGAGTTGGGAATTTCTGCAGGTATGTTCTGTCCAGGCACAAAGCTTTTTCCTGTGTATTCTTGGATCGGGGAAATTCTGATTATGGTGAGGAACAGCACACTGCTCATCTATACAGAAACCCTCCTGAGCTGCACAGCATTCTTAGTCTAGAGTTTCTGATAAGGCATATCCCAAATATCTTGAACACTTTTAAGGGATTGCTTTGTTCTGGGAGAACAAATTCCTCCAGCAGCCTGGGACACCACTGATCTTTCCTGGAAGAGGATGCTCAATGCACAGAGAAAATTCACTTTCTTTCACCAGCTTGGATACATTCACTCAAAGAGATCCCACCCCAAAATCACAGGGACAGCAAAACCCATCACATTCATTAGCCCCTGCCTACAAGTAGTGTAAAAACTGGGAACAGGCTTCCCCATTTATTTCCAAAGGCAGGAAGAGGGCTCTGACCCACTAGAGCATTGCCAGCAATATTAATCAGGTTTTTAATTGCAGGAAGATTTCTCAGTGCTTTTCCCTTCCAAAGTGTGCTTTATACCAATTCCCTTTTCCAAAAGGCTATTTATTAATGAAACCTTTAAAATGGTACTTTCAGTAATTTACTGCATTTCACTATCATTCTTCATGGGAAAAATTCTCCTCAGCCTAACCAGAACAGGCTACTTGACTTATAATGATAAACAATCAGTGCACTGCCATGACAAAGTTCTAGAGAATATTTCCAAATTCAGTTTTTTAAATCTAACTGACAAAGTTCAGACTAACAGTGAAATGTTTTTTTCTCCCTTCCATTTTCTGCAAAATAGGATGTTGAGGACAAGAAATGATGGGTTCAAGCTGAAATGTAAGCTAGAAATTAGGGAGAAATTCCTCCCTGTGAGGGTGGGGAGGCCCTGGCACACGGTGCCCAGAGCAGCTGTGGCTGCCCCATCCCTGGAACTGTCCAAGGCCAGGCTGGACAGGACTTGGAGCAACCTGGGAGAGTGGAAGGTCCCTGACCATGGCAGGGGCTGGAACAAGATTTAAGGGCCCTTCCAACCCAAATGGTTCTGTGATTCTATATCAGAATTATCTGGACAAGATACATCAGCATTTATCTTGGCAAATCAAATAAACTCCCCCAGTCTGGCTCTCCCTTGCAGCCCTCTCACTGCTGTGCAATGACTCAATAGTCTCCTCACAGTTTTATTCACAAATCTTTTTTTTGAACAGCAGAAATACCAAGCACCCACATTCCTAAGGATTTATTCCTAAAGATTATTACAGACACTCGGAAAGTTGCCTGAGATCTGCTCCCTCTTAGGAAGGGATTACAAAGGAGAGACAATCCTAAACACTCCATGCAGGCCCCAGATACAGCTATTTTCAGTACTTGATGGCTGCACTGAAGGGGTTGCCAAGTAATATTTTAACAAAAATCACTATAAGTGGGCTCAATTTTCAAGAATATAAATTATTGAGTTAATAACACCAGGCTGGTGTTACAGTGTCCCCTCCACTGCAATTCCTTACAGCTCAGAGCAGCCTATTACCAGCAATCTCAGCCCCAGTATTGCTCCTCACTTGACCTAAACATTGAGATAACTGAACCAAGTGAAAAAAAAAAAAAATCCTCAATTTCTTCTCCTGCCAGTTCAGCTCCCCAGTTCAATGACAGAAGTGCTGGTGATAGAGAGAAGGGGAATGTAGCCTTGGGAGAAGTAGGACATGCCCTTTCACTGACAACTGGCTGTCTGGCAAGCTTAGCTGCCTGTAAGACAGTGCACTAGTTCACCCCTGGATTAAGAGCCACTTACTACTGCTGAGTATCTTGGCATCTAGGGCATAATTTGCTAATTCAAAGGGAAATTACAGTATCAGAGAAAAGCTAAGCTTTACTGTCTGAATTTAAGGAACAGATTATTCTTGCTTTTGTAAGAGACATCCAGGATTTCCTGATAAGCCATGGAATTAGCTCTAACATTCTCCCACAGGGGTTTTATGCTACAGAAATTAAGACTCATGTGTTGAGCACTACTACAGAGAGTGGAAAAGGCAAGAACATCACTGAGAATGCATTCAGCTCCCAGAACAGCCATTGTCCAGCCTCCACCAGGGGAGTTTCAACACGATTTCAGTCCAAACATTCCAAGTACTTTTTTTAAATCCAAGATGAACTAACAGCTCCTGTAATGCCAAGTGTTAACTTCACAATATATACCAAAGGTTAGTGTTTAGCAAATCACTCCTACATTGGTGTGACACTGAGCTTTAGCAGCACAGACAGCACTGAAAGGTTCTGATTGAGCTACCAGGCAGAATTATCACAGGAGTTATTACTCAGAACATCAGAAAAATTCTTTTGCAATTTGATGGTAAGAGTAGCAAAACTCTAAATTCTGCAGCTTAAGGCAAGACTCATCTTTAAACAGGATGTGTCCCAGCACAAGTAAATCTGTGCCATTTAAAACTCACTTCAGGAGGAGGCAAACTACATTTAAGCTGGACAAAAGACCTTTCAGCAGAGTGAAAAAAGGGGTGTTAAGGACATCTAGAAATAACCCCACAGGAATAAATAGAGGTGTTATAAAAAGGTCAGGACAAGCATTGCAAATTTTGGCAAGTAACGTGAACACTGCAGTGATGGTTTACTTTCTCCTCTAAAAGAAGCAAGAGGACAAGGTAAACAGGGAATGACCAAGATAATCCAGATATCCCTTAAACTGAGTATTCCACACACCACAAGAAGCTCTGTCTCTAAATCGAGTCTTCCTTCTTCCATCTGGGGGTGGGGAGGAAGTGCAGAACAGATTTTCCCAGTGAAATCAGTGAAAGACACAGAGGCAGCACAGCCCCCTCAGAGCTGTGACGTGTTATTGTGCACCACACAACTCACACTAAATCATAGTGGTTGCAGAACCAGGCAGAATCAGATTTTCCAGCCAATTTGCTGAATATGATTACTTGCTGCCTCTTATTGTCGATTAGATGAATCACCATGACTGTGAAGATCTTTGCAGCACCATCCCCAGCAGAGCAACTACTTACACTCAAAATATTCCTGTTGTCACACATTGTAAGAGATCACAAACTTCTATTTAACAGAGAAATCACTCGGGCCTCCACTGAAACAAATGTAAGAAGGTTTACAAGACAACATCAGCTTGTTTGCTTTCCTTTTGCCCCAATCCTGAGCACAGCACCACGGTGCTGACCAACCTTTTCCAGTTTGGGCTTCCAGACATGGATCAGGGTTTCAGGAAATCACAGAATGGTTTGGGTTGGAAAGACCCTAAAGCGCATCTTGTTCACCCTCTGCCATGGTTCCACTATCCCAGGTTGCTCCAAGCCCCATCCAACCCGGCCTTGAACTCTTCCAGGGATGGGGCAGTCACAGCTTCTCTGGGCACACTGTGCCAGGGCCTCCCCACCCTCACAGGGAGGAATTTCTCCCTAACATCCCATCCATCCTGCCGGGTTGGATAACCGGGTCACTCTCCCATCCCTGCCAGCTCACACCGGTTCCCCACACCGGTCTTCACCAGCCGGGACGGCTCCTGCTCTCCTTCCCCTTGATCCCTCCTGAGAGAAGCCCTGTCCCCAAGGAGAACTCGCGGTACGAGAGGCTCGGCCGCTCACTCGACGGCAGGGGCGGCCGCTGGGCCTCCGGCGGTGGGAGCCGGGGCCCCCTCGGAGGAAACTTACACGAAACTTAAAGGAAAGATGGAAACAGACTACTTCCAGAAACAGATAGGGAGAAGGCGAAGTAGAACGGCTACAAATCGAAAGAGGGGAAACTTAGGTTGGGTATTGGGAAGAAATTCTTCTCTGTGAGGGTGGTGAGGCCCTGGCACAGGGTGCCCAGAGCAGCTGTGGCTGCCCCATCCCTGGAAGTGTCCAGGGCCAGGCTGGACAGGGCTTGGAGCACCCTGGGATAGTGGAACGCGTCCCTGCCCACGGCAGGGGTTGAACGAGACGATCTTTAGGATCCCTTCTAGGCCAAGCCACTCCATGGCTCTGTAATTCCATAAACCCGCGGCCCCGAGGCGGCAGCGACCCCGCCGCCATCCCGGCCTGCCTCAGCCGGGCCCCTCAGCGTGGCCCCGCCGCACAAAGGCCGCCGGGCGGGCGCGGGGGGGAAGGCGGCCGGGCACCCACCTGGTCGGCGAAGTCCTCGGCGGTGTTCATAATGTCGTTGTG
>VZSE01002194.1:235771-312519 GCA_013398275.1 Promerops cafer | reverse complement strand
GCCGGCGCGCGCGGGGCGGGGCCTCCCCGCCGGAACACGCCCCCGACACGCCCCCGGCGCCCTTAAAGGGGCCGCGCCCCCGCCACACTTGTGTGAGGCGCGGCGGGGGTCTCGCCGTCAGGGCCGCTGCCTCGCAGTCCCGGGCGGGACGCCGGGCTGTGTCCCCGCCATGGAAAGATATGAGGTGCTGCCCCCAGGCTTGAGCTCTAGCCGGCAATAAGCGGGCGGCTGCAGCATTGTGGGGGTGTAGGTGGTGCTGGAGGGGGCTGTGTGGGGTACATGGGTCTGTGGGCAGGGGCTCTGGGCACCCTTGGGGACGTGGCCTCTGAGTGGGTTAAGTGATGCTGGAGGGGTTTGTGAGGGGGAATGGTGTGGGTGCCCCTGGGAGCAGCACGCTGCCGTAGGAGGTGGGGGCTGAGTGGCCCTGGGGGGGTTACGTGGTCCTGGGGCTGTTTTCAGCAGAGGAGGGAAGGGAAGGCCTGTGTTCCTCTCAGGAGCTGGGTGAAGGTGGGGATGTTCCTAGTCCTGCCACGGGGAGCTGGAGGTGTTGCCTGTGTGGAAGGTTTCTATGGAAAGCTGAATGGAAGGGGTTTTTGCCTCAGTTGCTCTGCCCTAGCTGAGCAGGTGCTCTGGATGTGTCCTGTGCCCCGCAGGTGCTGGAGCAGCTGCAGCCCGGGGCACTGGGCACGATGCTGGTAGCTCAGCTGAAAACAGACCAGGGTGCCCAGAAGAAATATGCAATAAAGCAGGTGAGCAGGTGGTTGCTGTGAAAACAAGAGTTTGGCATGTTTGTTATCTCCAGGGGCACCATGATAGTAGCAAGAGACCCATGCTGGGCAGCTCAGCTGCTGGGTAAGGGTGGGCTTGCTCCTTCCTGTGCTGCTTTTTGGGAAAATGGAAGATTCAGATCAGTTTACTGGAACGTTGAGGCTCAAAGTGGGGAAAGGGCAGCAGTCTAGTTAGGTCCCCTGAGTGTTCCCAGCTCAGCTCACTGCTGCCCTGACAGTACAGAAGCCCTGTCACACATGTATTTTCAGCTCTGTTTTACCCACCTCCTGACACCAAAACTGCCCCAGACATTAGAGATTTGACCTATCATTGAAAATTTGTGTCATTTGCAGTGCAGTCACCTTGATAAGAGTGTTCTGGCTCAAAGTTCCCCAGTGTTTCTGTTACAGTCTCATCCCTGTCTTTTGTTTGGTGCAGGTTGAGTGCATTGACCAACACCAAGCAAATGTGGCCTTGAAGGAGGTATTGGTGCAGCCTTTCCTTTCCTTTCCTTTCCTTTCCTTTCCTTTCCTTTCCTTTCCTTTCCTTTCCTTTCCTTTCCTTTCCTTTCCTTTCCTTTCCTTTCCTTTCCTTTCCTTTCCTTTTTCACTTACAAAGACCAAAGGCTTCCTAGAACCAAGTCTTTTATCTACAAGGATTAGCTGAGTAAATAACATGTAAATCAGGTAGGACTATTTGTGGGGTGTGCTCTCTGCCCTCTGCTTGGGCTCAGGCCAGGGTTTTGTATTAATTGTTGTTATTTATGGATATGTAAATTCAAATGGACAGCTCTTCTCAAAGGAGAGTTCTCAGAATTTTTATTTGTTTTGTGAAACAAAAGGACAAAACTTATCCTTTTGGCCTTTAAGCTGAAGGAGAACCTTGGTCTGTTTGTAGTTTATTGTTAATAACTTGATGTCTAGGTAACATATTTCATGATATGCTCATTTCTCAGTTGGACATTTTTAATGTGAATGAATTTCTCCCTTAGTTGTACCCTTTTTTTTTTGGTGCAAACTTTGTTGCAGTGCCTTGAGTAAGAAGCATCAGAAATACTCTTAAAAGACCAAAAATGGTTTTAAGAAAATAGTGGAATAGCACATGATGGATGAGTCTCCCAGTGCCCAGTATGCACATTATCTGGAGTTGGAAAAGAAGGGGAATAAAGTCCATGCAGATATTTTATCCTGGTCAGAGAGGTGACCTCTTTCTGTGCCAAATATGGCATTACCAGTAAAACTTGGTCCAATTTTTCTGTTGAAATAAATATTGAAATGCCTCTATTAAAATAAATGCAGCCATCTGGCTCTTTTTAGTTTTTCTGTTGTGCCTGCACAGCCACAAACACAGCTATAGGAGAGTGACCTGAATTCATTTTATCTTCCACATAATCAACAAATTTGCTGAAGTGATTAGGATTTGTTAGAGCCCTGCACAGAAACCACCTTCAAGGAGATAAAAATCTCTCGTGCCATTATATTTGCTGAGGCTCAAGCTTGCATGGAGGTTACAGGAAATAATGACTGCACTTGAAAAATCATCCTGACTTACATTCTAAGAAATGTTTTCAGGTTTGGATGTTAGGAACTGAAGAGGGGGGTGGTTCACACATCATCTCCCTGTGGATCAGTTTATATCTTTGAATCTCACAAGGCTGTTGCAGCACTGACTAGAGTCTGGGTGAAATATTTTCTTTCTTTCCACATTTGTGTATGCAAATATTTAGCAGAGCTGGCACTTTGGAGGAGTTTGATCAGAAATGTGACATGAACAAGTGAGGAACTGGCTTTGGGTGTTATTTAAGGTCCTGTTAAAGGGAAGGACTCTGTAGCTATAGAAAGCTGTCTCTATTTTATCTTTTTCTGTGCAGGCAAGGGATTTGCTAAAACTCTGCCATTCTAACATCTGTACTTACAAGGAATTGTTTGTGACTTGGAATAACAAGGTGAGAATGGAACAGGATTGGTTAAACTGGAATGTGTGGTTTTTGCTCTAGGCACACGAGCTTATTCACAGATTTAAATTTGGGGTCATGGGGGTGAGATGCTAAAAAAGAAGGTTTTTTGTTTTGAAACAAGCCTGATTTTTGTGGCTCCTGAATACACACACTAAAAAGCTGTGAATATGTATGGATTGGAGTCCATCACATGGCAGACTCCCAAATTCTGGTGGGAATTAGTGTGCAATTCTGATTTTCATGCCTGCATGAAAACCCTCCTATAGGGGACCATAAGAAGCTGAAAGCCCTGACTTACTTATTTGCAGATTTTCTTCAATCCTTGGACAGAATCTTTGATGATTTTGTGGCTGTATAATTGATTTGAATCATCCTATACAGATTCAGATAAGATGCTTGATACCAGTGGTTTGTTTTATTTGCTAAAACAATGAGCATGATGTGTTCTTAATGAAAGAAATTAAATATTGTCTCTTCTGTAAGAGAATAATCATCTCAGAACCATATTGTACTGTGAATATCACACCCAGCAGTTTGGTTTTGTCTTTCTTACCTGCAAACAATTCAGCAATTTTGGTGCAATGTTTTACTGCAGGTCTCATCTCTGTTCCTCTGCCTGGTAATGCAGCACTCTGGCCAAGGAGATCTTTCAGCTCTAATCAAGGAAAAGAGGCAGAAGTCAGAAAAGATAACAGACATGGTAAAAAGTACAGAAGAGGCACCTGTTTGAACTGAAAGACTTGTTGCTTTTATGGTATTCCTTCTTTCTGAAAACCCTCCCTAAATCCTTCAAACACAGGAGGGTGGCTTTGGAAACTCACTTCTGAAAGATATTTGAAAGTTCCTCTGTTTGTGTGACACTTTCATGTCCATTTCCTCCACAGGTGGTTCAGAAGTTCCTGGGACAGATGGTGGATGCTTTGTTTTACATACACAAACAAAATATTTGGCACAGGTGAGCAGAAATCTCATTCTCTTTGTCTGGCAGGCCCCTGTTCTTTGCAGTGTTGGTTCAGCATGGTGCTCAGAGGCAGGGAATTTTACTCTTCCAAAAGGAGAAGTAGGGGGTAGAAATTCCAGACTTTAAATTAGTTTTTTTTTTTTGACTTCTGAATCAAACTTTTGATTTTCTGAGTTTTGTCTGGAATACTCATTTGATTGAGGTATTATCTCTTGGTAGTTTTTTTTTTTAAAATATTTAAAAAGTTGTCTTTCTCTGTAAATGCTCACATTTTGGTGGCTGTGATGGACAAAGTTTGTGTATCTGAATAAGAGACAACCCTTGCATTTCATGCTCAGATCAGTTTGTGTCCCAAACAAAAATTTTAAAGCATTTAGAGAGGAAAATAATTGTATTTTGGTTGATTATCTCTTGTATATTAAAAAAAACAAAACCAAAAACCAACAGAACACAAACAAAAAATATCCAAACCAATTCCCCCCCCCCGCCAAAAAACCACTACAAAAACCAACCCAACCCTTCTGAGGGCTAAAGATGCAGGGAATTCATAATTATATGTCATTAGACTCTCATTTCACAGGCTGACAGAAAATATTTGTGTTGCAGGAATCTCAAGCCATCAAACATCCTTGTGACTGGTGAAGTATCCTTCATGCTGAGTGACTTCAGTACTGAAACACTTATGAAAGATGAGCTGAAATGGAAAATAAGAGTGGAAGAAGGTAGATTATTTGTTTTGCTATTTTTTCTTTCCTACTGTATTTTTAACAGATTTCAGTTGTGGTGGATATTTTTAGTCCTCAGAGAAAAATTAGGAAAGAGGGGAAAGTTATCTTCCCTCTTCTTTCTCTGCATGAAACTATTTATCTTCTAAATAGGATTTTCATAGGCAGTTGTCTGCAGCATTAATTGTGTTCACAAGTGAAAAATGCAGATATATGTGTGAGTTTCTGCAATCAATACAGTTGGAATCCTTTTTAGCTTTGTCCTCAGGAGCATCTTAGGAAAATGTTCATTAGTTACAGTGTGTTTTGTAGTTTTTGGAAGCACAATGTCAGCAATGTCACCATATGATTGCTGTTCCTACAGAAAGCAAGTCTTGGATGGCTCCAGAAACATTTGGATTTTCTTTCACTGAGAAATGTGACATCTGGTCTCTGGGCTGTGTCCTCCTTGATATGATGAGCTGCTTTGTTCTGAATGTGTGTAAGAGTGATTTATTAGGGATTTAAAGGGTGCTGGGCTCATCAGGATATCTCTGAGTGTGTGAGAGCTCTCTGACACGGTGCTCTCCCCAGGCAGAAGAGAGAAATTCCTTACTGCAGGATATCAGAGGGGGCAGCAGCTGCCTTGAGCAAGTCCTGACCCTGGTGCAGGATGGAGAAAGCAGCTATTTGCCTTTCTTCCCACTTCTATTGATGATGCTACAGATTGAGCCCAGCATGAGACCCACAGCAAGGTGAGTTCTGGCTGCCTTCCCTTGAGTTATTTTGTCCTAAACCCCTCCTGCCTCCACAAACTGGGAGTGTTAACTGCTGTTGGAAAGGGTTAACATTGCTTATCCTCCTGCCTCAACAAATTGAGTTATTAGAGATTTGATGTTCATTCAGAGTGGACACTGAGATGCACAGGGGTCCCTTTTTGCAGTGATATTATAAAATCATGTTATACACAATTTTATGAGCCTGAACTTGACACCTTAGCATGGCTTGCATAGCATATGAGCTCTTTCTTGAGCTGTTTTGAAGTAAATTTTTTAAATTCTGTCAAAATAATCTAGTCTAGAAGTAATATTAGATTTTTTTTTATATCAAAGTGAAACAATGCCTGTAGATTTTTTCTTTTCTAACTTTCCAGTTCCAACTCACTGGTGCTGCTTTTGTCTCTCAAAATTCTAGGGATCTGGTCACTGTTCCATTTATTGGGAAATGCCTGACTTTTGCTGGTGACACCTCAATAAAACTGAAGAAGTCTCTGCCTCCCACAATAACAGATGTGCTCTTTCAGGGAGGAATTGAAAGTGTTCTAGGTAATAAGGAGAATAAGATTAATATAAAGGTGATTTTCATAGGAAATAGACCCTTCCAGTCAGGATGTATTCTACTTGGAAATAAATTCTTGGACACTCATTTTACCTGAAATAAAATGGCAGGAAGGATCTTTGGAGGAAGGATCACTATGCAGCTTTTTCTCTAAATTCCCAAGGTTCTCAGCCATTCCTACTGCAAAAGATAAACAAGGTCAGAGGTCATTCCTCAGAAAATTTGGGAGCTCCACTTATTTTGTTGGCATTATAACATGTTTGCTAATTTATGCCCCAAGGGATCTGCTCCATTATTTTCCTTCTAAGTCAGGAAGATGTTATTTTAATCTGAAAAGTCTATTGGAATAATGCACTTAAACCTCCTATCCCTGCTCTGGTTTAATATTCCAACAGGTCCCCAAAAATATATCTATAATGCCAAATACATTGTGAATCATAACACTTTGTAATATTGAAATGTTTAATGAGTTGGGAGGAAAGCTTTTCTCTTTTCAACAATCTCAAATTTCATTCTTTTCATTCATATGAATTCACATCTTGCACAAAACACAGACAATCTGAGTGCTTTGTGTAAGTGTTTGTGTGGGATGGTTGGGAGAACTTCCTTCTTTTCTCAGAATTCATGCAGGCTTCCTGGGATGTTGAAGAAGTCCAGGCTAAAGGCATTCAGCACCTTGCCAGCTTTGTGAAGGATAAAAGTGGTAAGGCACTATTTGATCTATTTATTATTCTGCTCCTTCCTTACATTTTGATTTAATGGGAAGAGGAAATCATTTCTAATGTCCATAAATGAGAATGAAATTGCTCTCTTCTTATTTCTGCAGACCAGCAGCATGGGGTTGTGTTAGTACTTGTTCTGTACATGCTTTTGTTAACCAGCAGAGGGGTTTTAGTGGGTAAGAAAAATAGGCACTGGGGAAAAAAAACAACCCTGTGATATTTGAATTGGCAACAAACTGACATTTGAGGAAGGTAATTTCCACAAGTCCTGGGATGACCTGGGGGTAATTCCTGGGGCTGCCAGCCTGGCAGAGCAAAAGGAAGCTACACATGGCTAATTCCTGTGGGTCTGGTAAAGCTGGGAGGGTGAAAGCTGGGTATTTTCTCCCAGAAATTGCCCATTTTTCAAAAGAAGCTTTCAGATCAAGGTTAATAATTCAAAGCACTGTGTTAAATCAGTTATAAAATGCTCTGTCCTTTGACAACATTTTAATGCTGGCATTGGCTTATGATGTTAAAACTCAGGGTTATTCTTAGCTTTAATTGATAGGAGACATTTCCCACACAGATTAAAACAATTCTCTCTGTTTTCTTCTCTTTGATTCAAGAACCTTTTCTGAAAGAATTTCTTTTCCCCACAGCATTCCCCTATCTGCTAACATGCACAGAAGTGATCACTCTTGCCATGAAGACTCACACAGATTCTCTGGATTTACAAGTAGAAGGCTGCTCTTTATTGCTTGAAATTCTTAGTCAAGGTACAATTTTAAGCCTTTCTCCTTCTGCTGGGTCTTGTAGAGATTACTGAACCCATTATCTGCTCCATTAACAATTTTAGGGGATGAATTTAAAGAACTAAAGGAAGGTAAGCAGCTTTCTGAATTCTCATGGCCTTCCTTCAGGCCTGGCATACAGGAATTCTGTGTTAAGAGTTAATTTTAAACATAGATGCTGGTCTTGTCCAACCAAGCTTGATTTCCTGTTATGTAGGGTGTTGCTAAAGGGCATAAAGAAGACTCTTATTGTTTTGGTGTTTAAATTTTAAACCATAAAAAGTGGGTTTGGGTCTCTTGTGTGGTCCCTGCTGTAACTTTCATGGCAATTTACCCCAAAACCACCTGATGATATGAGCTTAAAAATACTAAGAACTGAGTTTCAGCAAATGAAAGTTTAAAGTAACTTTTGCTTATTTTATGTGAAGAAATGCTGATAATTGAATGTTTTGCTATGGTGATTGCAGGGCAGGGGGGTTCAGTTTTCATTCAAAACCACTGAAATCTTTGTTCTATTCCAATGTTTGTGGTGACAGCTCTGGAACAGGGGGTGATGATGGCCCTGGATGAGAGTGTGGCCAGCTGCCTGTTACACACAGTGAGAAAACATTCTGAGAATGAAGAGTTCCTGTCAATGCTCTGCACATTATTGATGATGGTTTCAGCCAGTGGTGGGTCACCTTGCTCATTCTTTGGGGAATATTAATTTCTTTTTACTTTTTGAAACAAATCCAAGATACAATGCAGAACTTGTGACTTCACTGAAGGGTGTGGGTGTCTGTGGGTAATTATTAATTGAATAGTGGTAATATTGGTAAGATTGATCAGATATTGATAACACCCCTGAAAGTTTAAGATACAATGCTGAGGCTTCAGGGATTTACAGGACCACTCTAATAGATACAACTCTGTATTTCCTCTTGGTTTGGAAACAAGTACAAACTCTGCAAATAGTAGTGCTTGAGATAATGAGGACATAGAACCTGAATTCTATTTTGGACTGTGCCATGATGAATTGAAACCATTCTCCCTAACTTCTCTACTTTGTTTTCTTTTCTTCTGAACTTGTAATTGCTAAATATTTATAATATTTTTAGTTGTTTTCAGTGTCAGTTCAACAGTCATCAAAGACTGTTTTTAGAAATGGTTACAGTAAGATTTAGCAGCAAGGGGGACATCTTCAAAAAGATTATTACAAAGAGTCATATCTAAGACCAAACTATTTTTATCCAGTGTTTCCTAATTCTGACGCTTAGTTTGAATGGAAAAAAGTGAAAAATTGTAATTTACACCCTCTCAGCTCCTTTCCTGCTCTGTGAATTCCAACTCCGTGAGGAAAAAGGATGGCCAGGCATCCATTTGAAAGGATCAGCTGTGTTAAGTGCAGGTCGTTAAAGAATTGGGTCTGTTCTTTTGCTTCCTTTTGTCCAGCTGATGGGCTCGTGTTACCGGTCTGTTATCTCAGTTTCAACACCCTTAGTACTGCCTGTTTCCAGGGCAGTGAGTGGGACAAAAATACCAGATTCTATAGAATTTCTGTGCTTTTCAGAAGTAGCTGCGGAGAACCTAAGGAGAGTTGGAATCATTCCAGACCTTCTGTCAATTTTAAGACGTTTTCTTCATAATGACAAGCTCTGCTTCTCTTGCTGTGCCGTTCTCTGGAGCCTGGCTGTGAGTGGTGAGTAGAACACAGCGAGTATTGTGCCTGCACTCATGTGACTGAAGGGCAGCAGGTATTCAGCCTAATTGAGTTCAGACATTCCTGTCCCTGGGATTGGATTTTCTCCCATTCTTGTTCCAGGGAGCTGGAATGAGATGATCTTTAAGATTCCTTCCAACCCAAACCCAATCTGATTTTGTGATTCTGGAGAGTTGTTTCCACAGCACTGCTACCATCACTTCGTGATCCAGAGTTAAATTAGATAGGAATAAAAATTGATGCAGAGTTTTTTAGCAACCCTTTATGTGATAAGGTGCCAAATTTGAGCCGTTCAGGCCAAGATGTGACCTGATTTTATATTTACTGATTTGTTTCTGTGATGTGCTCTTGTAGAGCTGTGTGGTGTTCTGATCATCATGCAAGGCTGGAAGCACAGATTGTGCACAGTTTCACCTGGTGTGTTTTATTCCCTCTGTGCAGCAAATTACCCATTGGATTTATGGGACAGCTCAATCTCCATCCTGCAGCCCAGATTCTGTCAAAACTGAGGTTATTTCTGGAGGTTTCTTGCTGTGATCCCTATGCATAATTTAAATGACAAAGAACACTAGTTCTTGCAGAAGTTCAGCTTTCTCCAATAAACAGAATTATTTATTAGTCCTGTAGCACTTGGTTTGGTTCTGTGCATTTTTGATTCCTTCCCTCTGCTGCCCTCCAGACTAAAACAACGTTGCATTATTCCAATGCCAACACCCATTAAGGTTTTACTGATATAATTTAACATACAGTGATATCATTACTTCATTTAATAACTCTGCCTGGTGCATTTCCTTTCTGTTAAGGCAATTCAGAGGATAATGCAGACCAAGCAGTGCTGGCAGGTGCTCTCCCTGTCACCTGTGCAGTGCTTCAGAAACACCTCCAGGACGGCGTGGTTGCAGAGTGTGCCTGCTCGGCGCTGTGGGCGCTGGCACTCCGAGGTGTGTGCTCCAGTCTCCCTGCCCAGGCTGGGGTGTCTGGGTGTCAGTGGTGACCCTGCAGTCCAGGCTGCTGGGCTGGAGGAGGCTCTGCAGATGGCAGCAGAGTTAGGAACTTGCATCCTCTCTTGGTCACTCTTCCCTGCACTCGCT
The DNA here is from genome assembly GCA_013398275.1 of Promerops cafer. NCBI lineage: Eukaryota > Metazoa > Chordata > Aves > Passeriformes > Nectariniidae > Promerops > Promerops cafer. Next base: position 302,506 of record VZSE01002194.1, on the reverse strand, counting down.
CTGTGACTCCCTAATGAAGCCATTTTTGATGAGCTGTAGCAATTAAATCACCAGATGCTGCTAATGGGGACTCCATTGGTGGGCAGCTAATTTGCTTGGTTGATTTGGAATTTTCATGTTAAAAAAGAAATAATCTCTTTCATTATCATTTGCACTAAGGAACCCATCCTTGCAGTACTCCTCTTATTTCTTCCTCATGCAAGAATATTGTCACATTTACCTACTGCCTGCCCTTGTGCCATTGTTCCACTGGGAAAAGCTGAGCAAAACACCCTCAGCAATCTCATTTCTATTCCCCATCAGCAGAATAAATTGAGTATTCAGGACTCTTTATTCTTTTGACCTGGAGGATATCTAAATGTTGAGCTTTTCTGTGTGCTTTGTTTATTTTCTTTAAAGGCTGCTTAAATGACAGTGACTATGAGCCCACAGCAGCACTTCTGCTGGATGCACTCAGGATGAACCCAGAAAGAGCAGTGCTGGTGAAGAATGGCTGCCTGGCATTAGCCAGCCTTGTGAGGCTCTCAGGTAACATCCAGCAGTTCTGCTTTTATTAATTACCAATCAGCTCCATCAACATGAAAACAATCATTAAAATCACTTCTGCCCTGCATGACAGTGTCAGCTGCATATCTGGTCTTCTATTTGTTCCCAAATATGCTTCAGAATAGTTTTTAGGAAGGCTGAAAATAATGGGCACAACTTCCTGAAAACGTGACATGTGCCAGCTGGTGAGGGGATGGGAAGCAGATCCTGCAGTGTGCAGCTACAATGAGCTTAGCAGTGTTTGTCTTCCTTGCAGAAACTGCAGCTCTGGCAATTCTGCTGGACTCAAAAGGCAGTGGAATAGAGCTGATCAAAGATGAATGTTACCTTCACTTCAATGAGCCAGGGGTGGCAGAAGCTCTGTGCCTGCTGATGAACGAGATGGTTCAGTATGGTGAGATGGCTGCTGCTGTCACTTGAGTCTCCTCCCCTCTCCCAACCCCAAAATCAGTAAAACCACAACAGCAGCTCTCAGGGACATGTTAGCTGCTCTCAGGAAAGACTTTGTGTCTGAGAAAGTTCCAATTCATCCTCCTGAGAATTCACTCCACTTGTTCCAAACAAATACCACTGATGGTAAAACATTTTAATTTCATCTTATCTTGTCTCCTCCTTGTGTAGCTCTGTCCTCTCCCCGTGCTCCTTAAGCTCCTGCTCCACTGGCAGTTGTGCTATAACCCTAAATTTTCTTGTTCACTGGCACTGCAGGTGAGGTTATGCTGGATATGAGGTCCCAGAAAATGGAAAAGCTGCTGTCTGAAATAAAACTCCAGTTTCCATTTAGCACGGTATGGAGAAGTCTCTGTGATAATAAAGTGTATTAGTGTGTTATTTCTGGAGAGGGATTTGATCATAGTGCAGAAATTTAGAGAATTAGCTGCATGTGGAGTGAAGAGTGAGTTTGTAAGGATAGTTCTAACTACTGAGAACAAGTGGTTGAAAGTTATTTTTCTTGTTGTTGTTGTTAATGCTGAAATTTAAAAAAATTATATTCTGGTCTTTTGCAACATTACATTGATTTACTAGAGTCCTCATACTAAACCAGGCTAAAGTTTACAGGAATAAAGCCATAAGTACATTACATCCAATTTATTTTTGGTTTGGAAGTGGCATTGTTAACAAATAAAAAAAAACCCAGCACAAACTTTCTGACAGTTTGTGGGAAGATTTAACTTAGGTTAAATTTCACCAAGAAGTCACACTGAAAAAAAAAAGGAAAAAAACAGCAAAGTTATCAGTTATTTAATGTGTTGCACTAATATTTCTTTTGCAGTGGCTTGCTGGCAAGAAACCAATAATTAGGTTTGTCCATCAAGCCAAATAAAACTGGTTAATCCTAATTTTGCTGATTTTAGTTACATATTTACAGAATAGCTTTCAAAGACAGTTACAAACTGTTCCCCAGGTTCTCCTGCAGGCAATGCCTGCACCCTTCAATGAGCACTGCAGCCACAAGGTAGCGCAGGAAACCATCACAGGAGGGGAGAAAGCTCCCTCTCCTGTTGTAACAACAGCAGCCACTTCAAAGCCCTAGGGTAGACACATTGTTTTTATTAATAAATGAATACAAAAATACCTGGAGCAACAAGGTAACCTTCTGTCTGACAATTCTCACATTTCCCTCCAGGAGATTCAGACCCTGGTGGATGCAACACTTTGGAAACTGAGGAAGGAAAAACGCTTTGTCTAAGGACAAGGCTCTGCCACTGCTGGATACAAAAGCCTTGGATCCTCCATTAGAGGATTCTTCTCACCAGAAAAAAGAATATTGGGCTATTAATAACATAGAAACAGGTATTTATTGCTGGTTTAGGTACCACAACTGTGTAACTAACAGCAATAATTAAGAATTCACCTTGTAGTAGACCTCACTTTGTGGACCTCAACATACTTGAAATAAAGATTTTAATCCTCAGAGTTTTGACAAAGCAATGACAGTTTCTTCCTTCACCTATCATAATTTAATTTTTTAAACTTATTCAGTGTTTATTTCTGTTGAAGAAGTTTAACTGGTGAAGTTCTTTCCAACTGCAGGCATTTGTTACAAAGGTTGTTTGAACACAGTAGCAGGCATCAGGCACAGGGATGGCAGCAGCTTTCCTGGGCAGCAGCATCCCTGTACTTCCAGGTTATTGCACCATTGTCTTTAGACTGATTTTATGAAGTAGCTGCTGTCAGTTCTGACTTATCTCTAAATCTGGAATGTGACATCAAACCAGCAAATGCTGCAGATGAAAGATTCTACACCATGTTTTCAAGTTTTACAATTTTTGTTGTTAGCTTTGTTCTTAACAGCAGCTTCCCATTTCTTTTTCTCCAAGGTGTAAAGTCTCATAGCTGCTTGTGCATCCTGGATCTGAAAGAGAACAGACCAGACAAGGATGTGAGATAATAAGCAGCTAAATCTGCCATCATTTTAATACATCCTTCCAATTAACATTTCATGATCTCTTTTTACTTTTAGGCTCTGTGCCTAGTGAAAGGGTAAATGGTGTATTTAGAGTCCAGGGCCCACCACAAGGCTCTGCTTTTCTGATTGTTACTTGGAAAGTTATAATGACAAAATTCTCTTGATACAGCATCTAGGAGCTCCCCTTCCAGTTTTGCTTCCCCAGTTCATTCCTCTTTTCCCTCCTCCTGCCCACTGAAATAAAGGATCTGCTGAGGTTCAGGTGTAGCCTCTCCCAGTGTTTTTCCACCCTGCCACAGTGCAGCAGTGCAGAATGCTGCTTTTAGGGTAAACAGCTCTTGATCATTACCTTTTACCCTGGGAATTTTAAAATAACACAAATTCAGAGTTAAGAGTTGACTTGTGCAGAAGTTGTTCATCAAATGAGGGAACAGTGAGCAAGCTTAGATGACAATCTCACTGCTGCTGCTGTCCAAAAGAGCTTGCTGAGTTTCACTGGGATGAAGGCACAGCATTGTGGGATGAATCCAGAAGCCAGAGCTGGATGTTCTGAGGAGGTACCTACCGAGCAGTGCTCTGCTGTCTGCACCTGAACATTGAGCAGCTTCTCACAGAGCAGCTTCAGGGATGGCCTGGAACTCTAGAGACAGAAAACATCATAAGCCCTGCTGTCTCACAGGACTTGAAATAACAGAGATGGGTGTTAGATAAAAATATTATGTTCCTCAAAGAATAGCACATCTTAGCCTCTGCTGGAAATATCAGGAATAATTAATGAATTAGGAGATTTGTGTGTGCATAGGTAGGAAAGAAGGAACAGGGTCAGGTAAAAGCAAGCACCAGGAGTGAGTCTGCAGCTCGAGTCTGTTAATTGAGCACCTTCCCAGCAGTCTCTTACCTTGACTCTCTGTTTGAAAGGTTTGTATCTCTGTGTGTCCCTGATCTTCTTGTGAGGATGATCAAGAAGTAGGACCTAGAAGAAATCACATTTTCAGTCTAAAATGTGTTATTGCATGAAACTTTACAGAGCTGAATGTGCAGCTGCCTGTTGTCTCCTCCCATCCACCNAAAATGTGTTATTGCATGAAACTTAACAGAGCTGAATGTTGTTTCCTCCCATCCACTTTAAGAGACACTTTAAACCCATGAAAGGACAAGACCCAGCTCATACAGACACGGGCTGGGTTCAGGAGCAGTTTCCAGGAGCTCAGAAGCCAGTTCAGTGACCCAGAATGAGGTATTAGAAATTTCCTTTGCAATGTACCTGTAGATCATTCCGTAAGGCGTGTCCAACTAAAATCCTTCCCTGCAGGATCTCAGCCACCTCCTTCTGAACCGTTTTGAAGTCTTCACCTAAAAATGGGAACACTTTCCATGAGCAAACACTGCATCTTTTCTGGGAAGTAACTGTGTCCTTGGGACTGTAGTTTTTGTACAGTACACTGAATCTCTGCTTGCTAGAACACAGAGAATTCCATAGAGCACAGCAAGAAAAGGAAATTATTTTTTTTAGTACCATATTGCACGAGTTAATTCCTTCAAGGGTGTTCGTGATATCTGTATAAAAGCACTTCTTCCCACAGTTTTTCTTTGCATTAAGTTTAACTTAAATCTCAGCATTTTGTTTACCCAAATTAGGTCTCAAACTGTTCCAAGCTCAGCCAATGAGGCTTCTGTGCCAACCCATTGAATGCTCCCTCTTTAAAAACCCTTTTGGGGGAGCCCCCTCGTACCTGTGTTTATATTCTGAGGCCGTATGCCACTGACAGCTGTCCTGTAGTCTGTCACCTTCTCCGTGGGCTTGACATACTTGTCATAAACACACTTCCCAAACTGGTTGACGATGGACACCCGAGCCAAGATGCTGTCCTCGCCCTTGGGGCCCACCCCCACCATCTCACAGTCCATGGCCACGGCTCGGGTCAGCCTGGAAGGCAAAGGGACAGCTTGGGGACACCTCTGCAGGCCCAGCTGCAGCTGCTGAGGCTCACACGCTGCTCTGAACAGGGCAAAGCCTCCAGCAGATGCAGGGAGATGTCAGCTCACTGTGCAGTCAGTAGTCAGAAGCCAGCCTGATACCTCTGCTGCCATCCTTCCCCCTGGAATGTCACTCACCCATCAAAAGCCTTTTCCTTTACCAGCACCTGCTCCACAGACTGGGACTGCTCTGTTTCAAGTCCCAGGTTCCTTCTGGCAATTTTTGCTGCTTCAGGTCCTATTGCTGCTTCAATATCTTTTGGATCAACGTCATCAAACCAGATGTCAGCCCTGGGAAGAACAGATTTAATTACATCTAAGAGTCTCAAAGCAATCTGTTGTATAAAAAGTATGTTTACTTTTTAAACCAAGAGATAAACCCTGTGAAAATTAAGTCTATGACTGGCACCTCTGCAGGTTTCTTGCTGTGTCTGAGGAGTAGGGGCAAAATGTTTCTTATTTCTTTCAGAATTTAGTCTGGAAACGTGCAGCTGTTTTGAATGTACCTCTCTGTGCTCCTCCCAAAATAAATATTCACATCCAGGGCTGCTGCCTCAAATACTCACTCCTTGGGCTGCTGCTCCACGTGTTCCTCAGCTTTCCTCCTCTTATGTTTCAGCTCATCCTTCTCCTTCACAACAATGCCATTTTTCTTTTTTTCTTTGCAGCCCTTCCCGTTGCTTTTGGTGCTATTTAAGTTCTTATTTGCTGTAACCCCCTTGGATTCTGGCTTGGCCAAAGGAGGACTGGTTTTAGCAGGACCACTGTCCACTTTATTTGTGGATTTGGCCTTCACCACATTCCCATTCCCATTGACTGCTGGGACTTCTGGGCTTTTGGCTGCTTTGAGTGGCTGCTTCTTTTTGGTGTCTGTTTGGCCCGTAGAGATGGGCTTGTTGGAGTGATTTGCCTTTTGCTTCAGCAGCTACAATGACATTAAAAAAAAAAAAAAAAAAAAAAAAAAAAAAAAAAAAAAANACCGAAAAAAAAAAAAAAAAAAAAAAAAAAAAAAAAAAAAAAAAAAAAAAAAAAAAAGATAAAAAGATAAAGAGCCTGGAAAAGAGAAGGCTTTAGAGTGACCTAATTCTGTCCTTCCAGTACCTAAAGGGAGCCTTCAAGAAGGGCTGAGGAGGGACTACTCACAAGAGCCTGGAGTGACAGGACAAAGGGGATGACTTCAAACTGCCAGAGAGCAGTGTTAGATGGATTTTGGGAAGGAATTCTTCCCTGTGAGGGTGCTGAGGCCCTGGCACAGGGTGCCCAGAGCAGCTGTGGCTGCCCCTGCATCCCTGGCAGTGCCCAGGGCCGGGCAGGACGAGGCTTGCAGCACCCTGGGACAGTGGAAGGTGTCCCTGCCCGGGCTCCGAGTTAACGCCACCGCGGAGCTGCACTCAGGCGCTGCCAGCACGGCCCCGCTGCTCCCCTGTCCCAGCTCCCCGGGGCTGTCTGCCGCTGCCCCACCGCATCCCCCGCTCCCTCACCTCCTGCAGCGCCTTCCAGTTGGAGGAGAACTCCTGGGGGTTGCGGGGGGGACCCACAGCCGCCATGCCAGCGCCTTTCGACGCGGCCGCCGCTTCTCCGACGGCNACACGGGTGTGTCCCCAAGGCCACACGGCCCCCGAGCCGCCCCTTGGCCCGCCGGGGCTGGCGGACGCTCTGGAGAAGCCGCGGACATTGCGCAAGGGCGGCCGCGCTCCAGCTGCCGGTGCGGCCGCGACCCCCGCGGGCCCGCTCAGAGCGTGTTGGTCAAAGGCTGCTCGCTCCAAGGCCGGCTCTGCTCTTCCCTTCCGCTCCACGTGATGCCTGGGGCCGAAAACTCCCCGTGCTCGGCTCGGAGAGCGCGGCCCGTCCGGCATGACCGTCAGCTTGGCGCTGCGGGCGCTCGCCGTGCTCCCGCTGGGGCTGTGCTGGCTCCCTGNCCCAGAGCAGCTGTGGCTGCCCCTGCATCCCTGGCAGTGCCCAGGGCCGGGCAGGACGAGGCTTGCAGCACCCTGGGACAGTGGAAGGTGTCCCTGCCCGGGCTCCGAGTTAACGCCACCGCGGAGCTGCACTCAGGCGCTGCCAGCACGGCCCCGCTGCTCCCCTGTCCCAGCTCCCCGGGGCTGTCTGCCGCTGCCCCACCGCATCCCCCGCTCCCTCACCTCCTGCAGCGCCTTCCAGTTGGAGGAGAACTCCTGGGGGTTGCGGGGGGGACCCACAGCCGCCATGCCAGCGCCTTTCGACGCGGCCGCCGCTTCTCCGACGGCCTTCCTCTTCTTCCTCCTCTTCTTGCTCTTCCCGCGGGCCGCGCCGCTCGGGCCCGCCGCCTGCGGCTCCGCAGGACTCTGCTTGGCCATGCGGGGGTCAGCGGGGTGGGACCGGCACCGGCACCGGGATCAGGGGGCAGCGAGTCCCAACCGGGCCGGCGCTACCGCAGGGGGACCGGCACAGCGCCGCACCGCCTCGGCGGGGAACNATATTTCTGTAAGATTATGTTTGTGCATTTAGGAAGCAAAATGAAGGTCTTATACCTTCATGAAAGTCTTAAAAAATGTTTTTCTTGCACACAGTACAGCAAGTATCCCAAGACCTAGGAATATGGTACTTACACTTAAAAAAAAAAAAAAAAAAAAAAAAAAAAAAACACCAAAAAAAAAAAAAAAAAAAAAAGGAAAAAAAAAGAAAAAGAAGAAGAGACGACACGGTTCTAAGCCAAATTCCGTCCGAGCTCGCTAATCACGAAGATAAAGCTGATCCTTGTGCAGCCCGCGCTTAGCGCGGAGTAAAGCCACGAGGACTTGGCACTGGGACTGCTGAGCTGTTTGCTGGCCTTCCTTCCAGGTTAGGTCCAGTGAAGGGATAGTCTTGTGTCCGTTTGTTTTTCGTGAAAAAAATGTAAAGCTCTTCTTCTTCTTGCAGAAATTCCTGGGCGCTTTGGATGCGGAAGATGTTTTGTCTTACTTTGGAACCAGCTCGGTGCCTGATGGTATGCAGGGCTCAGTCCTCCCTCCGTTTAGAACACGTCTGGCAGTTGGTTTCTAATCCTGTGTGCTTGACAGTGCTAAGAACACTGATTAACAACCCCTGCTCTGACCAGCATTTGGTGTTTCTGAGTCCCCCTGCAAGCGAGACAGTCTGGGTTTCAGTGTGAGAGTGGATGAAGACGTGTCAGAGTTTCAACTCTGCTGAAGGAGATGTGTTCAACCCCTTTGCACATTTCTGCTGCAGTCCCCCATTCTCAGTGTTCATGTTTTTCTACAAGATTAACAGATCTTCTGACAAAAATTTTAGACTATAACTTTAAATACTTCTTAGTTATTCTTTTTTTTTTAAATAAATGCACAAAGAAATTTGAATTCTGGGTCTGGATTGATGATAGCTCAGAATAAAGATGTTTTGAAGTCTCAAATCCCTAAAGGAAGGGTGTTGTCTCCTTGTGAGTTCACCTAGTTCTCATCCCAGCGTCTTTGTCTGCATTGTGGTAATTCCCACTCGGTTAACATGTGCAGGAACAAAACTGTCTCAGTCTTTTTTAGATAAACTGTTCTCCTTATTGAGAGAGCAAGAGCTCCAATAAATTCAGTGCCAGTTTCTGTTGTGTGTTCCCAGTCAGATTATCTTCACTTTGGAATTCACAAAAGCACAGAAATTCTCTGGCTGTTGACACCATGAGCCCAAGAGGTCACAGTTGTCATTTGTAGGGCATTTTTCCTGGGGAAATAGACCTTACTTTGGGTTTTTTGTGTATCATCGTTTCTCATAACTGCTCCCCGTGTTCTTTCATTTCTTTCAGTACCTGAGTTCGTTGTGGCTGAGCCAACTTGTCCTTGTAAAGAAGATTTTGGGCTGAGGCCCTGTCGGGTCCAGCATTGCTCCATCCAGGCCTGGGGCCAGCTCTATGCCTTTGAATTCCTAGAGGACCACGCCCTCCTTTCCTCCTTTGTGAGCAGCCAGGTGGTGAACTCTTCCTTTATTTTACTGAGGAGATTCCCAGGGAACTGCTTTGCAGGTGGAAAAGCCCTGCAGCCTCCTGGGGCCAGGAGCAGAGTCACTTACTGTGAAGGGCAGCTGGTGAGTATGAGCAGAAACAGCCTCTGGGGGTTGGCAGCTTCGTGCACCAAACTTGTGTGAACCATCCACTGAATTCACCTTTGCCATCTCCATGGATAGCAAATATCTTTGGAATAACTCAGAGGTGGAATTTTATCTGCTTCAGCAAGGAGTCGTCGCCGTGGGTGAGGAGCAGATTCACATCAGGCCAGTCAGGAGCAAAGATGTGGCTCTGCTGCAGGACCTTGGCTTCTCCAGCCCCCACATCCTCTTCAGAAGTGCTGCAAGAGAGGCAAAGCCAGCCAGAGGTAACAGCCATGGGGAGGGAGCCCTGCTGGAAAAGCTGTCTCCTGGGGCATTGCTTCCATGAGCTCAGAGGAAAAATTGGTGTTTACAACACACCAGTAGGCTTGAAAACGTTTCTCACCTTGCCGAGGTGTGACCTGTGTGTCTCTGATGTGGGTGGTTGTTATTTTGGTAGCACAGCTGTGTTGCTAAAGCTGCTGGCAGGTGAAAAGACCCCAACAGAAGTGGGAAAGCTGAGCAAGCCCCTGGAGAAGTGGACTTGCAGCTGAGTTACTGCAGCCTTTGGGGAGAGGGAGTGGATCTGTGGGACCTTTTATGGTGCATTTGAACCTCCTGGTGTCCCTTTGTGCTGTCCAGCAGGGTGGGCTCCTCCTCGCCTGCACAAGAGGGCTGAGGCAGCTGTCAAACACCTGGAGCTGATGGTGGTGGCAGGGCCAGATGTTTACTTGTACCACAAAGAGGACACGGAGCGATACGTCCTGGCCAACCTGAACATTGTGAGTGGCTCTGTGTTTGGGATCCTGTCCCAGAGAGGGCTCCAGGCTGTGTCCCAGGCAGGACCTCGGGGTGCTTGGGGTTACCTGTCCCTGCTACATGAGCAGGGCATTGCTCTGTGCTTCCCTGGGCATGAAATTCCCCAAATTCCCTTGTACAAGGAGCTGCCTGAGTAAAAGGAGGTCTTAGAGGGTTTAAAACCCACAGAGAAAATGTAGTTCTTAATTTTATTACTAATGTTGCAACTCAGGTAAAGAGTTTTCTCACCCTGTTGCTTTCAGTGGGATTGAGCTAAATCCACTGAATGAATCTTATATTTTACATTTCACTGTTTTATTTCAATTGCAGAATTTTCATGTCTCTTTTTGCTATTATTAAGTATTTTTCTGTGTGTGTACTGCAGAAATGTCTGTACCATTCACTCTATTAAACTCTTCATGCAGATTCTTCTCTCTGCTTCAGAGTATCTGACAAATCCAACCACTTCTCATCTCTTGACAGATTTATTTGGATTTCTAGTGCATGTGTTAGTGTTGTAGTTACCTTTGCAATGAGTGCAGCCCAGTTTTTGGGAACAGGGAGTAGGGGTCCCCAAGGCCCCTTCTTTATTGAATCCTTTCTGTCTCTTCTCAGGGAGCAGAGCTGCTCAGAGATGCCTCTCTGGGGGCTCATTTCAGAGTTCACCTCATGCAAATGCTGGTTTTGAGAGAGCCAGAGGTAAGGGGAGGGCTGTGTTTGAGGGTTCTCCAAGCTCAAAGCTGTTTGGAATGTGCCAACCTGTGCCTTCCCTCCAGGCAGAGGTGAACATCACGACCAACATCACCTCCTCCCTCATCAGTGTCTGTGAGTGGAGCAAGAAGGTGAACCCCCAGAACGACTCTGACCCCCAGCATGCTGACATTGTCCTCTACATCACCAGGTGCTGAGCTCCCTGCCCTGGGAGGGACTGGGAAAGAGGATTAGGTTGTTTTAGCCAGTTCTGCTTGTCTGAGGATGTTTGGACTTTTTAATGTGGAATCATCATAAAATTTGAGCAGTGGACACACTCGTGTCAAAAGAAATGTTAGATAGCTGGCAAAGCTAGACCTGGAAAGCTTGGATAAATTCAGCTGAATGTCTAGACCTGACTTTTTTAGCTGTGGGGGTCCTTTGCTCTTTCCTCTCTGTGTCTCCCTTACTTCAGGTTTGACCTGGAGTTGCCTGATGGGAACAAGGAGCTTCGTGGAGTGACTCAGCTGGGGGGAGTCTGCTCCTCCTTCTGGAGCTGTGTCATTACCCAGGACACTGGCTTTGACCTTGGAGTCACCATAGCCCATGAGATTGGGCACAGGTCAGTAGGATACTGCCAGAGCAGCCCAGTAGGGTTTATTCAGGTGAAAACATCCTCCAGTTTAAGGAAAGAAGCAAAAGGACCTTTTGGCATAAAAGGGAATTTCCCATGGATTATTCTATCCCTTTTGGTCATCATCATGGATTATTTTGGAAAGAGTTCCTTGCATTCCTGCATGTCCTGTGACAATTAGAAGCTGCAGAGAGGAGAGAAACCCTTTGTGACAACAGTAGAAGGAAGGGCTGCAGAGGGAGCTCAGTCCTTGCTTAGAGAAGGGAGGCTCTGAGGAAATCCAGCCTCTGGGTTTCTTCTCCTCAGGGCTCTGTGCTGCTTCTGTTACAGCCTTGGCATTGCCCACGATGGAGAGGGGAATCTGTGCAGCAGCAGTGGTTACATCATGGGCTCAGCAGGAAACCACAACAGCATCGACCTCACCTGGTCCCCGTGCAGTCGGGAGCAGTTCCTGGCCCTTGTCAGGTAAGGGAATGGTTGAGTTCTTCAGTTCCCTCTGCTGGGAGCTTAGGAGAGAAAAACTCAAAGAATAAACAAGTTTATTGAAAAATGAGGGACAGTTAAAAGCTTGGGGTTTGTTTATTTCTTAGCACTTGTTGCTGAGGTTAAACCCAGTTTTTGCTTCACGTAGCTGGAAGTGGCTTTGCTTGGTGCCTGACTGGTGCTGGGCTGGGTTGGATTTCTCAGACACTGGCTCAGCCTGCACATTTTATTTACAACATCAGAGCATCCAGGCTCAGAGAGGCACTGCAGGCTGTGCTGGCTGGGTGCAGGACAGGAATGGGATAGAACTCCAGCAGCAGGGAACTGCGAGCACCTCCAGGCAGCTGCTGCAACTAAATCCATCCCAGCCCACAGCGAGCATGTGTTGTCTGGGAAAGCAGCAGCCAACTCCCAGAGTGAAACTCAGCACAAGTTTGCAAACATGTCCTTGTCCTCACTACCCACAGCTGGGAAAGTGTTATTCCTCATGTTTCTATCAGTACAGGCCAAACAAGCTGCTTGAATGACCTGCCGGACATGGACGGCAGCATCCCGGGGTGGAAGCCTGGCTTGTACTATGGAGCAGATGAGCAATGTAAAATAGCCTTTGGGAGTGTGGCCACAGCTTGCACCTTCACTGACAGCAATGTTGTAGGTAGAAAGTTTGTCTGTCTTGCTAAGGGCAGCAGGGAAATGTTCAGGAGCCAAAATTTGGGAGAAGGGGCTGGCAGCATTTTTATTCGGAAGGGATCGAAGGTGCTTTTCTGCCACAGATTTCTTGGCAAAGCTTTCAAAATGTTTCCCTTCTCTCCATCACCTCCTTCCTCCACACAAATCTTCTGTAAGGTTTGCACAGCTGGGTGCTGGTGTGCACAGCTGGCAGTGCTGGGTGCACCCACTCAGGGTCCTGCCTTGGGGAATTCTTGTTCACTGGATTCCTCCAGCTTCCCTGCCATGGCTCAAATCCCTTTGTCTGGGAAGCACAGCGTGTTTAATAGCTGCCATCTGGACATGTTTTGTTAATGAGGAAACACTAAGGTGGGTGAAACTTTAATTGCTTCAGTTGATCATCTTCCAGCACTACAGCTGGTGATCACTACAGTGATGATCTTTTGCCTTGCCCACAGCTTTTGCCCAATAGCAGGAAAAATGAAGGAGCTTGCATTGTTGGGTGTCTGTGAGAAAACCTGGGACGTGCACTGTTTAGACTTTTGGGGCTGCTGTGTTGTTGAGCCTGACTCCCTGAACTCCCTGGTTTTCTTGTCACACCAGGACATCTGTAAAGTTCTCTCGTGCCACGTACAGCCAGCAGACAAATCCAGCTGTACTCGGCTTCTGGTTCCCCTCCTGGATGGAACTGAGTGTGGGATCAACAAGGTAAGGAGGCTCCCACCAGGAGTGGGTGTGGGGGCTGTGGAGCTCAGACAGCAAAGCTCTGTCAGTGTCTGGAAGGTACCTGGCACTCACTGCCCCTTGGCCAGGGAGCTAAAACCAGTCCTAAACTGGTACCGTTATGTCCTGATCTTGGTCTTTCCACCTTGTCTTCATCTCTGGAGTTGCTTTTCAGTTCTGTAGCCTGGTATCTGAGCTCTCCTTCTGCTGGAAATGACCTGCCTGCTCTTTGCTTTGACCCCAGCCTCATGTTAGACCCTAATTAGGAAGGGGACTCTTCAGCCTCTTGTGAGAAGGTGCCTCATTCACCTCGGGATTCTGTTACTGGCCTGCCAAAGATGGGGACTTGTGCCAACCTTAGATCCCAGCCCTGCTGTGTTCAGTGCTGCCAGTTCTGTGTGTTCTTGGTCCTAGTGGTGCTCCAAGGGTCAGTGCAGCTCTCTGGAGGAACTGAACCCCATGGCTGTGGTCCATGGGCACTGGTCTGCCTGGAGCCCCCTCTCCCCCTGCTCCCGCAGCTGCGGTGGGGGGGTCGTGCTGAGGCAGCGCTTCTGTAACAACCCCAGGTGAGACGTGGGCACCTGGCTGTGCTCAGGGCTGGGGACTGAGTCTTCCTCTTTGTGTGGGACAAACCTGCCTCTGTTGAGGAACTCTGTCATTTCCAGGCCAGCTTTTGGGGGGCAGGAGTGCCACGGTGCCAGCGTGCAAGCAGAGATGTGCAATACACAGGTAATGGAGCTCAGCAGCATCTGACCTGTCTTGCTGTTGAACCCTTTGAGGGCTGGGTGTTTTGTGACTGTCCTTCCCACAGCTGACTGCTCTGGTAAAGATCTGGTGTGCAGCCTCCATCTGTCTGACAGCAGGAGAGGTATTTGTGCCATGGAAGGCAGCAGGATTATTTAATAACATTGTTCACATGTAATGAAGCATTTCTCTGTGCCCCCATAGCAGGACAGATGCTGAGAAAATAGTGACTCACAATGATGGTTTTCTTCAGAGGGGCTTTCTTGTATTGTTCCTGTTTTCATTATCTATTTATTTTGTATAAATTGCAAAGATATCAGCTTCCAAGCACAATTCTCTGCATATCCTGCAGCCTTTCTTTAAAGTGGTTTTCTTTCTTTGCAGTTGTTTGGGTGTTTTACTCACCAGCCACTGCGTTTTGCCTTTAGCTAGAGGGTTAAATGTCAGTGCTCAGTCACTTCCTTTCCTTACACAATTATCTCTCTGGGATCCAGGCCTGTCTGATGACCCAGCAGGACTTCATGGCTGAACAATGTGCAGCAACAAATTTAAAGCCACTGTACCTTGATGTAGAAACACCATCCTTTTATACCTGGACCTCTGCTGTTGGTTTTGCCAAAGGTAAGGAATGTCTGGAACCTCAGTTTGTGCAGGGAGTGCTCATGGACCTGTCTGTACTTTGGAATGAAAGGGCTGTTTCACTGAGTGTTTTAGTTTTCACATGAAACCTGAGTGCTTTCTGAGAGATCACAGAATCCCAGAATGGTATGGGTTGGAAGGGACCTTGAAACTCATCCCACCATGGCAGGGACACCTTCCACTGTCCCAGGTTGCTCCAAGCCCCGTCCAGCCTGGCCTTGGACACTTCCAGGGATGGGAGTCCACAACCTCTCTGGGCTTTTTCCCATTGCTTAATGAGCAGCCAAGTGCCTTCCTGAAAGAGTAACTCCTTCCTTGTGCCTGCCTGCTCCAGGGGACCTGCTCTGCAAGCACATGTGCAGGGCTGTGGGCAACGAGTTCATGGTGAGCCGCGGGGACAATTTCCTGGATGGAACCAGGTGTGAGCAGGATGACACGGAGCACCACGGGGATCTCCATCTGTGTGTCATGGGGAGATGCAGAGTAAGTGAGTGGGGGGTCCAGGAGCCCCCCTGACAGGTGATCTGCACCAAAGGAATCAGGGGAAATGGTGCTAGGAAAAACCACAGTGTCCCAAACAACACAGCGAGCTCTTCTCAGAAGAGGGTTTTGTTCTTGGTGTGTTGGATGGAGTCCAGAAATCCACTGCTCTGTCTGTGCATCCAATGCCCTCTAGATAAGACATTCTGCTAATTATGCAGTAAACACACAGGGCTATTCATCCCTAATCCAAGAAGCAATTGGTTTATGTGTTGGTGGAGGAGACATCATTAGCTGCTCAGCTTGCCTGCTGTAATTAGCCCCATAAAATGCTGACTGTCTTGGAGGGAAGTTCCATGACTTGAATCACTGAGTCAGTGGCAAGATAAGGAGCAAAACCTGGGGATCACAGGTCGACAAATTGATTTTTGGAGTATCTCTGATCAAAACTGGAGTATAACTTGTGGAGTTTTTTTCTGGACTGGACCTGAGGAAGGCATTCTTTCCCAATGACCTTGGACACAACTCCCCCGCGCTGTCTGCATTTTAGGAACTGCTCAGTGCTGACCCGGGTGGATGTTTGCTGTTGTTTCTTTACATTCCCAGAATACTCTTTGTAAATTTTATGTTTTTCTCATTATCCTCGTGCTCACCATGTTTTGTGAAGTGTTTCCCCCCATGAACAGCAGAGGGTGTAGGCACAACCTATTGTGATTTTGGCTCTTTCATTGGCAGCAGTGATAAATATGCATGTTATGGCAGCTTCCAAAGCCTGGGATCAGTGGCTGCAGCATAAATTCAGCAGTTGCACATGTTTTGCTGTTAAGCCTGCTGAGATCCTCCTGTAGCTTTGTGTAAATTAGTCTTGTTCGTGGGAATGGGGATAGAATCTCTCTCCTGAGTTCCATGGGACTGAAGTGACGTGAGCTAGGTTTGGCTTTGGAGTCTGGGGAGCTAAAGATTCCTTTAGAACCTGCCATTCATGTTTACTGTTCTCTTGGGCTTTTGTTTTTCCCTCCCTTCCTCCCTCCCTCCCTCCAGAAAGAGTTCGTAGAAGAGAGCACAGAGCTTTGGGTTTAGGTCACAGGAGAGATTTTTTGGGCTGCTTCTTATGGGAAAGAAAATGTCACTGTTACTGAGAGTTGTGCCCTCAGCTAAGACCTCCCGGTCCCTGGCCTTGCATCCTGCTGTCCAGTGGCAGGTCTAGGTACAAACACATCTTTTCCTTTGTTGTCTTCCTAAATCCAGATTCCAGATGGAAAGGGCAGTTTCAGGAACTCAGGCAATGTTGCTTTTGCTCACTTGTTTTCTCAGAGCAGGCCAGGCTGACAGACTCTCCCCTCTGCTCAGGCCTTCGGCTGCGACGGCCAGATGGGCTCCAGGAAGGCCATGGATCCCTGCAAGGTCTGTGGGGGTGATAACTCCACTTGCTCCAGAGTGAGTGGATCCTACACAGAAGGGAAAGCTGAAGGTGTGTAGTCCTCCCCCTCAGGCTCTGTGTTGTGGTGCTGTTTGTGTGCTGCATGTTTGTGTGCAGGCAGTGTTCCAAATCTTCTGTATCTTCTCCCTTCTGCTGGATTTTATTTGATGGAGGGTATGGAGATGGATTTTGGGTGGCCAGTGCTGAGGGAGGTAGGCAGAATGCCTTTTTTTGTCATAATTCTCTGGATGTGGATCAGAAATGTAACTGTTTGGGAAGTCCCATAAATTGTTGGGAGCTGGGGGTGATAGCAGATCACAGAATCATAAATATCCCAGATCAGAAGGGGTCCACAAGGAGCATTGGCTCCAACTCCTGGCCCTGCAGAGGACAGCCCACCAATCCCACCATGCCCTTGGGAGTGTTGTCCATGCTTCCTGAGATGTTAAATCTGGGAACTGGTCTGGCACTTGCAGTCTCATGTATAGATATTAGCAGAGAAGCTAAAAAGAACCAAAGAAATGTGAGAGCAGGACACAGAAAGCAGCTCAGTTGTGTTTGCTGTGTCACCATCATTGTGTTCAAGGCAAGGAGCAGGGTCGGGGTGAGTTCAGGAGTTGGGCTGCAATCCTCATCCTTTCCCACAGAGTTTCAGTGGTGGAAGGTGACCACATCTTTCTCCTTTCCACCCTTCCAGAGTATGTGACATTTCTGTCCCTGCCCTACAACACCACCTCGGTCCATGTCACCAACAGGAGGCCTCTCTTCACACACCTGGGTGAGTGGAATGAAGAGGAGGGGAGGGGACACAGGCAGGGCTGAAAGGAGCTTGTGCAAACAAAGAAATGGAATTTTTGGTGCTGCATTTTGCTTGTGGGATGCTCTCCAGTGGGAAGCTGTAAGAGAGCATCCCACATCATGTCTCTTAACCTCCCTGCTCCTCTGGCTTCTCCAGCTGTGAAGGTTAAAGGAGAGTACGTGGTGGCTGGAAAAGGAAAAATCTCACTGAATGTCACCTACCCGTCAGTTCTGGAGGACAACCAGATCAAATACCAAGTGTTTCTCACCCAGCACAACCTGCCAAGCCTGGAGGAAATCCATGTGGATGGGCCAACACAGGAAGAAATTGAAATACAGGTGAATTAAAGCAGCAGAGCTGGGAGGGGGCCAGTCAGAAGTGGCCTGGTTTGGGTGGCTTTGCTGCAGAATCCAGGTGTGGTGGATTCAGGTGATTTGTGTCCAAGGCTAGGGGAGATGGTGTTCACTGAAGAGTGATAGTGTTGCTTTTCTTGGGAATGGCTGGGGGTTGGCTGCCCACAGGCTTCCTGCAGGTCTGGGGGTGATTGTGTGGGGAAAACCACACTGAGTTAAACCTCCTGCTTGGCTTATTCACTTTCAGAGCCCAGAATTCACAGGGTGGAACTCTGACTGCAGCTGGCTGGGACTGAGGCATTGCAGTGAGGCTCAGGATTGGATGGAAAGGAGACTGGCTTCTCCTTCCTCCATCCTAAGAAATAAATCCAAGTTTTCTTTTGTACTGACCACGGTTTTTCCTTCCCCAGGTCTACAGGAGGTACACAAAAGAATATGGCAATGCCACCAACCCAGACATCACCTTCAGCTACTTTGTCCCCAGGGAGAACCTGACCTATCTGTGGATTCCTCAGCAGGGCCCGTGTTCAGTGACCTGTGGGGAAGGTGAGGCAGCAGGACACAGTCTTTACTTTTTATGGAGAGTTCTGCTTTGGTCTGAACTGAATTTCAAAGCAGATTGCTGGAAATGGTTGCTGCAGTTGCTATTGTCTGACTGAACCAAAGGAAAAAGTGGTGGAGCTTTTGAATTAAATTAACAAATCAGCAAATGAGCTGAATCATCAAAATGATACTGAAAATGTTTGATCATGGAGAGGATTTTTAAACAGGTTTTAACTGAACTCTTGGTTTTAAGACTAAATAATTCTCTCAGATTTTTCAGAGTTACTGAAGACTGTAATTTGAAGTTGGCTAAACATCAGAAGTCTGAGACCAAAGGGGTATCTGGTGTCTAACTAAAGCCTCAGAGCTAATTATGAAACTTCCTTCTTAGAATTCTATTCCTGTGCCATGGCTAATCCTTTCTGTCTCCCTAAAGGAATCATAATGCAGATTGTAACAGTTCACTGATAGATGGCCTGACATCTTGTTTACCAGATAATTCACATGACACTGTTGGGCCTCTCAAGGCTTCTGTGACAAGGATTTAGAAAATGCATTAATGAATATTTATGGAAGTCAATCTACACAACTAGTTATGCCTGGAGAGCTTTTCTCCAGCAAATCCCCCAGGTGAACTGATTGCTGAAACCCTGAAGTAAAGAGCTCAAAATGCTCCAGAGCCTCCAGCTAATGCAGCCACAAACAGAAAAAAGAATGAGAAACTCGGGACTTAAAATAGCAGAAAGTTGTGAATCTGGGCTGAAATTGCACCTTGAGAGCTGAAAGTGGTGCACAAGCCCTCCTTAGCAATAGTCATTATTTGAAAACAAGGTGGCTAGAGCAAAGATAAGGCTGCTGATGGGTTCTGGACATCTGGTGCTCACAGTCATGCTGCTTGAGATTCAGGAATGCCTGGCTCTCCTTGTAGCCCATTCACTGAAAGGAGACTCCTTTTAGCTTTGCTTGTAATTTCTTTGAGTTTGACTTTTCAACTGCTTTGCTTTTTATGTTCATTGTTGTTAAAAATCTTCTCTATAGCTGTAGCTTATGAATATTTCATTCCTTGCCTGCTGCAGGCACTGGAAGTCTGCAGTTTCTCTCCCAGTACCTCTGGTTTTGGCTGTTGATGATGCCTTTGAGGAGGTTGGTTGAGCACGAGGGCTGTGTGATGATATTACCTGGTCACTTCTACACAGTGGCATTTAAAACCAGCTCCCTCCTAGAGCTTATTTGCTGTGCCTCATCAGTCAGATCCTTACAAGTAATTTGTTCCAAATTATGATTGATATCCTTGTTCTTTCAAATGGCCAGTTGAGAGCAACCTTTCCATTTTGGCAGTGGGCTACCATTCAAACTTCTCCTCTGCTGGGGTGCTCACCTTGGAAAATCACTTTAAAACTCTTGGGGGAGGTTACATCCCAAAGAAGGGGTTTGTGTGCTTACAGGAAGTCTGAATTCCCACACACCCCATTTTCTTACCCAGGTGATTGAGTAAAGCAAAATCACTGCATCTTCCTTCCATCCCAGAGAGGAGCTGTTCACTTTGGTTATAACTCCAATTCCTTGTCCTTTTGTGTGCCAGGGGTGCAGCCAGTGGCTCACGTGTGCTTTGATCAGACCAAGAATGAAGTAACAGAGGATCAGTGGTGTCTGGAGCTGCCACAGCCCCTCCCAGAGCACAAGCCCTGTGCCATGGAGCCGTGCCTCTACAGGTTGGTGTTCCTGGGAGCTCAGCTCAGTTCCTGCTTTTCTCTGCCACTTAACCCAGGTTCTGTATTTGAGTTGTGCAAGGTCAAAAAAAAAAGAAAAAAAGAAGTAGGAAGTAGTTTTCTCCTAATTATAATGGGGTAGCAGATCCCAAACCATGTTCTGTCTTTCCTGGTCCTGTGAGATATTGAGATGTCAGCTGAAGGAATGGGAGATAGTCCTTCAGTGTTTTACAGTAATCTGCTAAATGAAGATACTTTGAGGGTATGGCCAGAAGAAGATGCCTCTCACATCCTGTCCAAGATGGTGCCAACAAAGAGGGTTGACCCTTGTGTTGATTATTCAGGAAGGAGGACCAAGGGCCAAGCCTGCCCAGCCATTGCCCTCAGAGACATTTTAGTGTTCAATAAAAAGTGATTGCCCCTTAGCTTAGGTGCTTTTAGTCCTTGAAAGCTGACAGTGAAAGGACTTAAATTGTCCTCTCAGTCACATCCAGACAAGGCAAACAGAGAAGCTGAACACCCTGCAGGACCCATTTCTGTAACCAGGGGCCTGAGTATTAAACCTGCCTGATCCAGGTGGGACACGGGGTGATGCAGTTGCCTCCCATTTAGGTGGAAGATGTCTCAGAGAGAGGAATGCTCTGCTGTCTGTGGGACTGGAGTTGCCCAGCAGAACCTGACCTGTGTGCAGTTCCGTGAGGGCCTGGAGACTGTGGTGGATGACAGCTTGTGCCCAGCAGAAGAAAAGCCCCTCTCCCTTGTGCCATGTGTGGTCAATGTCTGCCCTCTGGGCTGGGACAAAGTGAGTTTGCTGGCTTGGCTTTTCAGGAACCTCACTGGGGGCTTTACCAGTTGAGAACCACCATCTTACTCCTGGAGCCTGGAGGGTGGCTCACACCACTGCTCTGCCCAGTTAAAAGTTCATCCCCTCACTTTAGACAGCTCCATCCCTCTTTAATTATGCTGCTGGATTCCTCAGTTCATCGTGGTGGTTTGTTTAGGGCAGCTGTTTTTTGCTCTGTTCTGAGGAGGAAGATGCACACTTACTTCATCCTCTGGAGTCACTTGGGCATGTCCAGCTGGAAAATCAGACTGTGTATGTCTGGAGCCCTGTAGCTGGGGAGTGTTCTGTCTCCTGTGGTCGAGGTGAGCCCTTTCTGTGCTGCAGGTGTGAGTGCAGTGCCTGGGAACCTCGGGGCCCAGCTGGTCTTTCCCCCTCTACAGTTCTAAGTGTAGCTGTGATCACAATTTTTTTGGAACAGGCTCAGACAGAATAATTTAGAGGGTGGTCTGGCTGCTGCTGTGCTTCAGAGCTGGGGGGATGAGTGCAGTAAGAGTGCCATGGCTTGGGCAGTTTGCTTCTTTTGTACACACAGATGTGACACTTCTGACCTATTCTCAACCCTTGCATCCAAGCCACACAGTCAGATTGCTTCCCTTCCTAGGTAAGACTCAGCTGCACTATGTTTGTGTGGCTTTTGACACCAAAGAAGAAACCCAGGAGGAAAACTGTCAGCCAGTGCCAAAGCCAGAGAGCAGGGTGGAAGTCTGTGATCTCAACCCCTGCCCACCAAGGTAAAGCAGTTATCAGGACACAGTGAGACAGTGAGGGGTCTTTCCTTTCTCTCTGTGTCTGCAGAGACACGGTAAAGGAAGGGTCAGGCTACTCTCCCCTTCTTTGGAAGCACAGCCAGCTGCAAAAACTGTAGCACTGCCCCATACTCAGCAAACTCAGAGTCTTTCCTGGGCTGGTACATCTCAGGCAGAAATAAGTGTAGTCCTCAGAGTCTGAGTCCAGAGAAAAACTGAAAAGCTCTCGATCCCTTATTACTCTGGGGAAGCAGGAACAAATCCATAGCTGCAAGAGGTGGTGACACATTTGCCAGCTGTACAGTTTCCACAGAGCATCAAGGAAAGTAGCAAGAATTAAATACTCTCAGAATCTGGAACAGCTGTTCTGAAAACTGAAGGAAATGCATTGTACTTTCCTTAGGATTTGTGGTGAGTTTGCCCTGCCCTATTTGCTGTGGGACTGGAAAGCTACTGGAACTTTTCTTACAGGATGCCACTCCCAGGGCCTCTGGGTCTGATCCTGATCTGAGAGTTCAGTGGTGTGTGTGTTTTGGAGGGAGATAAGATTGTTTCTGCAGTTCAGCCTGTGTGTGTCACCCTGGGGAGGGCGGTGATGGACTCAGAGTAAGATTCAGTGTGGATTTGAAATCTGTGGGCTCCTGGCAAAATGGGAATTCCCTCTGTATCCAACTCCAAACCTGCTCCAGGCTGCATTCCAAGTACCATAGACCATGTGAGGCAGAGGATGAAGAAGGAGGAAGGGTGAGGGAGCTGCAGTGACTTTTCTGCAGTGAGAGACAGGGTGGGGATTCATCACTAACTCACTTTTTGTCCTCCCTGCCCTGTCAGGTGGAAGGTAACCCCAGCTGGGCCCTGCTCCTCCAGCTGTGGGCTGGGCTTGGCAGTGCAGCTGGTCACCTGTGTGCAGATCCTCCACGGCCAGGAGGTCTTGCAGGAGGAACATTTGTGCCCTGTGGCAGAGAAGCCCCTCACCAGCGTCCCCTGTGTCATCCGAACGTGCTCTTACGAGTGGAGCTTCAGCGAGTGGTCAGAGGTACCTTTGGGTGCAGCAGTTTTCCAGCTCTTCCCTTCCCTGGAGGCTGCAGGGGAGAAATAACAACTTCTGCCTTGTCTGTTGGCTTCCCACAGAAATGCTAAACCCTTTCCAGGGATGTTTTCCATCCTTTCCACTGCCCTGTGTTTAGCAGCCGTAGGTTTGCTTCCCACCTTCCTCAGCTGAAGTTTTGGCTGCAGCTTGGAAATGGTTTTGGCATGTTTTCTCCTGGAATGCAGATATTTTGGGATTTTTTTAGGAAGTGGTTCTGCAATTTAAATATATCGTTTGGAAGGTCCCCTGGAAGGTGGGGAGTCTTATAGCTGCTGGAACAAGAGCACTGACAGGGCAAGTGGTAGAAGAGCATCAGTGAACCCCCCCAGACCATGCATGAGCTTATCAATGCATTTATTTCCAAATACCAACTGGAATGCAGCAATAAAAGCATGTGGGTTTGTTCTTCTGCAGTGTTCAACGTCCTGTGGGAATGGCATTCAGACCAGGCAGGATTTCTGCCTCAGCTCTCTGACCCACAAGCCCGTGAGCCCCCTTTTCTGCCGGCGCTTCCCCAAGGCCATCGTGGTGCGTGGCTGCTCCGCAGGGCCCTGTCCTGAGCAGGAGGGGCCCCTGGCCCCTGGGCCAGAGCTGCAGCCAGTGACAGCAGCCACACACCTGACAAAGGCTGCAGCTGCCACAGAGCACACACACAAGGACCTGGATGTCCCTCTGTCTGCTGGGCCCCGGGAGCAGACAAAGCCCTCTGGAGGTGAGGAGGACACGGCCAAAAGGAGCTTCCTGTGGCAGCTGGGCTGTGGTGATCCTGCTGCCAGGCAGGGACAGGAGCATGGCAGGGAATTCATCTGGCTGGGAGGGAAAACCTGCTGTTCCAGCACATCCATGTTACCCGAGCTAGGAGCAATGACTCGCTTCCCTGTGCTTCCCAAAACTCCTTTGACTTGGGAGCCTGTGGGACAGCAGCTCAAGACTTCAGGGAGTGTTTAGACAACACTCTCAGGCACGTGGTGTGATTCCTGGGGTAGTCCTGTGCAAGGCCAGGAGTTGGACTCCATGACCCTTGTGGATCCCTTCCAACTCAGGATGTTCTGGGATTCTATGACTTTTCCTGTGCTTTACCCAGAATATGTGACCTTATCTGTTCGTTGTGCCACAAAGGGACTTGTTATCCTGTAGTTCCTTCGGGGTGTGTTTCTCACCTGTCTCTACTGTCCAGGTGTCTGTGGAAACCTGTTTCTCAATGCCACTGGCATCATCAACATGACAGGCGTGGAGAGCAGGGACTGCACGGTGGCCATCGGGCGTCCCCTGAGGGAGGAGATCTCGGTGACCATCCTGGAGAGCTCCCTCAACTGCAGTGCAGGTACTGCCTGGAGCTCTGGGCTCCAGCCTGGCCCTTTGGCAAAGCTGCATCTCAAGCTGCACCTTTTCTGGTGCCTCGAAAAGCTCTGGCTGCCTCAGACCCTCTGTAATCTCTGAAACCATTCTGCTGGGTTTTTCTGTTCCACCAAGTCGTTGCCAGATGGAACAAAATGAAGGTGCTGCTTGTCCTCCCCTTGCACAGTGGTTTCTTTCCTGTTTTGTTGGTAGATATGAGATGAAAGGAGCTTATGGGGTTAAAGAAGCTGCTTGGTTGGCCTGTTATAAAACTGATGTACCCTCTAGCTGGAATCAGCAGTTGGATTAGTTAACTGGCCTGTTCTCATGACAGATTTTGATAAGATAGAAACAAGATGCAGAAATTACTTGATTCCAGACCTGCCTAAGAGAGGCTGTGGCTTTTACTTAAAACAAAACCGTTTCTAGGCCGTGTGCTCATCCGTTCCAGGTGAGGTCCTGCTGTTTTCTGGGCGAATGATGTGGCGCACAGGCTGCAGGAAGCTCCCTCTGTCACTGATAAATTCCAGAACCAACACACTGATTGTGAAACAGCGTGTTGTGCTGCCAGGAAACGGGGTCATTCTGCAGTACAACAGCAGAACTGCAACCAAAAAATATTACCAAGGTACTCTACTGAAAGCTTTGCTCTTGCTTTAGATTGAGGCCCACGGAGTTGCATGAATGGTGGTTGTCTGTGGAAATCTATGGAAACCTTGCTTCATTTTCAGCAATTAACAATGCCCTTCTCGAGGAGTGTTGGAATCAGTATTAATTGTGGACTCCCCCTTTGTTTTAAAGCAAACCCCCCCCAGGTGTTTGCTGATGCTTGAAGGTCCCCAGATGAAAATCCCTAAAGAAAATGTTCTGCCTGTGTTTAATTTAAATGATTTCTTTCTTGGAGGTGCTGGTGCTGGTGCTAACCCATTTTCTCTTCTCCCTTTGCCCTGTCAGACTGTGACCAGCAGCTGTTTGGCCCCCGGGGTGCAGTAGTGAATCCTGTGCAGTTGCCTGAGGAGAGGCAGGAGGTCGTGTGTCGGACTTTCATCACGGTGGCCCCGCGGCAGCGCATCTCCATCCGCGCCCTCAGCACTGACCTGGGCCCTGGGGGCAACCACACACACTTCAACTACATCCTGGTGAGGAGGCAGCAGCCCCAGTGGAGTGATTTGGGTGGGAACAAACTCACCTCCATTGGAGATTTCCACCCACTGCACAGTTCAGTCACAAATCAGGGACTCTGATCTCTGTTGTGCAAATGTAGACAGGAATGAGGATTTCTGATATCTACTGTATTTCTTCTATTTTCTTTGTAGCACAGCTTTCCCCTGAGTGACCAATCTGCAAGGCTCCAGTATTTTTTTAGGTGTTTATTTCATGTGTAGCCTGCTGAGATAAAATGGTTTGGTTTTTCTTCCTGCAGGTCCGAGATGTCAGCACCATGAAGACAGTGGTGTTCCATGGGAAGCAGCAATTCCTGTGGCAGTCAACAGGAAGCCAAGCTGAAATTGAATTCCATGAAAATGTTAAGGATCACAGAACCCATTTCTGGGCTGAATATCACGCCATTGAGCCCAAATAAAAGCACTGCCCTGAGAAAGGCCCAGTTGGTCACTGCTGCCTGCTCACAGCACACATTTAATCTTCTTGCAACTGCTTCCTCATCTGTTGAGTAAGAACAATGTCTGCTGACTGCTTTGGGATCTCAGTCTTGATAAAGGTCATACAAAAGACTGTAACCCCCAAATATTTAACAGATCTTCCTCATATGGATTTTCTGTCTGATTTGGTTGGCATTAATGCAGTTTACATGTCTGCAGGGGTGACTTGGGCACTGGAGTGTCAGGGTCCTGCCTCTGTAATGTGGTGGGACCTTTTAGGAGAGTCATTTGATTTCTTGGTGTTCCAGTATAAACCTCTGTACACCACAAATAATGTTTTAGCTGTTAAATTCACTCTCTTGCAGCATAAATGCCCCTCAAAACTGAGGCACAGTGAAGTTCTGGAATGGAATAAAGAAGGCAGAGATGTGAATGAGGATAAACTGCCAACACTAGGAGATGTGTGGGCTGGGCAGTGCCACCCTAGGACAGGTCACTCAAAGCTTGAATGTTTTCACAAGTTGGCTGGGCTGAGGCACTGCTGGCCTGGGCAAGCCCTGGTGACAGCTGGCTTTATGTGGGAGGACTGAGTGACATCCTGAGGTCCCTCCCCAGCTACCCTTCCTGTGGTTCTGCTGTTGGATATCTGACAGTGATACCACCACTTCTCTTCTGTGAGAAAATGAAAGAATTCTGTCTCTTAATGCCAGGTTTGATGCCAGGTCTGACTTACTCAGATAAGAACAGTAGCTGTGCTATCAATCTGTATCTTCATTTGACAAGAACTGTGGTTGAGGCTGCATGGACAAACTGTGGCAGGAAGAGGGATTTCAGAGCAGTGGCAAATATTCACACAAGTTTCATTTAAATGTATTTTTTTAGGTTATTTCTTTTTTTTTTTGTATCTTGAACATTGGGCTGTGCTTTGGTCCAAATCTGTCATCCTCCTCAAAATCACAATATACTGCTTAAAGGGTCTTTTCTGCACCTGGAGCCTGGCTGGACACATCTGCACTTGCTCTTCATGCTGGATGCAATAAATGGTTCTGCCTGGGCAGTTTTAACCCTGCTCCTGCTTTCTCTCAGTTGGATTCTCTGACATCCTTCTACAACCACAAATACTCTTCTTAATTAATAGCTGGTTTTTTTGCTGGTTAAACCTGGAGTTTTTTGCTTGCCAGCCTCCAGATTTACGTTCCATTCCTGGAGGAGCCAGAAAATAGATTCCTGAAGTGAGATCCTCGAGGAGCTGGACACATCAGCTATCCCTCTGCAGTGCGTGGGTGATGCAGGCCCTGGGCCTTCATTTCCTGTCTGACAGGAGATGGTAATGAAAAGACATCCTTTCCTTAATCCCTTTTTTGTAACCTTTTAGCAGATGGGATCTGTCTTCCCACTCTGCTCTGGATCCCAAGTCTCACTGCTATTTACTGTTCCAGATCGACTGTGCAGAGCTGGGCTCTGGTTCTGTTCCATGTTCATCTGCACAAAATGCAGCTGTTGCCTTCGTAATTTAGGAGAGTTCAGGGTGTTCCCCTGTCCCATTTGGACACCACCAGGTTGCCAGCTGGGGCATCCACTTGCAAAGTGCTGCTCCTGCTCCCTTTCCAGGGAGAAAACCTGATTCCAGTCAGACACGGGGAGTGCAACCCTCTCACGTGGAGAGCGGAGTTTTGCACCAGCGTTCGATTCCCGTCAGTGTGAGGATTCCTGTTCCCTTGCTGGAAAAGCAAACGCTGGCTTGCCAGGATCACAACACCCAGTTTGTCCCGGGGGCATCCAGAGCTGCCGTGGGGCTGGTGGCTGTGCCTGTGCTGATGAATATGAGCGGCAGAGCTCTGCCCTTTAATGCGAGTGACATCAAAGCCAAAGCCCTGCCTGCTGCCGGGGGGGACCCACAATGCAGCTCGAGGCAGCCGTGGAGCAGCTCCAGGCCCGCTGGCATCGCTCTGCAGCCAGACACCCTCCATTGTCAGCCCTGGGGGGCCAGGCCCTGCATGGGGACACGGGGACAGGCCCGGGCCTGGCTGTAGGGGCTGTCCCCTGGGCTGGCTGGACAAGGGGGTGACCCCTGGGGGCTCAGGTGGGCAGCAGGGTGCTGAGCCCCCGGCAGCCGGGGGGAGATGAGCTCGCAGGATGAGCAGTTCCCAGCAGCAGCAGCCCCCGAGCCAGCGGCCACCTCCGCCGACGAGGGCATGACCTGGTGGTACAGGTGGCTCTGCAGGATTGCCGGGGTCATCGGGGGCATGTGTGAGTATCCCCGTCCCTCTGCGTGCCCCCTCCTGCATGACAGAGCTCGTGTCGGGCTCCCGCCACCTTTGTGGGGGTCCTGTTGGCGCAGGGGGGCTGTGCCATGAAGGGTTTTTGGGGTGATGGGGTGGTGCCAGCTCTGGGCACTGCTTTGGGGCAGAAGGGGGAGCGGTGGCTGTGCCTGGAGCGGGGTGGGTTCAGGTGCCCACGAGGGATGTGCTCTGTGCTCGCTGAGCCTGCTGAACTTTGGCACCCGGCAGCGGGCACGTCACGGGGCAACCTGCAAATCCCCGAGTTTCTTCTTGGATTTGGCACCCCTGGCAGTGATGGGAGCAGCAGCTGAGCCCCTGCTGCTGCAGGAGGGCTGTGGGCAGGCAAATTGGATGATTTTACTAGGAGCAAGCTCAGGGGGGTCAGGTCAGGGCTGGAAGAGTGGCCACAGGGTTTGGTTTATCTTATTTGACTTTTGAGTGTATGTTCCTGCAACTTGTTTCCCCCCCCCTCCATCCTGACTGTCAGAGCATGTTTCCCATTGCTGCTGTTGCTGATTGCAGAAGGCCTGCCCGTGGGTTTTACTGAAGGTGAAGAATGGTTTTGGTTTGTGCTGTGTGTTTTTAAGGGTTTGGTAGGACACAGAGAACGGAGAGTGAGTTGGCTGAGCTCAGAATTACCTGCTGCTGAAAAAAATTTTCCCAGGGAAAGAGTCTCAGCAACTTTGCCAGAAATCAGCCTGTCCTGGAGTGCTGTTTTGCTACATTCTGTGCAGAGATTAATAGCTCTTAAAAGCAGGAGGGACTGTTATGACCGCTTAGTCTGATCTCCTGCAGAGCACAGGATGGAGAATTTCTTCTGCTTCAGGTCCACAACTTCAAGTTAAACAAGAGGATTCTCAGCCAGTGCAGTCAGCCCTGATTTATTCCATCAGCTGGAGCTTTGTGCCTGATCACCCTCTCCCCCTGCCCCTTCTCATGCCTGCCTTTTGCCTTGGGACTGGGCTCCACAACCCCACGACGTTTTTGGAGCTGACATTTGCACCCTGTGGTATCACTGGGCAGGCTCCTGGCAGCCCTTTTTGGCCGGGCTGATAAAACATGTGCTGCTCTCACCGTTTCATGTGCTAGGTGCTGAAATTCTGGAGGTGTGGCAGGATTTGGTGGGGCTGCTCTTGCGGGGCCGAGCGCCGGGGCCTCGCCGTGCCCTGCCGGAGGCCCCCGCGCTCCTGGCCCGGCCAGCAGCCAGGAGAACCAGCTGGGAAGTGTCTGTGGAGCAGGTCCCAGGTGGGGGTTCAGAGGAGCAGCTTCTTTCCCACAGGCTGTGGCTGTAGCCAGAGCCTCGGCGCTTTCCCTGCAGTTTTATCCCGTGCACAGCTCGGGGTGATGTGGATGGAGGGTGAAGAGCTGGTGGGTCATGCTGGTGGCACTGCCAGCCTCGTGCTAAAGCAGCTTGTGAGTGGCTTGAAAGTGCAAATTTCTTCTTTTTTTCCTCTCTGTCTTGGTGTTTCTAAGCAGCTGAATTATACTTGGATTATTTTCCCAACCTTTTGTTCACGGCTCTGCGACCTCGTGGCTTGTTTTTACAGGAAAGATGAGAGTTTTATGTCTTTGGGTGAGTCTGGGAGAAGCTTTTGGAAGAAGAGCCAGGTTCTTAACAGGGTTTGCCAAAGATTTGGGGAGTGACAGCTGGCTCTGGAGCCTTGACTGTCTCTTTATCAGGCAGAGAACGAGGCACAAACTCTCCTTATGAACAGGGAAAAGGGGGATTGTGGAAATAAACAACCAGTGCCCAGTGCTACCAACATTCCTCTTCAAAATGCTGCTTGTTCAGCACCACCTTGTTGAAGGTGGACAGTTTGGAGAGGAGGTGATGAATAAACCAGCCAGGCTGGAGCTCGCTGCTGTTCTCAGAGCTCGCTGTGAAAGAACAGGAGTAATTCATAAGGATTGTGAGCAACTGGATTGTAATGCTGCTACAGGGCTGGATTATTTCTTACAGAAGGAAAAATTCCCTCAGAAAGGAAGAGAAACTTCGTTAGTGGAGGTGAGACCAGCAGACAACATCTGCCACATGCAAACACCTGCAGCCACAACTTGCTTCAGCCAGAAAAATCCAAGGGCTGGAGCAAGAACCAGACAGACAAGGTTCAGGATCCGTTTCTGGCTCCTGCACACGCTGGCTTGGTGACCTTGGCCAAGTCCCTTCTCTCCCTTGTGTTCCTGTTTGTAATGGGACGAGGAGAGTCTGTGGCTTTGTAAAACGCTCTAGGAGCAAAAATAGGCTTGTGCTGAGGACAGTGACCAGCTGCTGGAAATGAATAGAGCCTTTGTAGGAAAGGGTGTCCTTCCCCCCTCGTTTTAGCTCCCAGTTATTTGTGCTTCCTCAGGGATTCGAGATGGGACAGCAGTTAAACAAATGGCAGAACTGTCTGTCTCCCTTAGCTTACGTGCCACTGAGCATTATCTGCATTTTAACCCTGTTGTGAGGCCTCTGTTCGAAAAGAAAATATTTTAAAAAGAAATCTTTGGCTTGGCAGGGGTGGGATCAGCTCCTGCCCTGGTGGGACGAGGATGTGCCAGGCTGCTGTGGGACAAGCAGCTCTGCAAAGGAGACCCAAGGTCACCGAGTCGTTGTGTGGCTGTGGCTGTTGGCAGCAGCTCTGGGGGCAGTGCTCCTGTGATCCCAAACCTTTGACTCCTTTCCTGCTGCTCCGTGCTCCTGCTGACGTGGGGCTTGCTCAGCTCTGCTTCCTGGGTCATTAGTCCTCTGGCAACCTCAGTCCTGCTGAGCCAGGACTGCTGCAGGGCATGGTGCTGCAGGGTTGTTTTGGAGTGTCTGGGGACAAAACCAAACCAGAAACCTGGCAAAACAACCCCTTGTTGGTTTGATTAGGAAAAAAAACTTGCTTGGAAAAGAACATTCTGCTTCCCTTGGTTTGCTGTGTGGTGGAGACCTGCTGGGAACTGCCCGGACCTCTGTGCTCTGCTATGCTG
This sequence comes from Promerops cafer, assembly GCA_013398275.1. Taxonomy (NCBI): domain Eukaryota; kingdom Metazoa; phylum Chordata; class Aves; order Passeriformes; family Nectariniidae; genus Promerops; species Promerops cafer. Next base: position 271,983 of record VZSE01002194.1, on the reverse strand, counting down.
CTCAGCAAGGCAGGGTCCTGCCCCAACCCTGGCTGTGCTTTGGGGATAGCTGGGAGGTTTTGCTGCTCTGCTAATTATAAAGTGCCAGAAAGTCACTCAGCATTATTGTCAGGAATGTCCTTTCCTGGGGGACAACGAGTGCCACAAGCCTGGGGTGCTTCCCCCGAGCTCCTCTTCCGTCAGCATCCAAGGGTTTGGTGGTCACAGGGAATTAGAACCCCGTGGGCCTGCTCTCCATCTGCCCCCAGCTCCCAGGAATCCTGCTTGCCATTGCTCCTCTCCAGCTGTTTGCATGTGTGACCATGAACAGATCATCCCACCCCCATGCCTCAGTTTCCCCGGCAGTGTGGGGACACTGACACCGGTCCCTGTGGGATGGGAGGATGAGAAGTGCCCTTGCATATTAGCACATCCTCTGGCATATCCCCTCTGCTAGCTGATCTTGTTCTTGCAGGACTCTCCAAAAGATTTTGGGTCCTATGGACTTAGTTCTAGGAAGTGTTAAAAAACAACGTTTTTTGGTGTTTCCTAAGACCAGGAGGTCATTTGCTCATGGGATGACCTTCAATCTGTCCTGTCATTGCCTGCAATTCTGCTTCCCAGCCTGGTAAACAAGGGTAACTATTTTTAAAGGAACTTTGAGGATTCAGCAGCGACTGCTTAAAAGAAACCTTGCAAGCATGTGCCAGGCTTTTGAAGGTCAGGGCTGCTCGCAGTAGCTCTGCTCAGGGATCCCCTTAGCAGACACCCAAAATCCTCAATCGAGGGCTGGTCTCGCCCTCAGAGAGGGACTCTGCTGCTCTCCATCATCCCCAAGACAGCCTTTAAAGGCTACAGAATTCATTTTAGCTGGAGCTGTGCAGTTTACTGAGGGTGTGCCTCCTGCCCTCCCACCTGGGCTCGAGTTCCCGGTGCCACTCTGGCACTGGCAGAGGGAAGGGGCCGTATCAGGTGCCAGGAACACTCTGCAAGTTTAATGAGGCAGCAGGGAGGTGGATGCAGCTCAGCTCAGTCTCTGCTGCCTGGTTCCTCTCCCTGAGTTACAGAGCCCGGAGCACGGGGGTTAATTTGGGCTTTATTCACTGCCTTTTGTATAAGCAGAGACCCAAACTTGGCTCTTTTCTGCCCATCTCTGGTGAAGCTGCACAGAACCAGCAGTGAGTGGCAGAGGCTGGGTTCACCTCTGCTGTATTTATTATTTGCCTCTGTGCAAGTCATGTTTGTGCTGAGCTTGCCCCGTGCTGCTCACAGGTGGAACCTGCTGGCACTGCTTGTCTACCTTGGCACATAAAATCCGGGTGCACGTCCTTGACTCCATGTGGAAGCAAATGTTGTTCTACACAAGGGAAATAATTGTTGGACCAGCACTCAGAGCAAAAGGATACCAGAGCAGGGCTCTTCCCTGCATTCCAGGCTCTTTTTGGGCCAGCAGACCTTTCCACCCACCATCCTGTGCTGCCCTGCAGTGCCCACAGGTGCTGGCCAAGGGCGTACGGGGTTGGACATGGTGGTGGTCACTGACAGCCTCTTTCTTTCCAGCCTGTGCCTTTGCTGGTCTCTGGAACTGTGTCACCATCAACCCCCTGAACATCGCAGCCGGCGTGTGGATGATGTGAGCAGGGTTTCTTTTCATTTTCCTGCTGGGAGGGAGGTATTGTTAACCAGACCCCACTGAGGGGGGCAAAGCTTCCCTGCTTGAGCAGTGGATGGGAGTGAAACGTCCATCAGGCTCTGGGAATTGCCAGATCTTGCTCCATCAGGCAGGTTGAGATGTTAGGTTTATTCTATTTATATTATTTCTTTATGCATTTGTAGGTAAATACTGAGATACCCTTGTCCAAAATAAGTCTGGGGCAGCAGGGCTTGGAAATTTGGAAATTATCAAAAAGCAGGGGGAGCAGAGCGGGGTCTGGCCTCACCATTCCCTTCACCTGCACGGAGCACGGAGTGTCCCCTCTCTGTGGGCCTGGGGGCGTTGCTGACCCCCACTCTGGGTGATTAAGAGGCAGGATTAACTCTGGTTTGCTCTCTCTGGAGGCTCAACGCCTTCGTGCTGTTCCTGTGCGAGGCCCCCTTCTGCTGCCAGTTCATCGAGTTCGCCAGCGCCGTGTCCGCCAGGGCCGACAGGCTGCGGGCCTGGCAGAAGGCGGCGTTCTACTGCGGGTGAGGAGGCTCCTGGGGGCTGACCGTGGGCACGTCCCGGGGAGAGAACATCCCTGCATCCCGTGGGGAGCGGGGCCCGGCTCTGAGGGCTGCCCCTGTGTTCCAGGATGGCCGTGTTCCCCGTCATGCTCAGCCTGACGCTGACCACGCTCTTCGGCAACGCCGTCGCCTTCGCCACCGGCGTGCTCTACGGTCTGTCGGCCCTTGGAAAGAAGTAAGAGAGGTCCAGCTGCTCGTGGAGGGCAGGGAAGGGGGAGATGGAGCTCCAGCCCTTGCCCCATCTGCCTCCCTAAGGCTCTGCTTGCCTCTTGCACAAACCGTGCTGAGGTGTAAACGCGGCCAGAGAAAATCTCCCTCATCTCAGAGCCCTGGGAGGGAAGGTCCCGGGGGCTGCTGAAGCTCAGAGCTTTTGGGAGTTCAGACCAGGTTGTGCTGATGGTCCCACTCTTCCTTCTGCAGCTCTTGGGGGGGTGGGCCCAGCTCTGGGGCAGAGAGCAGCTTTGGGGGTTGGCGAGGGCCAGCGAGTGTGGTTCCACCCCTGGAATCCCTTGGCACGGAGGGCCCGGCCCCAGGTGGGACAATCTCTGCCGTCCCCACGCTGACCCTTCTCTCCACAGGGGAGATGCCATTGCCTACGCCCGGATCCACCAGCAGCAGAAGCAGATGGATGAAGAGAAGCTCACGGGGACCCTGGAGGGACAGGCTCTCTGAAGGACACGAGCTTGGGGGAGCATCTCCTGGACACTGAGATGGTGAAGACGTGGAAATCCGCTCTGCCCTTCCCTCTGTCCTCTCCACTCCCTGCAGCACCACGATTTCCCTGCACGCTGCAGCAGCTGGGAATCTCAGGGGCTGGGGCAGGCCGTGTCCCCTCCTCACACCAGCAGCCAGACCTCAGCACGTCGCTCCTTCTCTCCTCAGCCCTCAACCCAACATCTCACTGTGCCCCTATTTTTTAATATTTTTTTCCTTTTTGCTGCAGAGGTGCTGGCTCTCTGAGTGCTGCTTTCCCAGCCTTTTTTTTTTATTTTTTTGGAGTGCCCCTTTGGGGACTGACCTCTGGATGGGTGAGGAGGGACAGAGGATCTGCCAGTGCAGGTTCCACCTGTTTAGGAACACTCCCTGGGGTGACCCTTCCCAGGTACAACATCTAACCTAGGGTTTTCAAAACCCCCTGGTGCTTAAACTTGGTCTTCTTCCACTATTTTAATTATGGGCCCAGGCACTGGAGGCATTGCTGCACGGGAAAGGACTTCCAGCACAAACCCATCTAGAGATAAAATCCATCTCTGCAGGGGAGCTGCCAGAGCTGCTGGGCAGATCCTGGGACCTTCAAAGCACAGTCCCTGCTTCCTCTGGATACAGCTGCAGGCAGTGACTGTGATTTACTTGAATTATAAGAATTAATTACTTTGTCTTAATAAGGGCACTTTTCTTAAGCTTCACTCTTTTACTGGAGCAGAAGGGAAACAATATTTGCTGTACCTCAGCTGCAAAGGATGTTGTTTCTGGAGCCAAGTGGGATTTTTTGCTGGTGTGAGGGTCACTGATGTGCAAGAGCATTCCTGCCTCGTGAGCCTGGGACTCTGCTCTGTTACCTCCCTGCATCCCTCTGTGAAGGGACCTGCTCTTTGCCTGCCTGGTACAGCCTCTGTCCTTGGGATTGTGGTTTTTTGCATCAATCCTGAGCTGGTTTTGGATGGGAAGGTGGCACATCTTCCCTGTGCAAACAGAGAGGAGGCTGCACCATTTCAGTGTGGACAGCTGGGATGTTTTACTTTACTATTCCAGGCTCTTTCTGTGGTTTTTTCATTGTATTTTCTTGTTTGCTTTGTACTATGCAGTACAAAACTGCTCACTAAGTCCAGATCCCCCTCTTCTCATCACAGTTTGTCCTGGGGATTTTAATTTATTTGATTTTTATATGGCTGCTTTTTGTTTTGATTAGGAAAAAGGGGAATAATTTATTTCTAGTTATTTAAGTATTTTGATGGGACTCATTTTCTCTGGATATAGGAGAAAGGAGTGCTCTGTTTCCTGTCCTTCACAGGGCTGCCTCATTTCACCAGGAGTCTCTGAACCCAGGGACAGCCCTGGCTGCTGCAAAATCCCATTTCAGCCTTCAGAGTGTTTCTCAGACTCTTCAAAAAATGTGTGTTGTCCTTTGACCCCTTTGTCTTGTTCTGGGCCACAAGACAAACTGTGTTTTCCCCTTCTCCTGGGGGAGAGAAGGGAGGAAAACTGGGCTTTAACTGCTGGACTGGGACAGCCACCAGCACTCTGTGTCCCCGTTTGAATCCTTGGGTACAGAGGGGTTGTGCTGTGGGCTGAGAAAAGCTGCTGGAGGCCGAGTGCTGTCTGTCAGAGGGGTCTGTCCATGCTGAAAACTCTCCTCAGACCCTGCCCATCCTCAAGCTGCCGGCCCCTGTGAGCTGCTGCTTCTTCCCTGGAGCTCAGGAGCTGTGAGGATTCCCACCAGTCAGGATTTCCAGATGCCCCTGCAGCTGGATGTGGGCATCCTTTTTGTGCAAAGCCCCTTTCCCCGCTGCCTTTGAACTGGGATTGCTCCAACACCCCTTGTCTGGGATGCAGAGCAGGCACCACCAGCCTGGGTTTTTTCCACAAAAAGCAGCTTTTCTCCATAAAAGCCGTGCTGGTTTGGAGCCCCCAGCCTTGGCTGATCCCTGGTGCTGAATGCAATGCATGGGCCATTGGCCCAGAGCCTGCTGCTGCCTGCAGGGATGGGTGCTGCAGGAGGAATGTGGGATGCTCCGGTGGTAATAATGGCAGAGTGCCTCAGGGATGGGCACCAGCTTTGATTTCAGGGGGGTGTGGGGACTTCTGTAGTGTTTAGTAGAGGAATGTTGCAGACTGATGCATGTCAATGTCTCTGGTAGTGACAGCTTTGCTCCGTGAGTAGTTCTGCAGTAGCTTTAGTGTCAGGAGCGAAAGGCAAAGCAGAGCTCGAGGGCTGAGGCTTCCAGGGTGCTCTGAGGAAGCCCAGAATGGGTGAGACCCTCGCTGGCCTCATCTGTCACTCCTCCTGCCGTGGTCCCTGGGGCTGGGGCAGGTGAGTGCTGCTCCAGGTCACCTGCAGGGTCCACTCTGCTCCCTTGGCACCGAGGCAGAAGTCCCAGCAGTGCTGGGAGCACTGGGGTGGAGCAATGCTGTGGCAGCAGGGTCTGACCCTGGGGCTGAGGCAAGGGAAAAATCTGCCTCCATGAGCTCCAAAATCAATCTGCCACCGTGAGCGGGTGGCAAAGCTGAGCCCCGAGCTGAAAGTGGGCCTCAGGGACTCCCCTGAAAGAGCTGAGCTGGAGCCTTTGGCCACAGTGCTGAAGTGCCTGCGCCTCTCACAACTGGAGGTGTCTCAGATCCGTGCTCCAAGGGTGGTTGCTCCTACAGGGGCCTGTCTGGAGTGGGAACCCTTGGGAATTTTGGCTGTCTGGTGCAGCTGGCACCAAGCCAGATGCTGCCATCATTGCAGACAGGCTTGGTGACAGCACCTGGGGCTTGTGAGAGCTGTAGTGGCAGTCAGTGGATGGTCTCACCTCCACGTGGGCCTGTTTGGTGGAGATAGGAAGGAGCTTTAGAGTAGTAGCGCCACAGTAGTTAAATGCCAGTGCATGGTGGTTGTTAGTTGTGTTTAGAGGCACCCTCGGGGTGCCTGGAGCTGTGCAAGGACAAACGAAGTTCAAACCCTGCTCTGGAGGTTTCACAGGCTCAACCCAACCCCTGCTGAGGGCATCCAGGCGGGATGGCTGATCCCCAGGGGCTCTGTGGAGCAGGCTCTGCTCCCCAGGCCGTGGGAGGGAGGTGATGAGAGGGCTCGGGGCGGGTGACGCGCTGAGGACAGCGAGCTGCTGGCACCAAGAGTGGAGGCACCCCTGGGGAGCAGTGGCCTGTCACACACCAGTCACCAGGGCAGCGTTTACGCACTGTGCCACTCTTCCATGCCCCTGCCACTCGTGCGTGGCAGCTCCATGTCCCCCGGGGCTGCCCCCGGGGCGTGAGGAGCGGAGCTCTGAGCTCGCTGCTCTGGGCAGGAGCTGCTGGTGTAACACCCATTGAGTTCTGTGTGTGCAGTGAATAAAAACACCGTTCTACCTCTGGAAAGGGCCGCTGTGATTTCTCACACTCCAAACGTTGTAGCAAAAGCCCTGGGACTTGCTGTGCTGAAGAAAGGAGGTCGCTCAGAAAATGCTCCTCCAGTGAGGTTCTCTCAGGAGCGGAAGAGTCCAGCCTCATTTCCTAGCGGGGCATCTCCTCCTTAGGCTGAGCCCTGGGAAGCTCAATTCATCTCTGTCATTTTTTCCTCAGGAAAAAACATCCACTGTCTTCAGGGAAGGGTTTCACTGAAGTGAAGATATCAAGACCTGGTCCATAGCCATGTGAGAAAGAGAATGCTCAAGCACAGGGCTGCCAGAAATCCTGATCTTCAGAAAGTCAGTGGAAACCAGAGGCTCTTGAGACCTCTCGTAGTCAGGCCATGCTTAGAAAAAGTTGTGTTCCAGCCAGGGCTGAACATCTTTCTGGAAAAGGGTCTCAGCAGCAAAGGGTAGGTTTAATACTGAATGTTTTCTGTGTTTTATATTTTGGCCCACCACTCTCCCTCTGTCCTAGGCTGTTTTAAATTAATGCTGTGATAAAGCACATCTTCTCTTAGGTGATTTCTCATCTCCTGCTGCAGGAGATCAAAATGGCAGCTGGCACATCTGGAGGGCTGGCTCAAACATGCTGTTTTAGCCCCTGCTTCCTTGGGACAGCAGGCTGAGTGTCCCAGGAATAGCCCTCGGGGTGCCAAGCGCATTTCAGGAGCTTGGACAAACGCTTGGGCACATCATGTCCCAGCTCAGCCTTTGTGCTTCTGCCCTTTTGGGAGGAGTCATGCTGGACTGAGCAAGGCCATTTGTTCCTCACAGCCACAACCACCTCCTGCAGCCGTGTTTTACCTTGGGTTAGCTCTAAAAAATAATTATAAAACCTTCTTAATCTTGCAGGACACACAGGAAAGGAGTAAGACTGATTTGCTACTAACTATGCAGTTGAATTCTCAAAGTGGTGGAGGTGGAGGCACGTCCACCTCCCTCTTTGTGGGTGGGTCAAACCCCATGGTGGGAAGGACTCACCCCAGCACAAAGTGTTGTCAGTACTCACTGTGTCTTTCCCACAGGGAATCACTTGCACTACAGCTGGATGTTTGTCTGTTCCCATTCTTTTGTCCTGGGTTTTCTTTGTGAACTGTATTTGGTCTTGTTCATTAGGCTTCTAGTGTAATGTGTGTTTTTAGAGCAATAAAACGTGGCAGCTTTTTGTACAAAAGATCTGTCTCTGCCTCTTTCACGGTCCTTGAGTGCCTGAGACTCCTCTGGGGAGCTGCAGGCTGCTGTGGTCCTCTTGTCCCAGTCCTGCTCTGCCTCTCCCATCCCTCCCTTCTCTGCAAATCGAGGCAATGTCTTGCAGTTGGAGGCAAAACTGTTTTATTCTTGCAGCTACATGATGAGCTTTTGCCAGAACAGCTCCAGCTGTAAACTCAGCTCCAGCCAAGCCCTCAGAGTCTCAGGCTGCTGAGCAAAGGACAGCCATGGTCTCCTGTCCACAGCCACACCGTTTCTCTTCCAGGCCACCTCGATCTCCAGCCTGGCCCTGGTGACCTGCTCCCGCCCCAAGGACTGACAGGTTGTGCAGAGAGCAACAGATAGTGTTGGGTGACAGGCAGAGAAGGTAAAGTTCCAGCTGGCAACTTCTACAGCCAGAGCAAGACGATCATTGCTGCCCCTTGCTCTCCCTCAGGGAGCTCCAGCCTCCACTTCCAGCAGCACAAGTTTGCTTTGCCCTCCAGCCTGGGCGAGGGCAGCTCCTACCTCAGGAACGACCTCCGACCAGTCCTGAAAAAGGCCTCGATCTGCTCCAGGGACCTGCCTTTGGTCTCAGGGACACAGCAGCCTGTGAATAAGATGTTCCCAGCACTGATGACAGCGAAGAACAGGAAGGGCACCTCGAGGCCGAAGGCGTTCTGGAGAGCGGGACAGAAACCAGCTGTGAGCTGGTGCAGAGAGGGGCTGAGGAGGGGCTGCTGGGCACCCCCTGGCAGTACCCACCACGACTGGGAGGAAGAACTGGGTCAGGGTGAAGGCTGTCAGCCAGCTCACGACCACACAGAGGCCCGAGGCGACCCCACGGGCTTTGAGAGGGAGGATCTCCGACATCAGCAGCCATGTGATGGGGCCCCAGCCCATGGCGTACCCTGCAGGGGAGGAGGGGAAGGGGTCAGGCTTTGAAGGTCACTGGGGAGTGTAGAAGAGCCCTGAACAATCCTGTCCTACAACCCCAGCAGTCATTATCCCTCCCATTCGTGTCGTTCCTCAAAGTGACTTCAGATGCCACCTTTCTTGCTCTTCCAGGGACATCTGCCTTCCTTCCAAGTCCAAACCCAATCTCCTTGCTCCACATCGCCCTGCCTTGGATGAGAAACACCCTCCCCAGCTGGTGGCCAGTCCTGTGCTCCCTGCACCTACCCATGATGAAGAACATGGTTGCCAGGAGGGGGATGAGGGTGATGTAGTTTGTTGGCTCAGCAGGGAGGTTGGCAGAGCTCACCAGGGTCATGTTGGCCACGGTGCCGTTGTGAGAAGCTGGCACAAAGTGGATGTAGAGCCCCATGGTCAGGTTGGAGACCAACATGACACCAGCTGTGGAGAGAGGCAACAGCACAGTGAGGGGGAGTGATCCTCTCCATGCCAAGCTCCTGGGAACACCCCTGCTGAGGAGATGAACCACCATCAAGGGAAGGAGACCTCCCTGCCTCCCTTCCTGAGCCCTGGAGGGCTGAAGTTTCCACTGCTGCACACTTGCAGAGCTCCTGAAAATCCTTCAGTAAGAGCTTCCCTTGGGAAGACAGTGGGAGAAGTGGAGAGAGCCATACCTGATACAAAAAGGAGAATCTTCCTCCCAGCTTTGTCCATCGACACAGCAGCGATGGCCACCGCGGACAGGCGTACCAGGCCGACCAGAGCTGCATCGTACTCTGGTTTCTGCAAAAAACCATGGGGGAAGCTCAGCTGGGGGAAGGGGCAGGTTCCTACAGCTGCTGATGACTTGGCCAAGGCTGTTCTCCCAGTAGGAGACTGGAGATGATGAGCCTGAACTCAGAGGAGGAGCAGGGAGACAGTGGCGCCAGTCCTGCTCCCCATCCTTCCTCAGCCTTTTGCAGGGCACGTCCTTTAAAAAAGGGTTTTATGTCTGTAGGAAACTGGGAGCATTGGGCAACCCTCACTGAAGGCCCAGGCAGCCCGGGCAGGAGCTGAACCCCAGGGCTCACCAGGATGACAGATGTTTTCTTGAATATTGGCTGCAGGTACACGAGGATGCAGGTGACCCCCGAGAGCTGCTGCAGGAACCTCATTCCCGCCGCGATCAGGATGGGCTTGTAAAGGAAGGGGTCCTTGAGCTCAGCACAGGAAACCCGGCGGCTCTGGAGGGGACAGAGGCAGAAACACGAAGTGAAAACACCTCTGGGAACCACCTGGCATCCAGAGGGTGGCTCAGGAGTTGGCCAGGGGACGGATTTTGCAGTTTTCATGTTACATCTCCCCGTGCTGAGCTTCCTCACCTGCTTCCTCACGCTGTCCTTGATCTGCTCGTACTCCCGGGCATAATCTGTGTCCTCACCCCGCAGCCAGCACAGGGAGCCCAGGGCCTCGTCCTCCTTGCCCTGGGAGAGCAGGAACCGGGGCGAGTTGGGCATGAAGCAGAGCAGGAGGACCATGGCAAGCACCGGCACCTCCCCGGCCACGGCCAGCCAGCGCCAGTCCAGGACCAGCCCTGCCAGAGCAGCACAGTTAGGGGAAAACACTCAGGAATGGGTGTCCTGGCCTTGCCTCCACCTGGGCACCCCAATGATTTAATTGAATAAACCCAGCAGGAAAAATAGTAATAATAATAAAAAAAAAATATTTCAAATGTATTCTCTCCTATTACAGCAGCATTTCCAGCAGTATGATGTGGGGAAACTCCAGCAAATCTGAGAGTACCCAGCAAGATCCTGCAGCAACCAGGGCATGTGCTGGCAGGTGATGCACAGGGATATCATTGTGTGCTGCCCTTCAGCCCTGGCAAAACCCTGTCAGGACCTGGATCTGCAGGCCACAATGTGGGCCTGCAATGGCCATAGGCCCACGTGGGCTCTGGATTCATCCCTCGGAGCACACACACCAGGGCAAGGGGCATGAATGACCCTGTCCAGCCCCTCAGCACAGCTGTGGTGGTGGGTACGAGGGGAACAAGTCCTCACTGTGCTGAGAAGGTTGTTTATTTTAAACTCCCCCTCCCCACAGTCTTGCCCTGGACACTGGGACACCATGGAGATACTTGCCCAGCGCGTACAGGACGAGGGAGCCCAGCACTGCCATGATCTGGGGACAGGCACCCAGCATCCCCCTGACGCCCGGGTGGGAGATCTCCGAGATGTAAACCTGGACAGGGACAACACACACTTCACAGAGCTGCAACATCCCCTTGTCACCCGCTGTTCCTGCCCTCTGTCACCTCGCAGTCATACCCCGTGACCAGAGGAAACCCAAATTGCTGGGGAATTGCCCTCCCGGGGTGGGGACCTGATGGGCCCAGCTGCATCTGGCCAGAGGAGGGGACAGCCTGGCCGGCAGCACCACTTCCCTCCTCCCCCCAGTGCGGGAGAAGTGCTCCAGTGGTTCCGTTACTGGAACGAGGTGCCCTGGTGTTACTCAACTCCTGCCTTCCCCTCTGAGTGGAGCAGGAGTGGTGTTTGGGAGGAAATAACTGCTGGGAGGAGCAGGGGCTGAGGACCTGCCTTGTCTTTCCTGCAGGCGAGGAAGTCCGGCAGCAACGGGCTCAGCTCCGGCTGGCCATGCCAGGGCTGCGAAGCGGGTACGTCCTCCCCACCCCTGGCTGCCGACCTGCTGCATCCTCGCCATCCCCGCTCGCCCAGACACAGCCCTGGGGCTCTGCTGATGCCTCCGAAAAGCAGCGGGGTGCCCCAGCATCATCCCCGAGCTCACCCAGGGCACCACAGCACCTCCTGCCCCGCACCCCCCAGCTCATCCACAGCACCTCCTGCCCCGCATTCCCCTGGCACGTTACCGGGATGGAGGCGGAGGTCACTCCGCCGGCATAGCCCGTCAGCACCCGGCCCAGCAGCAGCATCCAGAGGCCCTGGGCTCCGGCCAGCAGCGCGTATCCCAGCGCCGAGGGCAGAGCCGAGAACATGATGCTCAGCTTGCGGCCCAGGCAGTCGTTGAGCAGCATCGTGCTGAGCCCGCCCGCCGCCGCTCCCAGCGTGAACACCGACTGCGGGGCATGCAGAGGGGCTGCGTGAGCCTGGCATCCCCCGGGCACCCCCGGCGCTGCCCCCATGCTGCCCCCCAGCCCCTCTCCCCGAGCCAGGGCGCTGTGTGAGCCTGGCACCGCCCGGCGCTGCCCGCACCCTGGCAGGGATAGGCCCGCTCCTTACCCCGAACCAGGGCGCTGTGTGCTGGTCCAGCCTCAGCGCAGGGCTGGGATGAGCCTCCAGGGCAGGGATGACGGGGGAGGGATAAACCAGGGCGAAGCCGAAGCTGAAGTTGCCCAGGACAGAGGCAAACACAGCCAGGTAGAGCCGCTTGTTGTGGAGGCTCCTGAGGGAGGCACACGGACGTGTTGGGTGCCAGCAGAAACTTAAACCCTGCTTCCCCCGGCCTTTGCTGAGGCTCTGGTGACACCCGCAGAGGGATTTTCCTGGGGAATGGCTCTGCACAGCCCCAGGCCTGCTGGGGTTTCTCTGAGCCCCTGCTCCACTGGTGCTCCCCTCTGTGCCAGGCAGTTTTCAGGGGGTTCAACAAAGCAAGAAAAGCAGAAGCTGGAGCTGGGTGGCACCACGGACCCAGTGGCAGCCGGTTCATCCCAGCAGAGCAAGGAAAAGGTTCTTTCAAAGCCCCCGTGCCCCCCAGCAGGACCTCATGCCCCCACAGGAGTCACACAAATCCATCACCCTTCCAGGTGGGCTCACCCAGCCACCTTGGGCAGGATGAGATCCCGTCTCAAAGCGGCTCAGGAACGGCAGGAATATGGAACAGCTCTTCCCCCAGCTCCCCCAGCCCACTGCCCTCGGGATGGGGGGCACAGCCCAACCTCTGCCCGCGCTGTGGCCCCAGCCTGGTCCTCACCTCAGGTACTCCTTGTCGAGCCTGCTGGCAGTGCTCTCGGGGAAGGTGCGGTACGAGGAGCTCGTTTTCCTCACGAGGGGCTCGCGGTCCCCGCGCTCCATGGCCCTGCGGGGCTGTTGTGGGGCCGCTGCGGCGCTCGGGGCGGATGCTGGGGCTGCCCAGGGGAAGGGGAGGAAGAGGCAGCTGAAAGCGAAAGGGGAGAGCCTGCCTGGCGTTGCCTAATGACAGAAATCTGTGCCTGCTTACACCCGGCTGCCCCTCAGCAGGAAACTCAGCAGGCGGGGGGCGGAAAACCAGCAGGAGGAGAGCCACGGGGTGGCAGTGACAGTGGCAGAGGTGTCCTGCAGTCTTCACCCTGCCCAGCCCCACGGACACCAAACCCTCCCACTGCAGTGACACTTGCAGGGGTGGTCCTCACAGAGCTGTGTTCACCAGCAGAGATGTCCCTTGGCTAAGGCCACGTCTCTCCCATGGAGGAACTGGTACCGGTCAGGCTGGCCCAGTGCTGCCTCTATTTACAAGGGAGAATTTCACCTGTGGGAGCCTCCAGAGCCACCCTGGGAAAGGGTTTTCAGTCTAGAACAGAGGTGGGAAACAGGAAGGAGAGGAAAGCAGAGGGAGATGAACATGGAGTGGGCACAAGGAGCAGGGGATGGGGATGAAGGGCAGTGATGAGGATGGAAAAGGGGAGGGCAGCATCTCTGCCACAGTGGGTGATCCCCAGGCTGCCCATGGGTGCATTTGCCCCCTCACCCTGATCCCCCCAGCCCTTCAGGGCTGTGTGGGCAGTGTTGTGCTGGGACATCTGCAGGTTCTGGAGGGTTGCAAGGTCCAAACTCATGCTGGGCTTAGTCTGTGTCTTGCCAGCTCTGAACCCAAAGCCACTTGGGTTTAATTAGCAAAAGCTCTGTTTCCCCAAACTACCGCAGTGTTCCTCTTGTTTCTATCATCCCCCTTGGTCCCTGGTGTTTTTTGGAACACGTGAATGATTTCTGCACCCCCAAGCCTGCCTGGGAGCTGCAGGGACACCTCAGGAGCTGCTGTCTCTTCCCTCCGTGCAAACTGGTTCCCCTTCTGCAACCACCAAGAGCTGCCTTTACTGTCTGATCCTGCAGGGGATTTACAGCTGACTCAGGCACTTGGGGCTCTGATTTCCCTGTAGGAAGAAAGGTCATGGACTGGGGGGACAGAGGGGTGGGCAGGACAGCTCACCCAAAAAATTTTCAGCTCTGTGTTGGGAGCAGGGAGGTCACAACAGACCTGGAGCTGGTCCCTGTGCCCGGGGCTGCTCTTCCATCAGCAGGCACCATCAGTTCCCTCCCTTTCTTGCACTTTCTCCATGAATTTGGGCTGGCTTCCACTACATGACTTTGCAGCATCCATCCCTGAAACACAGAGGGTTCTCCAGTTTCTGTGCAGATTTGTCAACTGCTTCAAGCAGGAAATTACTTTGTGTCTTGAAACCCCTCCAAGCACCTGTAACGCCGGGAAGCTGGGAGGGAGCTGCTGTCTGTGCTGCTCCTGGCTCGGGGCTGAGCCCCCGGGCAGGTCTGTCCCTCGGTGTCCCCTGAGGGAAGGGGGTCCCTCGGGTGTGCTGCAACAGGTCCTTGCACCACATCCTCACTCTGCCCTTCGGGGTTTTTTTCCTAAAAGTGCATTTTTGGTGAGAAATAAAGGATCTACCACCTTGCTCCAGATCCCCCCTGACCTGCTGTGGGTCCTTCCAACACAGACAAGGGGTGGGTAAGGTGCAAGCAGACTCAGTGGCAGCGTTGTCTCTGGTGGGCTGTGCTTGGCCATTGTCACATGGAAGTGGCTCCTGCACGTCTGCAGCAAGTAACAGCTCCAGGGTGAGCTGGGCAGGGCTGAGGTGCCCACTTTGGGAAAGCAGAGCAACCCCTGGCTGATTAAAGGGCAATCTGGTTTTGTTGAGAGCTGTTGGCTGCCTTGGCTGAGTGATGCATTGCTCCAGCTCCCCAGGACCTTCCTCCCCTCCGACAGCTGGGAGATAGATCATGAACATATGCAAAAAAATAACCAGCATCAAAGCCACTTGGCAACTCAACTAACCCGATTCATAAATTAATTTCTATCCCTCTTGTAAGGGAGAAATCAGTCACTCCTCAGGGCTATCCATCTCTATCACTCATCTGGCCACATCCTTTCATAAATCTTGCTGTGAGTCTGAGCTGGTGAGTGCTGGATCAGGATGGAAGAATGCCCGGTGTCTGTGCTGGGTCGGGGCAGCCCTGGGGCTGGATTGCCCTGGGCTGGGGCAGGGATGGTTCTCTCTGCATCCCCCACATCCTGAGGCTGGAGCAGAGCTGGGGTTTTGCAGCAGGGTGCTGCTTAGTGGGTGATTTTGGGGAGCATTGAGGAGCCATCAGGGTGGTGCAGAGGTACAAGGATGGAAAGTTTCCTTGCAAATCAGCGAGTGCTGGGTTTGCAGAGCCATGCAGGAGGTGGCTGGTGGCTGCTGGGGACACATGGAATGAAGGTGGGTGCGTGGTGGGGTCTGGCCTGGTGTTGGATACACCCCTGGGAGGTGGAACTGGGGGACTCCCAACTCAGCAAGCAGCTCCAGCTGCTCCTCCCACAGCTTTCCAAAACCCCATGGCTCTGGAAAATAATGCCTGCACCCCCAGCTCCCCGTGGGCATCAGCACCTGGAGCCCAGGTTAGCTTTTCCAAGCAGGCAGACAGAGCTCAGCTCTTCCCTGGCTGAATCCCTCACCCCACTCCCCCCAGAGAAGAAAATCACCACCTTTCAGGCTGCCATCTGTTTATTTTGTCGGACTCTGAACTTGCTGAAACATCTTTCAATGGATGAAGGAACGCAGAGTAGAAGAACAGAGCCTGGCAAGCTGCATGGTGAGTGGAAAATAGTTTTTTGGGGCTTTCTGGAGTTTGAAGGCCTGATGATGGATGTGCATGCGAGGGATGGTAATGGCTTTGTAAGTATCCAAACGCAGAGCAGAGGAATAACTCTGCCTGATAGACTGAGAAATGTGTGTGGGACAGGATCCTCCCCGCCCCGACACGGAGCTGAATGATGGAGTGCTGCAGGTTTTGGGAAGAGAGGCTGGCATGGGCTGCACGTACTGGAAAAAAGGTGCAACCAGTTTTGAAATGGTATGAAATCTTTGCTGTGAGTGCAGTGGAAAAAGCTGCATCTTGCCTCGGAATGAGGCTGGCGGGGCTTGCAGTGATCAGAGAGGGACTCGCTGTGGTTCTGACCTGCTGGGCAGGGCTGGTGCTGCCTGTGCCTCCTGACTTCCCTTTTCCTGCCTTCCCACTCCGCTCCCAGTGCCCAGACCTACTGACAGAAGTGATGGGTTTATATGGAAATTTTGAGGGGATAAATATTTGCCTGTCAGCAGGGCTGGGTCCGAGTGTGATTTCTCATGTGCCATTTGGAAATGACATTTCCAAACAAAATTAGAATTTCCCATTGAGGTTATCTGGGGTTTTTTGTTGTTTATAAGTCAGAAAATGGTTGAATTGGAGGGATTTCCTTGTTGCCATGCAAATGGAAGAGTTGTTCATGTCCCCATGCTTGGAGTGAGGGGTTTTAGTGTTCCACTTCCAGCCTGGCTACCTCAGGAGCTGGGATGAGCTGGAAGATGTATCTGTGCCCTTCAGCTGCATGGGGGATGTACCAAAAGTGGGATATTTTAACCTGCTTGTGGGACTTTTTTTGAGGTCACATGAAATCTCGTGAGCCACAAATTCCAGTGGCTGTGGGTACAAGTGAATCTGGGACAGTGGATAAAAAGGGGACATGGGGAAAGGCTGTGGGTTTCCAGCCCTTCCTATGCCATGTGCTGACTTTGTCACTCACACTGTGACTTCTGTGACAGCTTTGGGTGTGAGCAGTGTCAGGGCAGGACACTCTCCTGGGTCCTGAATGTCCCCAGGGCTGTGGTGGCTCCTGAGAGGGGGAGGGATCCCTGCATGCCCTTGCTCCCCTTGGATCTGTCCTGCCTTGCCTGGGTGCTGTGGTGGGAGTCACCTGTGCAGTGACAAACGCAGGGCTGCGTGTCCCCAGGGATGCTGTGCTTTGGATTTTCCACAAAACCCAGCGCTGGGCAGGTTCAGCTGGGATGTGGCTGCTTCCAGCTGGGCTGAGCCCTGATGGCTCTCAGTGCCCTGGTGCTGAGCCAGGAGGGGTTTGGGTGCTGGGTGAAAACTTGGTGAGCACAGGGCTGCACATCCATGGGGATCCCTGCAGGGATGTCTCCGGGGCAGGCTTGAGGGGCTGATGGTGACCTGTGACCTTGGGACGACAGTTCTGCCACTGCTAGGCTCAGCCCTCATCAGGATGCAGCCACAGGGGCTAAAAATTGAATTTTAAGAACAATTGCAAGAAATATCCTGCACATCCAGAGGCACCAGCAAGCAAACACCCTGTGTTTTTTTGCTGGGAGGCGGCAGGATAAATAAAATTATTTGAAGAAGAATTTTAAGTACATTTTTTTTTCACTATGTCCCTTTGGAGCTGCTGGGCCAGTCTTTGGAGCAGTGCCTGTTGTGATGCCACAACTTGGATTTTTTGGATCCCCCTTTCCTTGCCCACTTCTGCTGGGTATTTTGAAGTTGAAGTTACTTTTTCTTTGATGGCAAGGACTGGATTTCTTTACACTCGGGACAAAAAAAATCTCCCCTCTAAATTCCTGAGAGCTGCTGCCTGCTCCTTCCTTGGCTCTGTGTGGGTTTTGCCTGTTTAATATGATTTAAAAAGAAAAAAAAAAAAAAAGAGGAAAACAAAACATATCATTTCCTTGCTTTAATGTGAGCCAATTACGGCTCGCAGGCTGTTAACTTCATCACCACTTCTTCCAACAAAGCCCTTGGTAAAATAAACCACAGCAGAGCTGCCTTCCCTGGACCTGCCATCCGTCACAGCCTCGAGCCAGGGCATTTTATCCATCCCCCCCTGGCTGGAAAGAAAAAACCCCAGTGGCTCTGTCCCACACATGCCCGCTAAAATATCCCAGCACTTGTTGTACATCTGCTGACGGATACCAACTGGAAAGGAGATTAGGGCTCAGACTCGCGCGCTGGGCTGTCTGCCCCTCCTAATGAGGAACACATTGGAGCACGGCCGCGGCTCCAAATGGCAAAATCAGGAGCCTTTGGGAGGGTGGAGGGTGCCAGGGTGTGGGACAGAGGGGTTGGAGTGTGCCAGCAGCCAGGGAGAGCCCACAGGGGGCTGTGTGGGGTGCTGAGCCCGGGGGACGCCGGCAGCTGGGGACGCCTGAGCTGCGGCACGTTTGCCGTCGGGGCTGGCGCGGGGTACCAGCGATGCTCTGCGGGATGCTGTGCTGCCCCCAGGGAACTCCTGTCCCTGCACTGTCCTGCCCACGGCCCCCAGGCACACCTTGAGGCAGGGTCTGACCCCTCCAACCCGGGCACTGCTGGCTTAGGGACCTGGAGCTGGCTGGGGTGAAATCCCACAGTCTGCGGGGCACCTTTTGTGGGGGGTTTCCCAGCTGCTTTGCCTGGGGAAGAAAAATGCTCTTGGCATTTACAAGGAGGTCAGGACCATCCCCAGGAGCAAGGTGCAGGGCTCCTGCTCTTCCCACCTTTGGCCACAGCCAAAGCCCTGGGGTTTTGCACTGGGACCCACAGACCCCGCACCCGTTTGTTGGTGACTGCATCCCCATCTCCTGAATTGCTCCATCCCCTGGCTGGGATCCAGGGCAGGAACGTTAATTCTTTTTTTATTGATTTTGTGGCTAGTTTGGGACTTTGGGCAGACCTGATGCTGTCTTCTCGCTCCCTCTGCTGCAGTATCCTATAAAAAGGCTGAGATGAGCTGGGATTCCCATACAAGGGCCAGTGGGAGGCAGCTGCACCCTCAAAGCAGAAGAATCAGGGGCTGCTGATAAGCCCATTTTTATAGGCACCTTTTAACCTGTTTATCCTGCTGTCAGAAAATCTCGTGGATGAAATTTGGAGCGAAAGCAGAGACCTGAAAGCACATTTCTGCCCCACTGCTGATCTGTAAATAGGATAATCTTGTTACAGCCACCTGTTAGTTCTGCAGTGACTCTTGAGGATTTCTGGGCAGATATTACATTATTTTAACGGTGTGACAGTGCCCTGTCCTGTGATCCTGGGTTGTCCCCAACACCCCAGCCCTCAATTGCTTTCCCATTCGATACCACACTAAAAAGTGTGGTAAAAAATTTTGAAAGTGACACTTAATATCTTCAATTAAACCAAAGTGGATTGGAGGTTTTGGAAGCTCATGGTGCACCAGGATTTTATTCAGGGGCCCTTAGGGTGAGCCCGACGTACGTTATAAAAATCCTCAGGCACCTTCATGACTGTGAGTTTCTCTCAATTTTGTGACTGGATAGAGAAGATAAAACCCTAAAAACGTGTCCTTGCCATGGGAGTTAACTCAGAGCCATGTGCCCACGCCACGGAGCTCCCTTCCCTTCCCACCAGCTTTGCTGCAGCTCCTCTGGGATGTTGTCCCTGCACTTTAAACCCCACAGGCCGCGTGTCCCCTGCAGCCCCTGAACTCTCGGTCACCCGCCCTCAGCCGCCGCGGCAGGTAGGGCTGACCCCAAAATTCATTTCCCTTGGGAAAGCCTCCTAAGCCCCTTGCACATCCCACTGCCCCCCGGGTCCCTAACGGGCGAGCCAGAGCTTGCAGGAGGATGGGATGCGAAAATCCGGGAGCAGGGATGGGAGGAGTCACCCCTTGCCCGGTCCCTCTCCCCTTCTGGGAGTTCCCCGGAGCTTTTGGGTGTTTGGAGCCCCTGGGGCTGTGCCCGTGTCTGGAGGAGCTCATGTGAAAGCCATTAAAAAGCGTAAGGAAAGGGAGCACGACGGTTGGGAATGGTTTTGTTTGGGTTTCTAAAACGTGCGCATGAAAACACTGTGTGGTTTTCTGACAAATTTGAACCAGCGCTGCTCAATCCGCTCCAGCGCTGCTACTGTTGATCTTGCAGACTGTAAAGCATTTATTGGAGCTGCTTGAGGCGAACTTAAGCATCTGTGGAATAACAAGTCCAGGAAGTAATTGCATCCACAAGGAAAATATTTTTATGTATAATTCAGTGACCCATTTTATAAACATTGCGGTTCCACCTTGGACTTTTTTTTTTTTATCCTTTTTTTTTTTTTTTCCCCTTTTTTTTTCACCCGCAGCCCTTTCTCTCCAAGCGTCTGGGTTTGGTGACCCATGTGGGGCTGTGTTTGGTGGCTCTGTGGTGAGGGTTTGGCGTGGCATGGGGCGGGAAGTGGAAGGGAAAACCCTGGTGCTGCAGGGAGATGAGGGTCTGGCTCCAAAGGTGGCACCACAGTGTGGTGCTCCAGGGAAGCAGAGACAGTGTGGATTGTGCCTGCTGAGCTTGGCAGGCACAGAGGAATTGTTTCGTGGCAAAGACTTTTCTTTCTTCCTTAGCAAACCAGCTTTACGAGAAGATGAGTCACTTCCAGCCTGGGTGGCACGGTGCTCACATGGGGCTGGGGACCTGGGGACTCCATGGCTTCTTTTTGGGTTTTTGGGGTTTCATTTCCAGTGGAAATTCACCCCTGCCCTACTTTGCTCACCCCAGGAGCTCTGTTTGCTCTCACAGCACAGGTGGCAGCTGGAAGGAGCTGCCTCACAAAGACCTTTGTCCCCTGCCTGTCCCCTGACAGCCTGGGCATGGCCACCTTGGGGGCCAGCACTGGATACAGTAAATGGGTGACAACTTAGAAATAGATTTGCTCTGATAGAACAAAGTTATAAAAACATAAAGCTGCAAAACACTGTGTTGAAATTACTCTAGATTTTTGTAGGGTTAATATTGGCACCTCACCCAGGGTAGAGCTGCCCCTCCTGGGGAGGGGGGCATTGATGGGATCTTGCTCCCCCTTTTCCTGCCATGGATTTTTTGGCACCTTTCCCCCTTGGGAGGAATGAAAGTTTGACTCAAATGGAGTGGTGAAAGGCCTGTGGCTGCTGTGCCATAGGACCAGTGGCATCTCGTGTGTCCCCATCCTCGCTGTGGCACCGTGGGGACGTGACTGACCCCCTGTCAGTGCCTGTGCTGCTGGGATGGACCCGCCACCTCCATCCCTGCTCCTGTCCCTCTCTCTGTCCTTGTGCACCGGGCATGGCTCAAACAAAGCCTGGCAGGGCTGAAAATCAGAGGGTGAAGCTCAAGTATGAGGTGCCAGGCAGAGCCTCCCTTGCTTTTCCCATTGCTCCCATTGCCCCCAAACTGCTCTGCCCTGCCCAGGGAGCAGCGATGCCAAGGGCAGCCACAGCCCCAGGGCCAGGCCTCGCTCCAGGAGGGAGAAGAAAACAAAACAAAACAGGCTTGGAAGTAAATATTATCTGAATATAGAGGAACGCGATGTTTCTTCATATGGGTCTAGAATTTCTGCCTTTTAACAGCTAACCTTGACTCAGCCAATATCCACAACATGCAGCTCTGGCCAAAATATGCTGGGCCTTAAAGTACCACAACAGCTGTTTTTCTTGCTAAAATATGACATTAAATTTTTTGGACGGCTGGATGCTTCCTTGATGAAAGTGGAATAAGGGGCTATTTTTCCTCTCCCTCTCCCCCCCCTCCAGCCTTTCCTCCTCCTCCCGTGCAGGGCGATAAAGCCGGAGCCTTTGCAGATATCCTGAGTGGGCAGGCCCACGGGAGGGGGCTGCTGCTCACCGACCCCCCCCTTGTTATTGCTGGATCCCTCCCACGCCCCGGCAGGGTCAGTGCCAGCAGCAGTTTCAGCCCTGACATCTTGTTTTGGCAATATCAAAATTTTCTGCCCTTAAGATGAGGGCACTGGTCGAGGGACTGGGGCTGGTGGGTTTTGTGCTTCAGACCCTCTGTTGTCACAAAAGGGACAGTTTGGGGCTTTCCAAGAGCTCCAGCTACGGGCAGTGGTGTGGGGCAGGAGCCTGGTGGCCACGTCTGAGTGAGCCGGTGCTGGTCCCGGTCCCTGAGCTGACCAATATTTGGAGAAATTGGTGGTGGTGGTGTGAGCTGGCTCTGGATGGGATCTGCCCTGCTTTGTCCTGGGACACCAGTGAGGGCTTGTGCAGGGTTTGGAGCTCTGAAAACAGTGCTGGAGTGGCTTTTGCTCTGCTGGTGTCATCTGATGTGACAGGTGCCTTTCTGGACAGCCCGTCTACGGATGAGCTGCATTCCTGAGGATACAACACGCACAGAGATGGGGATTTGCAGTGGAATCACTGCTCTGAGCCTCAAAGCACAGGAATGGCCATGGTGGGAGCAGGGATTTGTGGTGGCTGGTGACAGCAGGGTGACTCTGCTCGTCAGTGCTGTGGCCATCCACTAGCAGCATCGCCCAGTGGCACCTGTTTGTGGCTCTGGGGCAGCTCAGGGCTCACTCACAGCTGAGGGGTGATGTGGCAATATCAGGATGGGGTATCTGCTCCCCTTGTCCCCACCCCAGGGGCTGTCACTCCTTGCCCAGCTTTCTGTGCACAGCTGAGGACAAACTCCCTGCCCTCCACGCCTCATCCTCCCCTTAATTTTCCTTGATTTTAAAGATCAGCTTAATTTTAACGGGAGGCAGAAGAATTTTTAAATTGGCGAGGTGGCAACCAAACCAGGATGAGGTTTCCATTGCCCAGAGCCTCTCGGGCTCATCGATTTCTTCTGAAGGCTGGTTGATAGCCCAGCGAGGTGTGGCACGGGCAGGGTCGGGCTGCCGACTCCGGATTAGCCATTCCTCCTTTTATTTCCGTAACAATCCCACTGCAGGACCTGACTTATCCCCGCTCTCTGCCCAGCTCTCAGCCTCGCCGCGCTGTTTATTTAGGAGCATCCACGAGTGCCCACGGCCGGGATGCACTCGGGGGGTGCCCGGGGTGCCGGGCCGGGTCCCGGCGGTGCCCGTGTGTTTGTAAGGGACGCGTTCCCTTTTCCCGGCCGGCGAGCATGTGGTTGGAATTAGCGGCGCGGCTGCAGGGGGAGCGGGCAGCTGGGTTTCTCCGGAGCGTTTCAGTGCTTAATCTCTGAAGAATGCAGAATGTCTGTCTGGACGGCCCGGCCAAGATCAACTCCGCGGCACGGGGAGGCCAATATAAACGTTCATGTTTTGTGTCACCGAGATTTCATTAGATGTTTTTTATGTAATTGCATAAGTCGGACTACCGTGATGAAAATGCCACAGCGAGCAAATGAGATGAATTGTGAAACCTCTCCTTCGAGGAGACATTGGCCCCCTCCGGGCCGTGGGGATCCAGCTCCAGCCCCGTCCAAGGTGCTCTTTTGGGGATAAATAATGGGCCGTTTGCCCGTGTCCCCCCTCTCTACCCCTCTCCCTGACGTCAGGGCGAGCTCAGAGCTGGGCCAGGAGCAGGTCTCCCCATGGCCAGTGCTGGGGGGCAGAGGGCTGGCTGCTCCTGTGCTCCAGAGGGGCTCTCATCCCTCCTTGGAAACGCAGGGGGAGGCAGCGGACTGGGGGGAGAGGATGAAAAATCTCTGTGCTCTGTAGCATCTGAGTGATATCACTGCCCTCTCGATTTCCTGCTTTAAACCCTGATAGAGGCAGGGATGGAGAGTTCAGGGCTCAACAAGCACCCCCAGTGATGCTGTGCCCCATTCCCGTCCTCTGACCCTCTTCACTAACCACAACAACTTCATTAATCTGTCCCTTCAAAGCCTGACGTGTTTTCCTGATGATAACAGATTAATGCTAATTTAATTAGGCTTGAACCAGTGCTTGCTTAGTTCAAACCCAGACATGCTCCGAGGGCAGCTGAGTGCTGTGATGATGGTGCTGCTCATCCTGGGCTGGAGAGCTGGGTGAGGTGACATCCCATCATCACTGAGCACCCATCCTGGTCCTCCTCAGTGCCCTGGCAGCACGGACACCTCCACAGGGGGAGGGGCTGGACCCACGGGGGTGGCAGCGCAGTACAGCCCCCGGGTTTGCTCCCGGAGGAGGCTGTCCCGTGGATTCCCCGCGGGGACGGGGCAGCAGCCGGCACCGCGGGAGCCTCGGGCGCTGCATCCCCGCAGCGGCTCCTGCGAGCTGGGCTGGAACGGCCGCCCTGGCCGCAGACACATCTGCTGGGCGGGAGGGCCTGGAATTTGGGATATTGTTTTTCTGGCGGGGAGCGGTGGGTGCCAAAAGCCTGATAAATTAATCACCTCTGACATGGGTCAGTCCAGCTCTGGCGTGCGCAGGCTGGGCCCCCTGAGACGCTGCTGCTGCAACGCCAACATTCATCAAGCGGTGGAGAGCAGCGGATTTTGGGAGGGGGCAGCTGCTGCCAGGGAGGGGTTTGACCACTGCGCTCCTCTGGGATGGCAGCACAGCTCTTCCAGCTGCCTGTGCCTGGCAATGCTGCCATCTGACATCACTTGTTTTGGAGCAGGACCTGGCTGGGTGGCTGCTGGGGGATGGGAATGGATTTAGGATTTGTGCAGCTCCTGTCACGGCAAGCTCCTTGCTCAGGGACTGCTGGAGTGCCAGTGGGCACCCAGAGCCCAGGGAGGCGATGTGGGATGGGGATGTGTGGCAGGAAGATGTGCAGGGCATGGCAGGGGTGCAGCTGCTGGAGGTCACAGGCAGCTTCTTGTGGCCCCTCAGCCCAGTCCCTGCAGGCAGGGACTCTGCTGGGAGCTCGGGTCTGGATGTCCCTCTGTGCTGCTGAGCCTGGGGCTGGGCCAGTGGGGTGATGCTGGTGCAGCCCAAGGTGAGAACAGCACTTCCCCTCTCCCCCAGTGTGCAGCATCATGGACCTTTCATGGTGGGTTTTACTTCGTGGGGATCTGATCAATCCAGCCTTTTTGCCCAGGGCAAGGCAGGCTCAGCCTGCACCTCACCAGGCTCCTTTGCCCTTGGGGAGGGGACAGGGGGCCCACAGGTCTGTGCTGGTACGGGGTGTCCATCCCTGGGGGTGGCAGTTCCTGACCCTGCAGAGTGCCCACTGCTCGCAGCTCTGCCTGGAGAGAAGGTGGGGAAGGGCTTTGCTCAGCCTCTGCTGGGCTTTCTGCACAGCTGTGGAACAAAGGGGATTCTCCTGTTTTTAGTGACCCCTCTTACCATCCACCTCTTCCCCTCTCCTGTGCTGCTCCCCACCCTGGTAGCTGCCAGCAGCAGCATTTGCTTTACCTTCCTTGGGAACCTTCCTTGCTCTTTCTTGGGAACATTTCTGCTCAGAGAAGGAGAAAGAGGGAAGCAGAATGGGGAGCAAAGCTCAGGGGACGGAGCCCCATGAAGTCTTTGAGAGTGTCAAGGGCTCTATTTGTGCTTGGCATTCCCCGAGGTGTTCACAGGGGCGGTGCAGGGCTGCTCTGGGGGACAGGAGGTGTTAAGACACCCAGCATGTGCTGTGACCTCCACGTGGGATCAGAGCAGATCTTATCAGCACGATGCAGAAGCCTCCCAGCATCCCTCCTGTCTTCTCCACTCTCTTGCTCTGCTTCTCTCCCCCTTTTATTTTTTTTGTCCAGACATAATTAATGTAAACCAAATGCTTTGTGCACAGCTGCTGGCATCCTGAAAACGTTTTGTGTGTGGTCTCTCCTTTAGCCTGGACAGGGATGTAGCAAAACTCTGAGCACTATCCCAGACCTGCCTGAGTAGGGAGCAGCATCTATTGCACAAAAAGCACCTTGAATTTCTGCATTTCCCTCGTGGGATGAGGTTATGGCTGAACTGCTTTGAATAAAACCATGGAGCTGCCCTAAAACTCCATCTCCCATATCCGGTCAAACCCAAGCTCAACTTTTCTTGCTGGTCGTGCTTAACTGAAACCCCAAATATCTGTCTCATTTTTGTGGCTGCCTCTGTGTGTCTGGGTTCCCCTAGGGCCTAAGGGATGCTCATGTGGCACAGCTGCTGTGGGAAGGATGTCTTCATGCTGCTTTCGGTGCCTTTGGACACAGGGAACAGCAAGATCTTGTGATTTATGTTTTTCCAGCCAAAGGGACAATTTCTGATCACTGCTGTTGTCACTTGATCTTTAGGGTTCAAAGTGTGAGGGAAAGAAAGGGTCTGGTCCTACCTGTTTTGCCCCCAAAAGCCCAAGCAGCAGCTGAGTGGCTCCTGGCATCCTGCAGCCTCTGGATTCCCTTCCTGCACCTTCTGCAGCCCCACACTGAGCTGTCCCCGCAGCTCCCCCTTCCCAGTCCCTCACAGATGGTGCTTTTCCCCTCCACTGTTCCGATCACTCCCTCAAAACCCCAGTGTGGCATCTGGCACCACCAGCAAAAAGTAGCAACTTCCATGCCCCACATCCTGCTCGCTCACCCTGGCTGTGCTGGGAAAGCTGTGTGGCACCTAGGGCCGCTTGGTTTCCAAAAATCCCTTTTTTTTGGCCAAAAACCCCTCTGGGCTGGCATACTGAGCCCTGCCATGGTGCAGTGAGGGCTGTGGCTGTCCTGGCCCTCCGTGAGTCAGTGGCTGAGCATTTTGTAAATGTTGGAGCTAAATGGGAAGCATCTGAAATCCCCGAGTGGACGTGCTTTGGATTCCGGGATGATTAGGATGCTGCAGATGCCTGGGTGAGAAGGTGGGCTGGGTGGAGGTCTTGGGAGTGACTCTTCTCATGTTTCTGCTCCAAAACTGTCTCCGTGTTGTGGCTGGGAGATGGGAATGACAACTCTGGGATGAATCCTCCCAGTAGAGACTGAGCAGCTGGGGCACATCTTGAGGTGGCTCCTTCTGGGGAGGCTCAGAGCAGAAAACCCATGTGCAACAGGACAGTCACTGTTTGGGGGCAATATCTGTAATTTAAGTCCTCAGACAAAAGGCACTGGTTTGGAGAGCACGTTCACGTGTCCACACAATATTTTAGTTCAAAAAACCCAATACCTGGAGGAGCTTAAAGGGAAAACTTTTAAGCAGCCCATGGTGGGTGCCTGGGGAGATGTGGGTGTGCAGGAGGGGCTATTTCTGCTCTCAGTGCTTGGTTGAGTGATGCTCACAGATGAGGGAAGGGCTCTGATTTGCAGAGAAATCCTCCTCTGGCTCCCCATCCTCACACCCAACCCCACTCCAGGATGCTCTGTGGGGCTGGTGGATGCCAGAGCACAAACTGTCTGCACTGAGTGCCCCACAACACCCGGGCAATGACAATTTTAAATGAGTGAGAGGTTGAAAAATAGTGAGTGAGATTTTTTAAAAGGTCACCTTGGCCAAGGAAGCAAAAATTCTTCCTTGTGCGAGTGAGATGCTTTAGGAGCTGCCTTAAAATTAATCCAAAACATGAGCTCGGCTCCAAATGAGTGGGACTTGGCAAGAGGGCTGGACACATTATCTTTAAATATAGGCAGGCATCCTGGAGGGTTTCTGGTGGTTTTCCTGGTCACTTCTTATTCCTCTGTCTCCCCCTCTGCTCCCCCCTCCTTGCATAATTCTCTCCCTTTTAATGCCTCTTCCCACATTTGGGGAATGAAGTCTCCCCAAACCAGGCAGAGTTGCAACACTGAAAAAGATTTTGTGTCGGGATGTTTTGCCTCCTGTGGCACTTTTTCTCAGCAGAGCATTGCCTGTGTGGCCAGTGACCTCTGTCCTGAGGAGGCTGTGGCTCCCAAGGGTTGGAAAAGGAGTTTTAAAGGTGTAAATTGGTATAAATGGGCGTAATCCACCTCTGCTGTGTGGATTGGGGCCCTCATGGATCACAAGCTGTGCAAAATGGGGGTGACACCTTGTGTGCTTGTGGCCATCAGTGCAGTGACCCGAGTGGGGCCTCATCGGCCAGCGCAGCCCCAAAACCTCCTGTGACAGGGGCAGCAGTGCCCAGCACACCAGGAGCTTTGTGACAACGGGTTCTGTGGTGCTTCCCTGGGCTCTTCAGCTCCCTTTGTCCTCTTCCCACCATAAACACGAGGCCGGGGGCTCACGGAAACGAGCTGGGCTCGGTTTAGGCTGGGAAGGAGAAGCCAGTCCCTCACCACCAAAGGAGGGAGGCTCGGGACCCTCTCAGGCTTTGAAGCTGGAGATGTCTGGCCATACAAAGACACATCTGTGTTTAATCCTTCCCCCTGTAACTGAGCCTGGGCCGGGGCAGAGCCCAGCAGCCCCTCGCCGCGTGCTGCGGGGATGTGTGCGGATGCGTTTGAAGGGCCTTGGCAGTGCGGCGGTGCTAGGCCGGCTTGAGCCACATGTTCTTGCAAATGCAGCTTCCTATTGACTTGTTAAACATTTGCTATTTATCAGATTTTGCTTTTAAACTGTCTGTAACAGTCTGGGAGAAGTTGTGTCAAAATCCCTTCCAGATGTGAAGGTGCTACCTGATACTTTGGTTATAACCTGGACCCTCGCTCCTGCTCCATTCAGATTAGCTCCACTACTGTGGAAATGAAAATGCAAATAAAGACATAAAGAGAGTAGAGACGTGTGTAAAACTTCCCCCAAACCTTCCCTTTTACAGGCAAAACGATCCTGCCTTTATAAGGAGATTGTGAGTTTTATCAGTGAACATTTGCTTTGCTGGAAAACCAGAGGAAAGCAGGGGAGAGCAGCCACCATCCCTGTCTGCCCACACGGGTGTTTTTAAAGCATAATTGACTTTTTTCCCTCCCCATTTAAATAATGTTTCTTTGGGTCTGGGGCTTCCCAGACACATCAGCTAGTTTTACGAGCATCAGGTGATGTGTGCAGTTGGAAACCTGAGTGCTTTCCTTGCGTTTGGAGCACGTGGATCAGATAACGAGGGCTCATTAAATGCTCATTGAAAGGCAGTTGCAAGGTCGGGAGCTCTCCTCGGGAGCGCCTGCTCTGCAGACCCCCTGCCCTGTCCTTTTCCAGGAGAAACTTAGGGGCCACGAGATATTCCCAGCTTAAAACAACTTCGTGGTATCTGTCAGGCCGTGCAGGGCCCGAGCCAGCTCCCATCGTAGCGAGGGAGGGTTTTTCCACTGACTTTAAGAGGCGCTGGAGCGGAGCCATCCTCTGTGTAATGCGGATCCGGGAGTGTGCGTGATGCACTGCATGATGACAGAATTTCTGGGAGATTGGCCCAAACCGAAAACCTTGGACCGCCGCTCCCTGGGACCGCTCTGCCGGAGGAGTGGGGAGGCTGGAGACACCGAACCTGGGCCTGGAGCAGCGTTTTGCAGCTGGGAAAGCATCCCTGGAAGGGCTGAGAGGGCCCGGCTGCGCCACATCTGCCCTGCCCCGCGCCGGTTGGAGTCCACAGCCGAGTCCGTGTCCGGAGCTGCTGGGACAGAGGACACCTGGCAGGGTGTGAGGGGCTCCCTGCAGGACCCCAGGCTGGCTGTGGTGCTGCAGCTGAGCTCCTCTGTGCCCCAAAACAGCCCGGACCTGAATGGCTCAGTCTGTCTGTAGTGCCCCAAAAATACCCCAGTGCTGCCAGTGGCACCGGGATGGGGCTCCCTGCCTGCACCAAGTGGGCTGGGAATTTTGGTTGGGAATTTTGCTGAGGGAAAAGAGGAGGAAAGAGAAATGTGCTGGACCATTGTGTGGCATTTTAAGCAGAATCCTGATGCATTAATGTGTTTTTTCTCCCATAAATGCTGGGTTAGGTAGATTTGCAACCTCGCAGGAGGTACCATTTTACTGATTCCTGTGATTGCCTCTGCCCTAGCTCCATCCTGCTGTTCCTGTGTGCCTTCTGACTGCTCAGAAGAGCAGCAGACCCTCTTTTTACACCCAAAAGGGATGTTCATTGGGGCTGGGATAGCTGGAGCAAAGCTGAGAGATAGCAAGTGGTCCCAAATAGGTGCTTCAGTTGCTCCCTTTTTTCCCAGGCTGATGGACAAGGCTGGGTTCTCACAGTGCATCTGCACCATGTTCTGGGGCTGTGGAGCCCCAGAGCTGTGTAGGACATGGCTGGTGACTTCGTTTTGCCCCTGCAGACCTGATTTATCCCTCTGACAGGGCACAGGCCCATCAGAGCTGGAGGGTGATGGAGGACCCCAGGGCAAGAGTTCTCCCTTGAACTCCCCACAGAGCTCCACCCCCTACCACCACTCTTGGATTTCCAGGGGAAACTTTGGTTCCTTTGGCAATTCCAGGGAGAAGGCTGCTCCCAGTGAACTCCTGGAGCCTCAGGATGGGGCAACACCACACTCTGAAATGGGGTGGTGTCACTGTGGCCTGACAGCTTTTAAGTGGGTACAAGGAAAACCTTGGCTCCACCATCTGCATTAACCTGGCTGGTTTCAACACTTGAACATGAATAGAGGAATGACAGGGGGAGGCTGAGGAGGGAAGAGCAGCGTGTGGAAAAAAACCTGAAGCCGCCTCTCAAAATCACATGGTGATAAGGCCTTTTCTGGAGTGCCCCATGCAGCTGGCAGCAGAAACCAGGCTTTTATGTTTGGGTCTGGCTGGTTTTTCACTTTCTGCAGCCAAAAGGATCTGGATAAAGTTGGCCTGGAAGATTAGCTGGCACTGAGCCTGACTAGACATCTCTGGAAGCCTCCCCTCCAGCAGGAGTAGGTCCTGATTGCCTCCTCCGCCAGCCCTGCCGCAGGCAAGTGTGGGGGATGTCCCCCTGGAGGGGACAGTTCCACCAGCCCTCTCCCCTGTGGCACACCAGATCCCAGCTCCCACTGCAGTGGGGATGCTGGGGAGCGTGCAGGTGAGATCCCAAGGGATCCTTGTCACCAGGGATGACAGCTCCACAACCTGAGGGACGGGGCTGGGAGCACGGAGCCTCGGCACCCACGACCCTTCCCTAGGGACACATCCTTCGTGTGTCTGTCCTGATACCAGAGCTGGGCTGGGAAATGGGGTGCATGGGAGCCCCCCAAGCAGGGCTGGCCTCCCCCAGTACCAGCCCCGGGGCAGATGTGCCCCAGCTGCTGCTCACCGGGTTTGGCACCAGCTGTGCTGTCCAGCCACATCTGAGCTGCCAGCTCCGGGGCACAGCTGGCAGGGATGGAGGCAGGGGAAGAGATGCTCTGCAATGCCATCCCCACGGGGTCTGTGGGCACCCCATGCTGACCCAGACACAAAGCAAACTTTGGGTTTTGTGCCCAGGGAGGCCTGGCAGAGGCAGGGGAGGCTGCACTGGTAGCAGATGCCGATGCCTCCGGAGCGGAAAGCCCAGTCCCTCCCCGATCATTCCTTTTTTTCCTTTTTTCTGTCTTTTTTTTTTCTTCCCTCCCTCTGGCTGATCTTAAAAAAGCCCAGGCGGTTTGGGCTTCGTGAAACCCAAATGCCTTTTGCAGCATCAAGCCCGGATCCCATAAGTAATATCCCAGCACTGGAGAGTAAGACACTATATGAAGTAGACGGGGAGCTATAAAGACACTTTAAAAGGGGCAATAAAAGTTTTGGGTTTCATATCGTCTTACCAAAGAAGAGAATAACAGAGAAGCAGGAAATTTCAGTAGCAGACATGACAAAGGTCACAGCACTCAGACTGCACCTTAGACGAAAACACCTACTCTTATGAAAACAGCCAGAATTTTTGGCAGGGGCTCAAGAGCTCTTACAGGCAAAGCTCTCGGCAGCGCTAAAAGGTTACAAGAGACTGTTTTGTCTACGGTGCTGTAGATGTTTGTAATATTTCCCTGCATTGGTGCTGCAGGGGACATCCTGCCCGGGGTAGTGGATCCAGCCCTGCACCTTCCTCTGGTGTCGGGGTGCTGGGTGCTGCCATCAGCTCGGGGCTGATGCCGGGGCAGGGACCCTGTGGCTGTGCCCAGGTGTGTGTCAGTCCCGAGTCCTGTGCTGCTGGTCCTGCACTGGGGTGCAAAGGGACGGATGGCTGGCACAGCTGGAGCATCGCCCTGAGCTGGAGCAAGGAGAGGAGGGGACAGAGCAAACCGTGCTTGAGATTTTGCTGTGTGCAAGACAATTTGGGTTTTTTTTTTGCAGCTGGATACGTGGCAGGTGGGAGCAGGAGGTTTTATCTACGCAGCTGCTCCTCAGGTAACGTGCCCTCCTTCTTTGCATGGGGTTTGCCAACCTTTGGTCCCCCACGCTCAGCCCCAGCTGGGTGTCGTGGTCACCCAGTGCCCTCCCCCCAGCACTGGACCCTCTCAAGGCTCTCACCATGCCCACGGTGCCCATGTCCCCAGGGCTTGCTGCAGGGCTGTGCCTGTCACTGCAGCCCAGGAGGGACCAAACCATCCCAAAATGAACTGCTGGTGTGAAGGAGGCTCTGATCGGTGGCTGCAGCGAGCGAGGGAGGCTGCTGGCACTGCTGGTCAGGATCCTGGGGAGCGTCAGCGTTGAGTATTTGCATTTGGGGTGACAAACACCCAGGAAGAGCCAGCATGGCCATGGGATGCCCATGGGGGTGACCCCTCAGGAAGATGCTGTGCACCCTCAGAGGCATCTCTTGCAGGCAGTGCTGGGCTACTTCTTTCACTCCAAATCAGAGCACTCGGGCCTGTTTTTCGGGGCCACCCTGAGCAGCTCTCACATGGCAAAGAACTCCAGTGGCGTGCAAGCAATGACGAAGCCTTCCATGCAAACCCTGAGAGCTTCTTGTAAACATCTCAGGGGCTGGATGCTGGGAAGGAATGGAGCTGTGTTGATTTAGGTGCTGGGGAACCCTTTGAAAGCTCTTTGCTAGCTCTGCCTCTGCATGCAGCTGCATCAGCTGTGCCACCGCTTGCCAGTGACTCTTGGATGCTTGGGGGTTCATAATTCATTTCTATTTTTGTTGGAAGCTCATTCAGTTTTGGTTGTTGCCCCGTTGCAGGAAGTTGCTCTGATGAATGACTGGGGTGGATTTCTCTTCCAGAGGAACCCAGGCTTAATGTGGGCTTTCTGTGGACATCTCTGTATATCAATACTGCTCTAATTGTCCATGACATATAGTCTTGGCCTTTTTCCCAGACAGTCTAAATAAATCATACACTTCTGCTATAGTAAATAGTCTGTTAGAGGAGATGTTATAGGCTTACAGCCCTCCCCCCTCCCTCCAGGAGCTTCTTTTCCCTGCCTCTCATTTTCCATGTACTTTCCATACCAATGAGGCACCTGCTGCCTGTGCCTGCAGGTCTGCAAGGACAAAGTGCCCAGTGTTGCAGGCCCCTCCACGTTTGAGGGGCTGTGGTGGCCGTGCCCAGAGCTCTGCTTTGGAATTGGCATCTGCCCTCGACTGAGCAGAGTGGAGCTGGAAAGTTTCCCACCCCGCTGAAGAAATGCTGGCATTGCACACTGGCAAGGTCTTTGTTAATATGTATTATTTACATCAAGAGAATGCATAAATAAAATAGCTAACATCTCACAAAAAATACAGGTTCTGTTAACTGGGTGTTGCAAACGAAGCTTGGTGTGCTCGGGCTGGGCAAACCTGCATGGAGGGGACAACTTGGGTCCTGGCAGGTCAGTGCATGGGACAGCCCAGGAGAAGGTGACATGGCCTGGGAGTGCAGGGCTCTCCTGGGGCAGGGGACAGGTCACAGCCCAGCTGAGTGCTCCTCCAGGGAGAATAAGGATATGTACCAAACTGGAAGTGCAAGCTTTGCTAGGGCTGATGGTGGAAAGGTGAATCACAGGATGGTTTGGAAGGCACCTTAAAGTCCATCTTGTTTCAATCCCCCTGCCGTGCACGGGGACACCTTCCACTAGACCAGGTTACTCAGGAAACCTCCCAGGGGAGAAAATCCCAGAGCGGGCACGGAGCTGGTGGGAAAAGATGCCGGTGTGCCAGAGGAAAACCCAGCAGGCAGAAGTTTTCCTTTTGGCTGCAGCCCTCCATCAGCCAGGAGCAGGAGCACGCGTGCCCGGCCGGCCGGGGGGCTCAGACGCAGCAGCAGAGCGTGGAGCAGTCCAGCCTGGCGGGGGTCCCGGCGCTCCCGGCCTTCTTGTTCTCCTTGGGCAGTAGCAGCACGAGGGCCATGGCCAAGGCACAGTGGTAGAAGCTGTGCACGTAGGTGTAGTCCCACTCCTGCAGGCAGGGAGAGCGCAGTGAGAAGCAGGGCCGGGGCCTCACGTGAGGTGCGCGACATTAAATTTCTACAAGTAGCCAAAAGGAAGGGGATAAAAAAAGGTTCCTGAACCTTCTGCCTCCCTTTGCTGTCAGAGAAGAAAGGATTTGCAGTGAAAAGAAAAACCCTAAAGCAAAGGGGATTTAACACGTTCTAATTTGCACATTTCCCAATTCTTGAATGAAGTGTTTCATTACCCCGCAAAGGACGCGGCGGCGAGGCCGGGGCGCGCGGGGAGGCGGCTTCTGCTAAGTGACATTTTTATGTTCTGCTAGAATTTGCAATTACTAAATGCTTTGAAAAACAATCCTTGGG
The DNA here is from genome assembly GCA_013398275.1 of Promerops cafer. NCBI lineage: Eukaryota > Metazoa > Chordata > Aves > Passeriformes > Nectariniidae > Promerops > Promerops cafer. The sequence continues at coordinate 238,470 of VZSE01002194.1, read as the reverse complement.
GATGCCTGCGAGGTTGTATCTTGCAGCTCCCAAAGCACAGAGCAGCCGTAACGGCGGCGCTGAGCGCAGGCACGGCCGGCAGCTGTGTCGGGGGGTTATCGCCTGCCCGGCGGGACGCACGGACCCTTCAGAGCAGGACGGGGGGACTGGCCAGCAGCAGGAGCAGAAGGATATAAACACAGGATCAAGTGCCCCTGGGAGTCACTGAGAGTCTTTTCTTTGGCGTGAGGCAGCTCTGGATCCGGCCATGCCTGGGCTGGATCCAGTCCCTGCCGCGTCGCTGTGAGGTGTCCTTAAGTCACCCGTGCCCAGTTTCCAAAAAACCCTGCTCGCACTTGACAAAGCCATTCTGAGGACCACGTGTGCCTGAGGAAAGCACATCCCCTGTCCTTGTCACTCACTGAAGGGGGAGAAAGAGACAGAGCATCACCCTGTGTGCCACAAGCATGGAGGGACCCTTGTCCCTGCTGCCAGACCCCAGCATGTCACCCCTGCAGCCCCACGCCTAAGCTGGGTTTTGTGCAAGGCTGGGTGCAGCCCAGTGGTGTGAGTGGGGATGTCCCTCTCTTGGTGATGTGGAGTCAGGGAGGGTGAGTGTGCACACAGGTACCTCAAAGAAGAACCTCAGCATCAGCGCCAGTGCCCCGAAACAGAAGCCAGGACCGATCTGTTGGGTGTAGACACTCTTGTCAGGATAGAGCCCTTTCTTCTCCTTCATCTTCTGCAGCTGGGAGGAAGGAGAGAGCACACCAAGTGGATTCACCTGGATTTAGCTGGCTGCTCCACCCTCATTTCTTGTAATAATACTGTTTTTTTTTAGTATTCAGCCTCAAAGCCAGCTTAGGGAGTGTGTGCCCTTACAAACCCAGTCTGTAGGAGAGCAGATCCCAGCACAGCATCTGCAGACTGGAGGATGCAGGGTGCTCCCGTGCCTTGGTCTCCTCCTTGCCCATCCCCTCCCCATGGTGGCCACTTGCTTTGAGCTGCTGGCTTAGTGACAGTTTATAACTGGGACTTGCACCACTGTATTTCCACCATGTTTGGCATCATCTTTCTGTAATTTTTATCCCATCACTCCTTGCCCACTCCTGCAGTGGCTTCCCTACCTCACTCCCAGCTGGGTCCACAGCACGTGCTGCGAGTGGGGCACAGACTGCAGCATTGTGCCCGACTGTCCCAGCTGGATTCAGGCAGACTGCAGACAGATTCCTCCCCACTTTATCACCGTGGTTTTATCCACATCTTCCCCCAAGCTGGGGCAGTTTACCAGATCCCTCTGCCTCTGAGTAGCTGTAAAAACTCCATAAATATGTTTCTCCTGATTAGAAATGCAGGGACAGGAGATGTGGTAGCTTGCTCAGACCGATCGAATCTGGCATTTATCACAAAGGCTGCTGTCTGCCTGCCTTCTGCTCAGGCTAAAGGAGAAATCGCTGTGAGATGGAGAGCTGCATCTTGAGCAGGAAATCACTGGCACAGGCTGGACTCTTCCACGCAGGGTTCAGCCCTTTCCCCACCCCAGTACCAAAAATCCCACAAAGCCCTGCCCCACGTACCCATTTGACCGTGATCACCAGCACGGCCGTCCCGATGGGGCCCGAGTAGACGCCGTAGCCCCAGCGGTCGTGGTAGATCCTCACGGCGATGGTGAGCACGCCAAACATGATGAAGGTCGATCTCTTGGGCTCGTCAAACTCTGCCAGGGCTGAGGGATCGAGAACGGGGAGCACCAGCTCACAGCCCCCCTTTTTCAGCTGCTCCCCGAAAGCCTTCCTGGGGTCTCTCCCACCCGCCCTGGGGTTGTTTCTGTGTCTGGTTTGCCCTTCTCATGTCACACTGCTGGGGAAGCTGAGGCACATGGGGCAAAGCAAACCATCCTGAGGCATCTGACTGGTGGGTCCAGGGGTTTTATTTCAGTGTTGCATGGGGAAGCCTAAAGGAGATTCCCTACCCAGAGGAGCTGTGGCTGCCCCAACCCTGGAAGTGTTCCAGGCCAGGTTGGACAGGGCTTGGAGCAACCTGGGATACTGGAAGGTGTTCTGTCCATGGCAGGGGGTGGAACAAGATGGTCTTTAAAATCCCTTCCCACTTTAAACCACTCTATGATTTCTCTTTTCCTTGACCCAGAATTCAGAGGCGACTGCAAAAACCCTCCTTCCCTGCGAGCCCACAATCAGCTCTTGGGTTCATCCTGCATCTCCAGCCTTCCCAAACTTGCCAGCTCACTCTGGCACAGGCTCCATCACCCCAGTGCAGTGGGACTCCCCCGCTGGTGCCATGGGGTCCCGGCTGCCCGGCCGTGCCGGCACCTGCCCGGGGTTTGCAAGCTGGAAGTCGCCAGTGTGAGTAAATTATTAGAGGCTTTTGTTTAGCACAGAATGGGGTAATAACTGATAAAAGTTATGGATCCCAGTGGGCTCTGTGCTTTTCCAGCTTGCACAGCTGTGTTATGGCTGTCCTGGATTTGCATTCCGGGAAGTTTGCCCGAGGGTCTGCGTCCGCACATGTGCACTCGGGCTTTACAAGCCACAGTGAGAGGCTTCCCTGGGCTTCAGTCACCACACCTTCCATGTCCTTGGATCGTGCTTTTATAGGGAGTTTGGCTAAGGGATAATGTCCGCATGTTAATCTCTGTTGTTTCCCAGCGGGTCAATATTTTAAACCTCCTAGTCCAGGATTTGTATTTTTTTTTTTTTTTT
>VZSE01002194.1:186770-235751 GCA_013398275.1 Promerops cafer | reverse complement strand
TTTTTTTTTTTTTTTTTTGCGAGGTTTTTGAACGCAGTAATGAAGCAATCAAGTTGAATTTTGCTGCAAGGAGCCAAAGTGTCTGGATCAGCTCTGACCTACCCTGACACTGCTGTTATCCACTGAAAATGCCCTTTGGAAATGATTTGCCTCATTGCCTTTTCTAGCTGAGCAGAGAGAGCACTGAGGTGCCCTGAGCAGTGGGGGAGCCCCTCTTGGGACTCACATTTTGATGGGACAGAGGCATTTCTAAGGGTAATATTTCCCCCCCACATTTTCTCTGCATGGAAAATTTATCCTATTGCATGCCCTGGAAGGGGAGTGCTCCTGCATCCCCCCAGGATGAATCTGTCCAGCTGAGGAGTGTTACCCCTGCTCGTGCTGGGCTCTAAGGCTGCAGGAACCCCATCCCTGCGGGAGGTCCTGCAGCATCCCTGGAGCCCTGAGGGGCAGAGAGGAAGGTCCTGTGGGCATTTTGGAGCTGTACATTGGAGTGCTGACTCCAGATCATCATGGGGAGAAATGGGAACTCTGTCTGGAGTGGGCACTGGTTAGAAATGGTCCAAATTTTCAAGCAAAACCTTTATTTATTGGGACATCTCTCTGCCCTGACCCTGCTCTCTTCTCCTGCCATCAATACACACATCCTTCCAAAAATCATGGTGGCAAAATGGGAAAATGATAGGTTTTAACTTTTTGTCTTTCTCGTATTTTTTTCCATTTCTATTATATTTTGTTTCGGTGGCAAATAAGGAACAAAATGAGGAAAAAGAAAGTGAAGCAAATGTGGGAAAAGGAAAACTGAACAAGAGGGCAAGGGGTGGGATTTATAGTAAAAAGGAAGTGAAATGAATTTCTGCTTTTGCTAAGCAGATCTAATATTACCATCAGCCCAGACCAGGCTTTTGATAAACCAGGAAGTTATATTTGTTTTGACTAAACCACTTTGATTCTCATGCTACCAAGGGAAGTGGAAGATTCTGCATTTCTTAATGCCCCTAAGTGAGGCAAGACAAGCTGATGGGCCTGGTATGGGGAAAACGAGGAGAAATGGGAAATTCCCGGGTATATGAGGTTTCAGACTCAGCCATTCCATAGTCTTGTCCTGCCTTGAACTGCAGCACAAGGCTGCCAGTGTGTGTTACTGTCATTTGGAGCAGAGGACATGTGTGAGAGCTGGTGCAGGCAGAGGAACACCTGACCAACACCACCAGCAGGTGCCACAGCTCTTTATCTCCAGGAGCAAAACGTCCCCAGCCACCACTCAGGACAGTTCTGTGTCCAGACCCCACCAATTAAAGACTTTCCAAGGTGTTAATGATACAAAACTGGATTAATCCATAGCACAGACTGACTTCCACAAAGGACAACTTCAGTGGCAGCTCAGGTGGCGCTCAGAGCGAGTGGCATTTCTGGGGACTGTCCCCACTGACTGTCCCATCATCCATCCTGACAAATCCAGCCCTTCCTGCCATGGTGCAGCTTTCAGGAGCCACAACAGCCCAGTTCTTACCCATCAGGGACACCCAGATGGACAGGGCTGTTCCATAGATGCTGAAGTACTCCAGGATGTCGTAGCGCATAAAGCACAGCACTGATAACCCGGGGCCGTCGCAAACGTGGTAAAACTGTTCAAAAAGAAAAAAATATTAGAAAACCAGTTTCTTACCCACATACCAGTAAGGTAAAGGCTGTTGTCAACTGGTTTGAAATAGTGTAGCTGCTGAGAGGATGGCCAGCCAGGCCAGAACAGTGTCAGCTACACCAGGATCACTGATATGCAGTAATGAATATATTTGAGTGATAATGTCATCGTTCCCAGTTGCAAATTGCCCAATAATCAGCATTCTTCTCTCTTAGTACAAACTAAGACAGACTTTAATTTGCCTCTTGGCCAGAATTTGCAATCTGATGACCAAGCTGCTTTGAGCTGGGCGCTGGGGGACGGCCTCTCCAGCAGAAGGAGGACTCTGGGGTTGCGGTTTTAATTGCGAAAGATTCTTGTAAAGCAATTCAGAATGAGCGTCCTGATGAAATGTGTATGGATGCCAGGTCACTGTCCAGGCTAAACAAGGTTTATATGGCCAGACTCTGAATACTGGGGAATTCACTCATTAGTGCATTCCCCTAAAAACCACCAGTTCCTGCCCATTAACTCATTGATTAGGTTATTTGCAAAAAAAACCCCATTGTCATGCAACATGAACGCAGACCACGCCAAGAGACATTTTCCAGTGCAATCAGAAGAACGCTCCCAGTGTTTGCCTGGCTCTCTCCTTTTCCTGCCAGCCCTCAGCCCTGCAGGTTTTGCAGTGGCAGCACCAGTGAGCTCTGCTGTTCCTGAAGAAGTCCCTGCTCCGCTTGGCAGGGCGCCCTTGGAACGCTGCTCGCTGTCACGGCCCGGTGGGGATGCTGATATAATTTATAATGGGAATTGCTGCGAGCCCTCTGGCTGGCTGCAGCTTCTAGAAAAGATTGCACCACGGCTGTAATTCTTTTCCCTGCTTGAGATTGGGCTCGGGGAGTCTGGAGCTGGGGGGAAGAAAGGGTGGAAGGCAGAGCGTGTTTCTGGCACTTGTCTGCCACGGCCATGTGCTTTCACTGCTCTGTTCAGCTCTCCTGCGGGAGGAGGAGTGGGATGCTACAAAAAATGCAACAGCAGCAGCTGCTGCCCTTCCAACCCCCTTCCCCACCACACTGGCAGCTGCCTCTCCTCCTTTTCCCTCCTTTCCCTTCCCCACTCAGGGATATTTTGCTTCTTCAATCTCTTCGGAGAGGACCTGTTCCACCTCCCATCGAAACACGTGCCAATTTTCCTACTGACTTCTCAGGGAGGTGGAGCAGACACAGACCCAGTGCAAAATGAAATTGTAGATGTCTGGCTTCCCTGGGGAGCTGGGGCGGGGGGCTCAGGGATGTTTTCAAATTAACTGGTCCTGTAGTTTTTATAGAACGGGCAGGATTTCTCCCCCTGCATCGTGCTTGAATCAGCTCAAATGGTCAAGGATGTTCTGTGGATCCTTAATAGGAGACCAACCTGATTCTGAGCCCTGGGGAAGAGCTTTTTGCACTGGGAAGATCCTTTATCTACTCCCTGCCTCAGTTTCTCTGTACAAGGAACTTGCCAACCCTCACGAGATGCCTTGACATGGATGGGGATTAGTGGGAAATGCAACATCAGCTGGGTTGCTGAGCTGTTTCCTTCATATTCTTTAGCAGATCATTGAAATATAGTCAAACAGGAGGTTTTTTCCAGTGGGAATGTTGCTTTGGGTGCTCAGCTGGTGTCTGTATGGAGTCCCTCAGCAGGGATACAAAGCCCAGGGCAGCACATGGCTGGGAGCAGGAATTGGAATATTTTATATATTTACATACATTTCTTCACTCGTTATTTCCACACAAAGGAAGGCCAGGGAATCACAGCCTGGTAAAACACACGTTTTGACCTGCAAAGGGTTAATAATTATTTTTCATAATAGCTCAGCAGCATGTTTTAGTCTCTCCTTTCCCAGTGCAGAAGCTCCCCTGACTCCAGCACTGCTCCCATCCCCAGCTGGCAATTGCAAAATCAATAATTTGACTACTATGTGCTTTTGGCTGAAATGACAGAGGCAGAGCAAGAGATTCTGGAGGCAATTTAAAGCCCACATTCAGCATGGCCACTTAGCAGCTGTAAAACAAAGAGAAAAGCCAGCTCCAAAGCATTGCAAATCAGTCAAGGCTCTTTGCACCCAGACCTTCTCCCTAATCTCAGCCATAAAACACCACTAAATCTCTGTAAGGCCACACTGTAGGACATCCTAAACTGGAGAATCAGCTGCTCAGCACCGTACACGGTGGGAAATAACTGAAAAGGGATATTTTAGGGGTCGTGCTGGCTGCTCTTGGGTGAATCAGCTTCTCAGTGGTACGGGGGGCATTTGGGAGGATAAAACATGCAGGGAGAGGGGAAACTGGGAACTTCTTACCGCCACGAAGAACATGGTGAAGAAGTAAACCATGGCTTCCATGTGGAAACGCCGCTTGGCCGCGATGCTGATGGTGGGGAGGAAGACCAAGGAGCTGAGGGTGGGCAGAAGGAGCTTGGCCACCAGCGAACCCATGGGTGCCTCGTGGGCCGGCGGCTCCCGGGAGCAGGGTCTCTGTGAGCTGGGCAGGAATGGTGGGGAAAGCAGCCGTGGGGAGTGTGCTTTAAAATTTAAATGCCCTGCGTGGCAGGAGGGCTGCGGGCAGGGAACAGCTGCCACCGGCACAGCCGCCGCCTTCGCTCCCGTCTCATCCCGAATTCTTGACACAGCCGGTGGCTCCGGGCAGCAGATGCTCCGTGCCCCCAAAATTGTCCTGGGTGTTTCTAAAGGAGTAAAAGGGAATGTTGTCCTTGCATGCCTTGTGCTGGGTGTTGGATTTGGGTACATGGTGGGTGAGGACTCTGGGTTTGCTCGCTCCTCATGGGGACATCCCACCCCTGCGTCCCGCTGGCCCTGTGCTGAGCCTGGGCAGCGCTGCTGGAGCAGTCCAGCAGGGAAAACCCATCTTCTTTCCTCACCAAGTGGAGGGGCAGGCACTGATCTGTCCTCTCTGGTGGCCAGGAGTAGGACCTGGGACTGTCCTGTGCAGAGTCAGGAGCTGAACTCGATGATCCCTGTGGATCCCTTGCATTGTTTTATTACTCTCTGCTCTGCATTTCCACGAAGGAAGAACCGATATGTGACAGGCACCAGGGTTTTTCAAACCAGTGGGATTTATCCTATGACCTTTGTGCACTTGAGAAACGCACACCAAGCTCCAAACCTGCCTTTTGTTTCCCCACGGGGGCACACGTGGGGTGGGTGCAGACATCGGGGAGCTGGTGTGACACAGCACCCAGCGCCTGCTGCCAGTGCCTACGTGCCCTCCGTGGAGTTCAGGGCAGTTAAATTTCCCAGCCATGCCCTCAGCCTTCGCAGCCTGGCCACCTCCAGGAGCTCTGTCTGAAATTCAGGAGCCGAGCGTCTCCAGGCTGGAGGAATTTGAGCGGATTGTCGTGCGGCGCAGAAAAGCTGGAGGAAAGGAAAGCAAAAGCCAAGCGGCGTTTGGGCTGCTAATCCACTCAGTGGTTCTCTCTTTTATTATGACTTTTTATTATATCGCTGCTGCTCCCCCCCTGCGTTAATATCTTTTCCTTGGAGCCTCGCAGGGATTCTCGGCATCCTTTCGGCACAGCTGTTCCCGGGACACAGCGAGCAGGAATGCTGCGCTTGAGCAAGCGCCTTTGTGGCTGCGGCTTTGGGGAGGAGGGTGGGAGCTCTGATAGGAGCCACCGTTTCTAGGGCTGATAGGACGGGCTCGCCTGTCCCCCGAGAGGGGTCTGGAGGAAAGGCAGGCACGCACGGATAAAAAAAATCCTCTTTAAACCACTCCAGTTGGAAAGGGCTCTGGAGGGGGAGTGAGGGGGTGTGTGTGTGTGCAGGGAATGGCACAGAGCACTAAAGCACTGACTCTGTGCCGGGAGCCTTCCCCGGGGCACGGCTCAGATGAGCAGGGTAGGGCTCCCGTTTTTAGCTGATACTGCAGGAGCCATCCACATTCCCCGGCTGGCTGCAGGCATCATCCCTCCGCGGGATGCTGCCCACACCACATCTCCAGCCGCCCTCCTGCCTGGGCAGGCTATAAACTTACCACAAAACTCTGCAAAACTGAATCTTGACCAATAAATATTGAAAAACTCAGATGTCCCTATTTGCTGTGAAAATGAATCCCTCCAAGCCAGCACATAAATACCCTGATGCTCCCCAGGTGTCCAGCCCTGAGCTGAAAGCAGAGCTCCAGCACATCCCAAAGTATCCTGCTCCTTTTTAGGGCCATATCCCCAGATGAATCCTGAATTGTTCTGTGTTCGTGATCTGCTTGGACCAAGGACGGTGCAGTGGGGCACAGCAGGGCTTGTCCTCAGGGGGGTTTTGAGTAGATTTGGGGTTAAGAGGTTGCATAAACCACTCTGGACTCCTGGCTATGAAAACACCATCTGCCCTGCTATTGTGGCCGTGAGAAGGATGGCAGAGAGGTGAAAGCACAGCTCAAAACCTGCTGCTGAGGGCAAATCTCTGTGTCTGGGTGCAAAGCAGCCCCCACACCACTTGTGAGGACAGCAGTTGTGCAACAAGGACGTGCAAGGGTGGTGGTTGTGCACAAGGCAAACGGCATCAGGTGAAAAATACCATCAGGCAGTTGTTAAATACATCCCCCTCACCCCCAGCCTTTGCCCAAAATCCAGCTGGCTCCCACTGGAAAGGAAACCCCGTTGGCTGCTGGATGCAGCAAGTGCCAGCCATGGCAGGCTCTCCCCAAGCAGGGAAGTGTTGGAGCTCTCAGGAGCAAGAAAACATTCCACAGGTTGTTGGGGTTTTATTCTATTTTTTTTTTTTTTTTCCCCTCTCCCAGCTGCACACCCTGGGCTGGCAGTTGGGTTGCAGCCAGAGCTGTAGGCATGGGGGAAAAAAAAGCTCCCACCGGGTTGCACACGTGTTTCAGCTATTATTGAAAAAGAGCCCCCAAAATAAATGGGGAGGAGAGGGGCAGGCAGGTGGTGAGCTCCTGGCAGGAGCTGCTGCTGCTTAAAAGGTCTTTGTTCAGGCTGCGAACACCACGGTGCAGACGTGGTTTGGGCAAACCTTCCTGGGAAGGAACCCAAAAAACAAAGGGCCAGGACTTTGTTCCTTCTTTCCTAAACAGGTAGGAAATGGAGAAAGAGCAAATTTTAGCTCCTGCGTTTAAGTGCTGCTGGAAAGGGAATTTTTAAATCTGCATTCCACAGGGCTAATTTCGTGTGGATCGGCGTGCATGCAGGAACGGTGATATATATGGCTGAAAAGTGGCTCCCAGATGCCAAACCCAGGTTCTGGTATGCTGTCCTGGATCCTTCCAGGGTAACATTAACCATGGCTTTCTGCAAGCACTTCTACCCTTTCAACTCAGACGTCGCAGTGGAGGAAAGAGACACAGAGAGTTTTGTTTTATTTTTAATATGAGGGTGATGGTTTGAAAGCAGTGTATGTTGGAACAGGGGATGAGGGGGCTGTGCCAGCTGAGAGTATTGAGAGTATTTTCTCCTTGGGGTAAGCATGGGATGATCTTTCATCTGCCTGTGGTGTAGACTGGGTCAGAATTGAAACCTGCTCTGTTGAGCGTCACCAGTCACTGCCGGGCTGGAAATACTGGTGATAATGACCCAAAACCAAAGAGGGAAGCTGCAGTTCTACCTGGGGTTGCACTTTGAAAACAAACTGTGATGCTACAGAGTGGTTTTTACCACTCCCATTACTACAGAGTTTAATTTTTCATCTCCATAACCCTTCAGCTTGTGCTCTCTGATGGTGAGAAGATGGATGGCAGCCTGGTCTCAGCAGGTTGATGTGGCAGGGCCCTGAGGAGCCCTGAGCAACCTGACCAGCACTGCACCATTCAGTTTGTGAAGATTTCCTGTCTTTTTTTGATCAAGAATGCTCCTGGTGTGGAAGCACCTGGTGCAGGAGTGGAGCAGCCCACGGGCACGAGCCCTTTCCTGCCCAGCTGGAGCAGGGATGGCAGCAGCACCTGGGTAAAACACCTCTCCCCACGCACTGCTGCCTCTGATCAGGGCTGGAGGTGAGATCCTGATGTGGGGAACACTTTCTGGCCAGCTGGAACCCAGACACGGGCCCTGGCACCAGGGAAAGGAGCCCCATAAAGGCAGAGCCACCAGCTGTGCCGGAGCCCTCGCTCGGCTGCTGCTGCAGCCCCAGCTCTGACCACCCGGGCCCAGCCCTGCCAAAGCACCTGCATCCTCCTCATTTTATTAGTGGAATAAATTGCCACTTAAAATATCCATTCTCCCTGAGGCCTGGCCCCATTTGAGGCAGCTTTAGCTGAATACTTACCCTTAAAAAAATCCCCCTTCCTGTCTCCCTGTTGAATAAACCTATTATGCATATTGCTTGCAGGTATTCCTGCTGCTGTTTTCCTTAGGGTTTTTTCACTCTTCCCTTTCCTCTCAGCCCTGTCATGGCCCATGACAAGCATGTCACCATTAATGATAAGGACATCTGATTTCTTATCACTGGTTTTCCATCGCTCCTACCTTTGGGGTGTCCTGGGGTGGCCCCCCACTGCCAAATTCATGGAGGCAGTGCAGGGGTTTATTGCTCATTTCATGGTGTTTAATGGGGTTTTTTTTACAGTCATAACTCCTGGAGCCCAGTAACAACGTTGAGGGTCTCAGCTCTCACCCTGTTGGTCAAAAAAATGTCATTTTCTGCAGAGAAACGCTTGAAGCTGTGATGCTTCAAGGCTCAAAATCCAGAAAGGGAATGAAACCAGTCTTAGGGTTTTTGGGGAGTCTGACTCACGGATTTTGAATGCCTGTGGTTGGCAGGGCTGCATAGCTGATGGCCCTCAGCACAATACTGCTCAACTTCCCTGTCAGACTCATTCCATTGAAAGAAAAGCCTTTGTACTTTTTTTTTGTTCAATCTTTGAGTAGCTAACATTTCAAACCGAGCCTGGCTCGCCTGGAAGCTCCTCCAGGTTCCTGCAGGAACGTGTAACCTTTGGGGACAGGTGAAACTGGAGTCTGCACAGAAAGAAGAGGCTCTTGAAACCACTGAAACTCTACAGCCATGACCATACCTGGGGTCACTGCGGTCGCTTGTGGCTTTCAAACTGCCCAGAGATATTTTTCACAGGAATCTGATGGTGAGAGCAGCTCGGTGGCTTTGGCTGGTTCAGTTTGACTCAACATTCTGCAAATCTCCTCAGATGAAACCCTCACGCCAACGTGACATAAATCAGCCCCATCCCCAGTGCATGGGGACACGTGGGGACGAGCTGCCTTGCCCAACACTGCGCCGCAGGTCACTCTGCAAGGGACCAGCTCTGAAGAACACTTCTGCCTCTAAAGAACACTTCTTTTGGTCTCCTCTTGCTTGTTTTAGTTAGCCAGTGGTGGGCCACAGCTGCAGCTCTTGGCTGCCAGGGGCGTTCTGGGGGGCTTTGATCCCCTTGGCAAAGTTCTGGTCATGCAGGGACCTCACACACTCCGTGGAGGGCTTTAATCTGCCCATGCCACACCAGTCTGGCCTGGAAATAACTGCAGAAGTGTCAAACAAATACATCACTTCTGCAGTCAGGATTAAAAAGGAAGAAAACCAATCAGCTGTCTCATCCCTGAGGGAAAATGGAGCTGCTGGGGGGTCCTGGGCTAACAGACTCCTGACCATTCTCACACTCCTTGACCTGGGCAGGCATTTTGAGGGGCCTGGCTCCAGTAGAGCCATCCCATCTGCTGTGCCAGTGCAAGGGCTGAGCCAGGAGAGGGCTGATCTGGCTGGGAAAGTGGTGCTGGACCCCCATATCCACGGCTCTGGCTCACCAAGAGCAGGTCCTGTGGTACAGAGTTCTTGGAGGGATGTGCGTGGTGTTCAGGGGTGCTGGGAGTCAGCTCCAGCAGCTCCAAGGGCTGGTGCTTGGGTCAGGATGGAAAAGTGTCCTGCCACGGGGAACACAGGGAGGAGGTTGGTGTGTCCTGCCTGGGTCAGAGCTGGCTGTCACTCTCTGCTCCAGGCCAGGGAGGGAGGTCCCTGTGCCACAGAGAAACTGCCCCAGCAAAGGGATCCCCCGGCCCTCCCTCGCTCCTGATCCTGCAGAACCCCGAGCTCCTCCGCTCAGCCGAGCATCCCTGGCTCCTGCCAGCAGCACCAGTGCCCAGCCCAGTGCTTTGTTGAACTCATTTCAGCCAAGGAAACTCCTTTCCTCCACAGGCACTTCTCCGGCCAAACCAGCAGCCAGTCGCCGGCAACGCTCCCCCGACTGGAGAAGGTTATTTTGGAGTGTCTGTCGCTGGTTTTTTTGGTGGTTTTTTTCACTCTGAATTCTGCACGGCACCGGTTTGGGATGGAAAAGCCTGGCAGCTGCCTGGGGCAGGGCTGCTCGGTGTCCCTCGGGGTGGCTGTCGGGGCAAGAGTCCGCCGTGCCCTGGGGCAGTGGCGGGAGGTGAGTGCCCAGCACACGGATTGCTGGGCTGCCTCACCCAAGTGCAGGATGCAGGGAGCAGAGCTGGATAAGGGACTCTCATCCAAATCCTAAATTTCCCTGGGAAAGTCCAACACGAGCCCTCAGCGACCGTCCCGGGTGGGAAAGCCTCTCGCTGTCCATGCAGGTGCATCTTGTCTCAATTTACTGCTAGCCCAAAAGCAGTAAATAACATCTGCAAGTCATTTCTAACGCTCCTGCCAAAAACTGGGAGATAAAACCCGCCGTTGTCTGAGCCTGGCCAGCCGTGATTAATGCTGTACCTGCCGGCAGCGGCACCCACGGCCCCGGGGCTTTGGGGACAGCGCTGTCCCTGGGGATTTTGGGGTGGCAGGAGTCGAAGCTGCGGGGTTTGGCTGATGTGAAATTCGTGGTTTGGATCTGCTCTCTGCTGCAGTTTGCCCTCGGGGCTGGTTCTGCTCCCATCGAGGCGGTGGCATCGCTCCTGCTGATTTCACGGGGCCGGGCCGGGGCTGCGTAAGCTGCGCTGCCGCGGCCAGGGATAACACTGTGATTTATGGGAGCAATCAGCTGCCACTAGGAGCTGGTTAGGAATTTTCCGATGAAACGGGGATTGCGTCAGAAACCGCTGAGTCATCTCAACTGTTTCATTAAAAAAAAAAAAAAAAAGTACATTAAAAAAAAAAAAAATCCTTTGGCTTTGATGAAGTTTTGGTGAAGCACAGACTGAACGTGTCTCGCCTGCTGCCGGCTCCCCCAGCCCTTGCCTCGGGATCAGCATTCCACCCTCTGGCATTCCTCCTCCAGCCTAGGGCATCCCTGCAGGACGGGGTGCGAGGTCACCCAGGGATGGGATGTCCTGGGGTGCCACCTCCTGCCCAGCCCCAGGGCTGGGGGATGCTGGGGCTCGCAGGGACCCAGGCTGCTCTGGCGTTTGCAATGTGAAATAATTCGATGCTTTTAAAACCTCTCGTGTTCAGACTTTTCCCTCCTGGTTGTTCCAAAACGGAAAGGGTTTTCTCCTGCATGTCTCGGGCTGGGATATTTTGAAATGCAGGAGTTGGGTGAACTCAAGTGCTAAATTTTCCCAGTGTCCTGGTCACAGCCAACCGATGGAAAATTGAAAGTTGCAAATCAACCTGGCTGGGTAAATTAGAACAGGCTGGCAGACATTTAGCCAAACAGAAAAGGAGACTTCATTTCCCATGTAAATTTTTTGGGACGGATTCTCTGTCACACAGACATCCCTGGGAGGACTGGGTCCAAATTAACAACGCTGTGATTTCTGCAGGGCACTGGGAGCTGTGCAGGAAACTGTGCCCCATGGTGGGGGGACAGTCACCTCAGGGCCCTGCAGATGGGTGCTCCTGGCCGGTGGCAAATGGTGACAGGGCTGAATGTTGCCATCAAAGCCCAGGAGCAGCCAGTGGGACAACCTGCAGTGATGGCCTTGAGTGCAGTGCCCTGCTGGGAGCGCTGCTTTTGCCCTGTGCAGGGAGGGAAGGAGGAAAGGCTGGAGCTGAAGCATGTCTGGTGGGATGTAGGAATTGTTCAGGTGGGCTGCTCAGAGCTGCTGGGATGTGCTGAGGAATGCACAGGAATGAGTGTCACCACATCTGACACGTACAGACCTCAGAACACAGATAGATAGATCATATATCACATATAGGTTGCACACTCTGTAGCTGTGGCCTTCTCCCCCACAGGCTTTTCTCCCAGACACACAAACACAGATCAGACACAACCTGTGCTTGGCTGTCGCTGAGCCAGGGGCTTTGTCCCCATCCAAAATGGCTCTTGACATGCCCCAAACCAATTTTCTGACCCCATTTTCTGCGTGGCAGGAAACTGTTTCAAGCAGCAGGACTGTCACTGAGCTTTACCAAACAGCACCAAAAGCACAGGACTGTGAGGATTTGGTTCATTTTTCAGCAGCAAGTGAAATCAAAAGCCTGGCAGACCATATCCAGCCATTCCCCTGCCATCCCAGAGGCAGGATGTGGCTACACAATGCCCGTGGAGGTACCGGGAGTTTTTTGGTGACCTGTGATGATGGGGAGGGCGGAGGGGTAGGGGCAGCAGGTACCGCTCTGCCGCCCGAGGAGGGGTAGGGGCAGCACCCTCGGGGGGGTGCCGGGGGTAGGGAAGTGCAGCATCCTCCCGCGGGTCCCGGGGAGGGGAGCGGAGCATCCTCCCGGGGGGGTGAAAGCGGGGCATCCTCCGGAGGGTCCCGGAGAGGGGAGCATCCTCCCGGGGCTTCCCGGGGGGGCCCGGCGCTGCGTGGACCAGCGGGAACGCATGCGTGCGGTGCGGGCTCTCCCCGCCTGTGCCCCCCCGGTCTCGCCTCAGGAAACCGGCTGGCGGCCGCGGGCCGGCGCCGGGGGAGGCGAGGGGTTAACCGGGGTGGGGGCATCCCGGGCCGAGAGGTGTGAATTCCGCCCGCTCTCCCCCCTGCCTCCCCCCCGTCGCCGCTATAAGAGCGGCCGGCGCGGGCTGGGGGGAGCCACTGCGGCGGCTCCTCCTCGCTGGAAGCCCCGGCGCTTTTGGCTGCCCTTTGAAGTCNCGGGGGTCGCGTCCCGCCGGACCCTGCCCCGCTGCCCGCTCGGCGGAGATGGAGCCCCGCATCCCGGCTCCGCATCCCCGCCCCGCATCGCCCTCCCGCCGCCCGCGCGGGGCTGCCCCGCTGCCGGCTCCGCGATGCTGCTCGGCGACATCCCTCCCCGCTTTCTTAATTTTCCCTTCATTTAACCACGCAGCCCCGAGCGCCTGTAGGATAAACTCCGAGCGCGCTCTGGTATTGGCTTCGAGTCAGGAGTGTCTGGGAGCCTTAATGAGAACCAAGTGTAAGGCAAGGCTCAGCCACCTGTCCACGGGATCCCCGGCCAAGCGCTCTGGGCTCCCATTAATCAATGGATCTGCCTCTTGGAAAGTCTCTTTAGCATGCTGGACCTCTCCCCCAGGGCGATTGCAGAGCGGATTTGGGGACCTGGAAGCCCTCTGGTAATTTTTCTAAGCCAGACAGCAAAGCAGGGCTGGTATTGCCGGCAATTCCGCGATTTCAAAACCGCCACAAAAACCTTTGCAAGGAGAAAAAACAAAAAACAAAAACCAAACAAAAATGAGTAGGAAAGAAGCTCTTTATGTTGCAGGTCTGCAGTCTTGCCCTCTCTCCCCAGGAGCAGCACCTCTCCCACCCCCCTGCTTCCTAAAGATACTGTCTAGCTGCTTTTCAAGGGAAATTAGCTTAGGGGAGGATATTTTTTCTTTCTTTTTCCTTACAGACATGAGCTGCTTTGATTGCCTGGAAGCATGATTTCCTGAAACCTGCTCCTTTCTGGCTCTTGCAGGGAGGTTCACAATAAAACGTATTGTGGTTTTGAGCTGGGTTTTATTTAAGAAAATGCCATTCTGGGTTATTCTCTTTCATGAGGCAGATGGAGAAAGAGATGAAAGGCTGACACTTAGGATACTTCATTTCTGCTCTTTAATTGTGGGTCGTGTCTTTTCTAGAAGAACAGGCATCTTCCCTGGGAACCGAGGGGAATTGGAGTGGAATAAATGAAAAAAAGGAGGAATAATGCCTGCTAATTGCATTTTTTTGTTTTTGAAACCTTTCATCTCATTCTTCCAGGAGCAGCCCTGTAAATGGGGATATTTAAATGCACTGCTTTTATAGCTCCAGGAACACTTCTGGCTACTCACTGTGCAGGGCTCTCTTCGGTGTAAGCCAGGCTCTCTTCCAAGGCAGGCTTGGAGCAGTGTCAGGTGCAGCCACTGGAAACCAGTGCAAAGCTGTGGTTTGACAGATAAAAACCCAGCTGGGAAGTGAACCTGTACCATGTTAATGCTTCTGTTAATTAAAGAAAACTTCAGGCTCAAGTCCCTGCAGTCACTGGTGGTCGGTGGCACTGGGCTGAGCGGGAGTGCTGGAGCAGAGCTGTGGAACCCAGGCAAAGCAGCCCCTGCTGCTGGTCATGGGGCTGGGTGGGAGCTGTGCTTAGTGCAGTGTTTGGTTGCTTTCTAGGATGAAGATATCCAAGTGGAGGTGGAGCAGCATCTCCATCAGTGCTCAGCTGCAGCTGAAAGGCACCCTGGCCCTTCTTCTTGTGGGCAATGTTGTCTTTGTCATAGCTCAGGTAAGGGTATCAGGTTTTTGGGGGCTCTCTGGGCTTTAAAATGCTCTGGTGTCTGGGATGGGAACCCCCTGGGCTTGCAGAGCTGCTCTGTGCATGCAGGTTTCCAAAAATTGTGAGGACTTCTGACTTGCCTTCGCTCTTTAGTCTGGGCTTAACCTAAGTTGTACCTTCCATGGCTAAGAGCATTCACAGAGCATTTCAAGGACTCTGAAGGGCCATGCCCTGCTCTTGGCTGAGCATCACTCCCTGCTCCCTGCAGTGAGCTTTCATTTACTTTGCATGCAATATTTGCAGTTCCTTTGCCCTCTGATGCATGGTCACAACAGGGGGTGGGAGGTGGGGGTGTCAGGGACCCTGCTGAAGTGACAAACCTGTGCTTGCAAAGAGAGCACACAGGCTCCTCCACCCTGCTGGCACCCCCTGGCACCCACTGACCTGCTCTCCTGCTGCAGAGGGCTTTTGCAAGGGTTTGTTGGAACTTCCAGTGGAGCTTTCAGCTGCAGCTGGCTCTGCTGCTCCCTGAATTCTCTGTGGAGCAAGAGTCAGAGAGCACCAAAAGTCTCGGAGAGTTGAGGGTTGTTTGGGAGCTCAGTTTTGCCAACTGAGCGAAACAATGAGAATTTCCTTTCCTGAGGAATCCCAAATATTGCCACTTCATTCCAATTTTGTAATGAAAACACAATTGCAAGAATGCAGGGATGGAAACCTCAGGCTTGACCTCAGCTGGAGAAGGCAATGCCTGGGTCGAGTGGGGCAGGCTGGGAGAGCAGGGGTGCCCTCAGCATCCCCACTCAGGCTCTGAGGCTTGGATGTGACTCCTGCTTCTCCTCCCTGCCCCGTGCTCCGAGCAGGACCTGACACAGACGTCCAACAGCCTGGAGGAGGGCTCAGATGTCACTGCTTACTGGTGGGGAGAGTGGACCAAGTGGACAGCGTGCACCAGGACCTGTGGGGGAGGTGTCAAATCCCAGGAGAGGCACTGCCTGAGGCAGAGGTACAGCACCCACGGGCTGGGGAGGGTCTGCAGCTGGCTGACCCACAAGGTCACCACTCAGGGAGAAGCACTGACGGAAATGTGTCTGGCAAACCCTGCTTGAGCAGGAATAAGGAATAAGGAGGTGATTTCCTGAGCTTTGGGCATCCCTGCCAGGAGCACCACTGAGTGATTCCTGTGCTGGCCCTGCAGTTCCTCCAGCAGGGATTGGTGCAGAGGGGCAGCAGACACAGACTGAGCCTGCTCTCGAGGCTTTGGGGCACAGCAGCGAGGACCCCGTGGTGCAGGGCTGGTTGGGGACCCACTGATTCCATCTGCTTCGTGCCTGCCTCTGCCCTCTCTGGGCAGTGGGGTTGCCAAAAGCCACTTTGTAAACCTTGTCCCCAGGCCCTCATCCCATGATACCTCCTGGAAGAGTTGATGATGCAGGTGAGAAAGGCACAGAGACCTTTGCTACCAGCTCCAGGGAGACTGACAGATCTGTGTGGCTCTGCTGCGTGAACACTGACCTTATAGAGGCAGACAGTAAAGATATTTAAACAAGGGAAAATGATTTCTGCCCCCCATCTAACCACCATTTCCTTATTCAGAAGGAAGTCCGTGAGTGGGCTGGCTAATAAAACTTGCACTGGAACATCCAAAAGATACCAGCTCTGCAAAGTCCAAGTAAGGATATCCTTTGTCTTGTTGGGAACACTCGGTGAGGAAAGTCACGTATGGCATTTCTGGGTCCCCTGGAGAGGGGACACCATTTGTCCTGTAGCTGTCACCCTGTTGCCCCTCCAAGCATCTGGGGGTTCCCTTCTTTGGTGCCCATCACCGGTGTCTGGGCTTTGGGCATTTTGCCATAAAAACCAGAGAGTGGCAACAATTCCCAGGGGGTTCCTGCAGTGGGGGGAGGAGGAGGAGGAGGAGGAGGATGTGGCCCTGGCTGGGGAAGGTGATGGAAACACTCCTTGCAGCTGGTGGTGATGTGCCAGAAACCTTTCCCGCACTTTGTTTCCGTCAGGATGTTAATGTATCCCATTCTAGGAGTGCCCTGTGAACGGAAGGAGCTTTCGAGAGGAGCAGTGTTCATCATTTAACTCCCATGTGTATAATGGCAGAACGTATCAATGGAAACCTTTATATCCTGGTAACAAGACATTCTTTGTGTGTTCCATAATGCTCAGCCAAATATTTTGATAGTTATGATGCTGCAGCCCGCAGGAAGGCTCCTCCTCTGCTGTTTTAAAGTGGTTTTTCGGAGGCACAATCAGCTGTCTCCCGAGTTCAAAGGCTTGTTTGGCAGCTGCAGGGTAGCTTGAAAATTAAGTAACAACATGAATTCATGTCTGTAGCCTGTGCTGGTCACAGCTCCCAGGGACCAGAGGCTGCAGGAGGATGTGAGAGCAGGGGGTGATGGGCTGTGCTGGCAGGGACAGTCGGGCTTACCCAGACAAGTGTCCCTTGAGCCAGGGCCATTGCTGCTGTGCTGTTTTCAGTGATATTTGGTCTCTCCCACGCCCTCTGTCTCAAATGTCATCGAGATGCAGCCTGTCACCTTGGTCATCTGGGGTGAGCAAGAACTGCAGAAACAGCTTGGGACTCAGAAACGGAGATTTTATTGAACTCTTAGGCACTGAGTTCCCATCAAAATCAAGCATTAAACACAAGCCATGGATGAGCTTTAGAGCTGCTGGGAAGCCAGGACCCTTCTCCTGGGGAGGCTCCTGAGCTCAGGTTCTCCAGATTCACATTTGGGTGCCTAAAAATAGAGACGGGATCTACTGCAACTTTGGTTTAGGGGTCTCTGTATGCACCCAAGAACATTTGTTGAATTATCTTCAACAAATCCATTTCCCTGTGTATCAAGCCCCTGGCCCTCCAGCCTTTGCAGGGTCAGCGAGGTAGAACTTGGTCCATGAGCTATTTCTCCTGGGTGGCTTTTGTGCCTTGAAGGTGACAATTTCCTTAAACACATTTGCTGCTCAAGCTGACTCACCAGAGATGTTGCAGGAACTGTTTTGTGTTTGAGCAGGCGTTCATGTGGCCCCTGGGGGATTTGCAGCAGAATATTTTGACAACTGATGCTGCCTTGCTCGGGTGTGCAGGCCAGTGGGTCTCTGATTGCTCAGGAGTTGGTGGAGACAGACACTTGGCATCGGGGTTCTGATGCAAATATGAGTTTGTCATCTGCTTCCTGTGGGTATTATAAAATGTGGGGTTACTGTGCTAGTGGGTGCTGCCAGCCAGTTGTTGTCTGCAGAAAGCAAAGGGTGAATTAAGTCCATCTTGGGTGAATGCTTATGAAAAAGTTATAGATTATAAAATGCTCTGAGTTGCTATGGTTTTGAATGTAGTCTTACTCATGCATTTCCAGCAATATACGTGTAAATTTAACTAACTCAGGTATCAAGTGTTGCTAAGTGATGCATGTTTTTGTGTAAAGTGCTTGCACAAAGCAGTGCTGCTGCCTCAGTGCCTGCCCTGGGCTGGGGCTGGTGATGCCCCTGGCACCCCTGGGGCATCTCTTCCTGCCAGGCTGTGCAAAGGCTGTCACACTGTCCAAGTGCCATCTCCTGTCTATCCTGAAACATGAGAGATGGCAACTTCTGAACTCTCACTGCTCTGCAGTTGTGCTGCTGTTGTTTAGCCTGGCAGAGATTCACTTGGCTTGGGTAGGATGGAAGCTGTGGTGTTTCTGCTGTTTTTGAATCTCTCTTTATATCCTTTCCCCTTAGATGACTATGTTCACATTTCTAGCAAGCCCTGTGACCTTCACTGCACCACTGTGGATGGCCAGAGACAGTTAATGGTTCAGGCCAGGGATGGAACATCCTGCAAATACACGGATTTCCGAGGGGTTTGCGTGTCTGGAAAATGTGAGGTTGTTAAACATTATAGCAAAAATATTGTTAGCAGCATTCAGAGAATCACAGTGGGTGCGACGTTTGCCTGACCCTCAGTGCTCTGTCTGTGCATTTTTTAGCCCATTGGCTGTGATGGCATTCTCTTTTCCACCCACACCTTGGATAAATGTGGAGTTTGCCAAGGAGATGGGAGCAGCTGCACCCACGTAACCGGCAGTTACCGGAAAGGAAATTCTCATCTTGGTAAGGCTTTGGGGACTGAGGGCTTGAGTTGAGAGGGCTGGGTTTAAAACTGACTCATTTTTTTTTGGTAAATTGCTTTCAGGTCTCACCAGCTGCCCAGCTTCAGTTTTTCCCACGTGTTCTATGTGTGTTAATGCCGCCTGTGAATTTGGGCAGAGAAAACCTTTTAAAAAAAAAAACAAAACAGGAAATTTGAGTGGTGTTTGTCAGAAACAAGGTCTCTGATGATGAGTGGTTGAAAAGGGTTATGCAAGAAGCTGGTATCTATTTTAGTCTTTTTTAGTCATTTAGCCAAAAACAGGAGGCTCATGACCCAGTAAGACTAGAAATAAATGATTTGTAATAACAGGAAGCAACAATGTCTTGAAAGACCAGGATTTCAAAAATCAGTGTGATGTAAAGCAGCCGAACCTACATGTCCTAAATATAACCATCTAATTCAGGAATTATGATTAATGCTCTCTGAGATGAAGCAAACTGCAGGAACTTCAGTGCCGTGGGAGGACTTGTCCTGTCCATCTCTTGTCTGGTGCTAAGCAAAGCAGAGTCAGAGGAGAAACCAGCTCCCCTCTCCTGCTGGGGTTTTGGGAATGCTGGCTAACACAGGGATAAATACTGAACCACACAACAGCTTCTCTAGCTAATAAAACCATCTGCAGATGTATTTTCTTACACCAATTAAGATAAACATGTGCATGTAAGAACTGAATCCTTTCCCCCCCTTGGATGTGTTTTTCCTTCATAAACCAGGACACAATTCGCACATTTTTCTTTTCTATTACCGATAAGCTCCCGTTTGCTGCCTAAACCACGAAGAGTTGGGGCTTTTTAATCCATAGCTCATTAAAAGCGTGGGTCCAGGCCAGCGTGCTGGATAGATTGCAGCTCTGCCCGAGGAGGGTTTGGTTCAGATCACTGGTTACAAAGATCCTTTCATTAATCCGTCGCTTCCCGCAGGCTATTCCCTGGTAACGCACATTCCCGCCGGAGCGAGGGATATCCAGATAGTGGAACGGAAAAAGTCTGCAGATGTTCTGGGTGTGTATAACCTCTCTGTACTTCCCTAGGATGCATGCCTATGCCGGCTAATGCTTTTTCCAATGCAGGGCTGGATGTAGTTTTGTCGTAGAATCACAGAATATCCTGAGTTGGAAGGGACCCACAAGGATCAGCGAGTCCATTTGTTGCAGACATGAGTTAAATCCGTAGGCCATGTAAATCCATCCGTGTTGTCCAAGCCAGGGTGTTGCTCCTCTCTGCAATCCGAGCACCTGGGCTGTGTTTGTCAACACTTTGATTGCTGTAAAGCAGAAAATGTTGGTGAATATTACTGGGGTGTGACAGGCGCCCTGGTGCTGGATCACAGATGGCCAAGTGACTTCACCTTTCTCGTGATCCCCATAACATTCCCCTGCTTGGGGAGTGTGCAATGACAGCAGCACCAAGGGGATGTGACCTACATGTGGCCTTGCTGAAGTGTTGGTGACCACACACCCATCTCACAGGGGAGGTGACAGAGCTGCTCAGGAGCAGTGTGGAAAAATCCAGACTTGCCAAAGAGAAGGACACTTGCTGCCTCAGAGGCTCGTGGGCTGTCCCGTGCCTGGAGGTGTTCAAGGCCAGGCTGGATGGGATTTTGAGCAGCTTGGTCCAGTGGAAGGAGTCCTGACCCATGGCAGGATGAGATGAGCTCCAAGGTCCTTTCCAATGCAAACCATTCTGGGATGATTCTATGGATGAAAAAGGCTTGGTGTGGTTACCAGTTCCTGGGCTAGCTCAGGGAGACCTGTCTTGGCCCACTGCTGGCTCAGGGGGCATCAGCTCCCAAGGAGGCAGCTCCTGCCCTTGGCCACCTGCCAGTGCTCTCTGCAGAGCTGGCACTGGTCAATGTTCCTGCTGGGCTGGTGCCAAGGGGGTGACAGGAGCCAGGGGTGAGTGTGAGCCACATACCCAGGGGTTTGCAATGTGGAGGGACACGTGGCCCAGAACTCTGGACACGTCCTCACGTGGTGTGTACTGCAAAGAGGTGACCAATGCATTGCCATGTAGGAGAATCTCTTGTTTCATTGCTGTGACACTCTGATTTTACCCCCTGAACACAGCAGGGGCGGCATCCAGAGCTTTGCCCTTGCATGTGACAGCACTGACTGTTCTCTCTCCTTTGAAGCTGTGGCTGATGAAGCTGGGTACTATTTCTTCAACGGGAACTATAAAGTGGACAGTCCAAAGAACTTCAACATTGCAGGCACGGTGTTCAAGTACCGCCGGCCCATGGATGTGTACGAGACCGGGATCGAGTACATTGTTGCCCAGGGACCCACAAATCAAGGGCTGAACATAATGGTGAGCTTTGACTTCTCATCTTCTCATGGTGGGGAAGAGAAAATCCACCTTGGGTTGAGGAAGGGGTGAGCTTGGGAGTAGAGTCCTGCCATGGTTTCACGTGAGGTTCGCGGTGACTCTGCCCAGTTCCTTACCCAACCCTGTTTTACTTGTCAGTGCTCTTGGATTCAGGCAGGGCTGTGAGTGTGAATGTGGGCTTGGTAACTCCTCTCTGCAGGGAGAAGATGCCTCAGGCCCTACGAGGGGATTTCTCCTCTGCTCCTTGGCATTTTTATCCGAGTTACCTGGCAGGAAAAGCAAAAATAAGAAACTGGGCCAGAGAGCTTAGACAAGTGCATAAACCTTAAACCCCAATTCTCTCTCAAAAGCAAACCATGTAAAACCAGGTATTTGGAGAAAAGTCCTTTAATTTTCGTCTGGGCAGCCAGCCAGAGCTCAACTCCTGACATCTTCCATGTAGCCCCAGGCTCCTCTGGAAGGGGAAGGGGTGGTTGCTTGGGTGCTTAAAAAGCATTAGACCACTATGAGGTTGTCTCAGCCAGGAGTCCCCAGCCCCAGTGGGGTGTAGTAGCTGCAGGAGAGGGTGTGCTGCTCATAAAAACATGAAAAGTGGCTTTGCAAGTGATGGTCTTGTGAAGCGGCTGACCCAAGCCTCTGGTCCCTCAGTGGCCAAGGGGGAAGTGTCACCTGTGGCTCCTGAGCTGGGGTTAATCCCCAAGGCAGCACTGCCAAATAACCCTTGGGAAATGGTGCTGGGCTCCAGCAGGAAGAAGCTGGCACTGTGAAGGAAAACAGACCAGAAATATCAAAATAGATGTTCCCAAACTGTCAGGTCCGAGATGAATCCCACGCTTTGTGTGCCACAGATTCCCTGCACCCGCTAATAACTTGACTTCTTTGCTAGGTCTGGAATCAAAATGGCAAGAACCCATCCATCACGTTTGAATACACTCTCCTGAGGAAGCCACACTCAAAAAATCTGCAGCCCATCTACTACACCTTCTCTGAGTCGGAGAGCGAGGAGAGCCGAGAGTTCGATGGAGACGTGCCATTGGGCTTTATCCAGCACAATGCAACCTATTTTGGGAAAATCTCCAGGGAAAGGATAGACTTGGAGAACCAGGTGTTTGGAAGGCAGGACACGGAGGAAGATTTAAACTTGAGCAAAGGTCAGGAAACCAATGAGGTCTATGAAAGAGCAGAAACAATTGACTGTGAGCCAAAACTGAAGGGCAAACAACCCCAAGGTAAGGAGGAGACTTGGGCCTCACTGTTCTGCTTCTCAGAGCTCTTGTTAAGAAATGCTCTGTTTCTACCTCTGGTGGTTCTGCTGGTTTGTGTTTTGGAAACCTCGGAAAGTTCTTTAAAACATCTCTGCTCACAAATCCTCTTTGCCCTTCAGATTCTGGTTTCTGGTGGGGGCGTGTGGGGGGTGGACACCGGGTGAGATCTCCCCGCTGGTGCCCTGCTGTGCTTTGCCTCATGCCAAGGACAGGAGGGAGCCCTGGGTGCACAAAACTCCCCATCACAACATCTCCCGTCACCTCCCACCCCTCCAAAGCCCCCAGCAACTCCTTCCCGCGTGAGTCCCTTGGGCATCCCACCCCCAAAGTGCCTGGAGTGCCTTCCCAGCATGGCTGCTTGGGCTGCGGGGCCAGGAGAGCACCTTCCTTTCACCTCTGCTATTGCTTCGGGCAGTGCTGGCGGGTGCTGAGCTCCCCTCTGGCCACACCATAGCGGGATAAGCCCCCCCAAAGCTGCACACCCTTGAGAACCCCGTGAGATTGCCCCTCCCCAGAACCCAACCCCTGCCTCTCACGTGTGGCTGCTCAGGCTCCGGCGCGTCCCCGCTGCTCCGGGCTGCTTTTCCCTCCCAGCCTCGATGCATTTTGTGGTTGTCACTGTGGTTTCCCCCCTGTTGGCTCCAATCTAGATTCAAACGTAACCAGGTCTACTTACCAGACAGACCATGACGACAGAGACCTCGAGCCCAGGCTCAGCTCCAGGGAGTTCCTTTTGGAGAACGCCATCACGGACAAGCTGCTGGACAAGACCTCGGACTCCAAGGAGCTGCTGCTCAACATGACCATGAACAGCATCTTCGCCCAGGGAGACCCGACCAACTCGGTGGGGTCACCCGTTGACAGCCTCTACGTGGACTACGAGGACAGCGATGGCCTCGTGACCTACTCGGTCAACAGCACCTACATGGAGCTGAGCAATGGCAAAGCCACCAACACCTCTGCAGAGACACCATTCTCCAATGCCACCGTCGCCACGAGCAGCCCTCAAGGGAACAGAACCCACAAAGCAAGGTAGGAGACGTGCCTTTAATTACAGTAAATCCAATTTATTGCTGTTCTCGACTCGTAAGAGCCCTATTGCTCAATGCATGGTTTCCATCTCTTTGGAAGCAGGAGGTAAGTGGGGGTGGGATGGTGAAAACGTTCTGTTGGGAGTTAATTTGGAAGGAAGGGCCTGAGGTTTGGGAGCAGGAAGTCACAAGAGCATTTGAGCAAGAGGAAATCTCCACGTCCACCTCAGTGGGCATG
Organism: Promerops cafer; assembly: GCA_013398275.1. Classification (NCBI taxonomy): domain Eukaryota; kingdom Metazoa; phylum Chordata; class Aves; order Passeriformes; family Nectariniidae; genus Promerops; species Promerops cafer. The sequence continues at coordinate 212,626 of VZSE01002194.1, read as the reverse complement.
TCGGGAAGCCCATGCTGATGTTTGTCAGCTGGGACCTTGCTCTCTGCTGTCACAGCTTCTTGTCACAGCCATGGCCATGAAGAAGCCTCTTCCTTTTGCCTTCTCTTGACGTCCTGCTCCCATTCCCCAGCCTCTTCCTCCGAGTTCTGATGCAGCAGAAGTTGGTCCTGGCCCCTTTTCACCCACCCTGTTGAGTGCCACCCACGATCCTCCTCACTTGGGATGGCAGGAATATGCTTCCAGCAGCTCCCAGGAGTGGCCCTGCCACCGGGAGCTCCACTGTAGGTCCTGCAGGAACAGCCTGGATTTGTTGCCTCAGCAGCTGCAGAAGCAGCTCAGGGAGTCACAGCTTGGACAGGAACATCCAAAGCTCTGCAGTAGCAGCTCATTGATTGATACTGGGGCCATCACTTCAGGACTCCTTTAGATGGCTGGTTTGAGTGGAAGTGGGGAGGAAAAGAAAGGCTTAATGTAGCTTTAGCAGCAGATTTTGCTCTGGGGAAGGGTGGAAGGAAGTCTTGGGGTAGGTGCTGATCCCCAAGCCTGTATCTATCAGCTTTTGAGGTGTCCCAGGGCTCTCTGGGGAGCAGCCTTGATTCCCAGCCCAGAATTCATTCCCAGTGTGGGCACGTGGGGACTGAGATGGGGCCAGTGCACACAGCAGCAATTAGCCCAGCAATTAGCCCAGCAATTAGCCCTCCTTCGTGGTCAGCCACACACAAGAGCACTCCCTGGCAGCTTGAGCTGAGATTGGAGCTTTGGGAGTATCCAGGTCCCAGAGCCAGGCTGTGGATTTGGGTCCCACCGTGCCTCCTGTCAGCCTCCTCCTGGATCTGGAAAAGATGAGATGGGATAAGCTGCTGAGCTCGAGGAGATGCAAAGCCCTGAGCAGACCTCCCTCTGGTTAGAGTTAGCTGGATTTACCCACAACTTCCACTACGTTATGCTAAAGACACTCATGCTAAAGAAAATGGCCATGCAGCCAAATGGATCAGCAAACTTCTTAATGATAAGAACGTGGAAACGTTGCCAAGGGCTTGAATCTATCATCTCTCCTCGTGGCTTGGCTTGGGAGTGCTGCCTTCAGCTGCCAAAGCAAGCATTTCATCCGTCCTCTGACACAGAGGGCAGTGCCTCCAGCTCCCCTCACCCTGCCCTGGGGCAAGGAAGGGACTGCCCTGTTCCTTGGGGCTCCCCTGGGTCCCATCACACTCCCTGTGTCCCCTCAGCTGCCACCCTGTACCCCAAAACTCTACCCCAGCAGCTGTGAAATGGGGGCAGTGCTTTCCTACCTCCTGGGAATACAGGGAGCTTTAGACCTCAGAGCAGCTTGGCTTTTACTTGCAGAACGTTGTAGCTCCAGTGCAGCTTTTTTGGGTGCTAAAAAGCTCCTTGCACTGTCCCTGGCTGCCCATCTTTGATAACAGTGATTTTAACCCCTTCAGGGATGTCACCCAGCACTGACATCTTTTTCCACCTGCTCTTCCCCTGGTTTTGTTCTACAGTGTCCCCTCTTCTCCCCCCGCCTCTCTCTCTGGAACAAAATACAAACTTTTCAGATCAAAACATTGACATCCAGACTGGTTTTGCACCAGCCAAAAGGCTGAGAGATGCTCAGGTCCTTTCTGGCTCCATCCTTTGCTGGTGGGGGGCTGAAAAACCAGTGCAGGCAGACTGGGGGCAGCTGGGGTTGCCTCTGTTTGTAGACAAAAAGAAGAGGGAGGAAGAGAAAAAGGCAACAAAACAACTCGCCCCTCGCTTCCAGAGGGTGGGATGGGATGTGTCAGCACAGCCTGGTTGTTCCCAGGCCTTTATTGCTTCCCCCAATTTATAATTTATTTCCTCAAGCCTGGTTGCTGTTGTAACACTGATCACTAGCCTGGATCTCCAGGGTGGGAATGAGGGATGAGGAGCTCCAGCTCAGCTAATCCTGAGGTCAGGATTAATGCTCCTGCTGGCACCAGCACGGTGGGATAAAGCCCATACTGACAGTGGCATGTGGGGCATGGTGTGCCTTGGGCTGGAGCTCTGGGGACTGGAGTTGTCCCACCAGGAGGGAGGGAGCTGGAGGGGACAGCCAGAACCGTGCAGGAGGAAACAGGGATGGGACACGAGGAGAATCTCTTGTCCTGGAGTGAGGCAGAGCGAGGGATTCCCATCCTTGGGAAAGGGCCAGGCCCTGTGGGCCCAGCCTGTTATTGGGGCCAGCCTAGTTCTGGGGGCAGGAGCTCGGACTTGAGACCCCCCAAATCCTTCCCAAGATCACTTTGGGATGGATTGTGGCTTTTTGCTCCTTTTCATTCCCTGCCAGCGAACAAGCAAGGGACGATCAGCTCTCTGGTTGGAGGTGGAGGAGTTTATTTCTCACTGAACTGTTGTAGTGTGGGTGGAGGTACCCAGGAGCACCTTGCACCACTGTGGGGTGCCCTATTTCCTCCTTGGAAACAAATCCAGCTGGGGTGGATGGGCTGGGGGCTCTTGTGCTGCTTTTCCTCTCCTGGAGCAGCTAAAAACCTTTCTGGGGAGTGCTGGGACAGATCCAGGCACCCTCTATCCCAGTGTGCAGCCAGGGCTGGGCCTGCAGCAGGAGCCATGAGTTTGCCCCTTTGCTTAGAAACAAAAACCAGAATAAAACACAGAAATGGGAGCCAGGGACTGTGGATGCTGATCTGTGGTGTTTGTGTGCATTTGTCAGGGTTGTTCCTCTGCTGTGGGAACTGTTTTGGGAAAAGGGGCAGCCCACAACTCAGTTAAGGGTGAGGGAATGCTGCTAATTTTTGGTGCTGTATCTTGCTTGAAAAGCAGATTAAAAGCTCATTAAGCAAATGTGTGACTTTATTATTTAGCTCATAATAAAGAGGAAAATTAAAATAAAAGAGAAAATGCCCCCAGTTTTGTTGGACAATGGGCTGCTGTCTGCATTTAGAGGAGAACAAAGTGACAGTTTTGTCTTTGCTGGAAATGAGCTGAACGCTGCCCTGTGCCCAAATGCCTGATTCCTCTGGAAAGATCATGTCCTTGTCATGCATAGAAGCTCTTTATTTAGGATCACATACACTAAAGGGACACTGTTGAAAGATTTACTGTCCTCAGATGTGGGATCAAGCTTATTTTGAAGATTTTCTCCTTTTAAAGACAGAAGAGTCCTGGTCACAGGATATCTTGGTGTTTACTTTCATGCCTTGGAGGGTAGGATATAGACTGGAGGATCTGGGTAATATTTCCAGGCAAATTAAAGTACAAAAAGCAGATGTTGACTACCTTTTAATGACGAGTGTCATTTGTGAGCCCTCTCCTGGATGGGTGGCAGCTGGATCAGGGATCAGGAGCTGGTGTGGGTCCCCAGGCAGAGCTGCTGTGGCAGATAAAACACTATTTATAGTGAGCTGAGGTTGTTATTTTTCCACCAAAAAATTAAAAAAACAGTCACATTCATTTCAGTTCCATTTCAAGCGCAGGAAGTGACCATTTGCCAAACTGACAGAGGCAAAATCAACAGGGAAAATGAGATTGTTGTTGTTTTTAATCCTTCTGGAGGCTCAGTGCTGGCGGTGGAAGGAGGGTGGGTCGGAAAGGAAACGGCTGGATTCTCAACAGTGTCCTTTTAAAGGTTGATTTGATAGGCTGGACCTCAACTTTTTCTTACAAACAACTAAATAAGGCAATTTCAGAGCTTCTGCTGCCTAGAAATCATACAAGCTGCATATCCTGCCAGGCCAGAGACAACTGGATGTGAGGATACAACCTTGTACACTATTCCAGTGTAGCTGTTTCAAGGGTTTGGACAAAGGTATGAGAACAGAACCGAAGCCTTTTGTTGTAAAGGTGCAGTATCCCTGAGGTGTTCCCCCTCCCAGCACGGGGAGCAGCTGCAATTCTTGCTTGGATAAATGTTTTTTTTTCTCACACCAGGCTGACTCTGTTACTCCTCTCCCCGTGGCATTTTGTGTTTGAGCACAGCGTGGATCTGAGAGATGCAAATTCCCCACCCGACATCCAGGGAAATAAAATCAGACCAAAAACCAGAGTGGCAAAATCAGTGGGCTTTGAGGGGCGAGCTCAGAAACTCCTGTGCTGGCTTTTGGAGATTGGAGCAGCCAAAATCTCTGCTGCACTGAGCAGCACGAGTGGGTTTGCCCAGCCCTGGAGACACAGGGGAGGAGATACTGCACCTTTAGTCACTGTGTGCCGAGGGCCAGGTGTATTTGAGCAGAAAATGCAAACTTTGTTAAATTCTGAACTGTTTCTACTTGTGGGTATTTTTATCCCATTCTCTCTATTTCTAGACAGTGGAAGCTCTGCCTCTAACCGGGCTGGGGATTCTACTTGGGGCTCAGGACAGGTATGTTGTGAAACTAAAAAAACTAAAAAATTGATTCAAACAAACAAACCTCCCAAAAAATCAGAACAACCAAACCCAACCAAAGCCAAACCAAGCACATCCCCTCCCAAACCCAAACCCAACCGAACTGCAGCCAGATGTGTGTGTCTGTCGTGGGCTGTCACCGCTCGCCTTGTAAATGCCTTTTTTTTGTTTTGTTTTGTTTCTTTCTTTTCTTTTTTTTTTTTTTTTTTTTTTTTTTTGCTTATCGCTAGAAACAGATTGAAGTTGTTAAGAAAGGGCCAAGGTGTGAGTGCTGCTGACATGTACAGGTGGAAGCTTTCCTCCCATGAACCCTGCAGCTCTACATGCACCACAGGTAGTTATAAGAAGCAGCCAAATTCTGCACAACCTGCTGAAATCACCTGGTGTGTGAGTCCATTTTATGTCTGTTAGGGATGGGAAGGAGCTGGTGATGTTTAGGGGGTCTTGTGAGCTCTGCTCTAGCACGACCCCAGCTCTGCTGTGCCCGGGTGCAAAGGTGGGGAGAGGAGCTGGGGGCTGAGCGTGCAAAGCCCACCGACCTCTCAGGTGTGTTGAGGACCAGGAGGTGGTGCCCAACGTGTCCATCATCCCTCCAAACGCTCTCCCTTGGGAAGCTCTGAGCACTGCCTTCACTTCCCATCACTTTGTGTCCCCCCTGGGGCTCAGCAGGATCCCCAGACCTGTCCTGAGCCTCCTTTCTTTTTTTCCCCCTTCCTCACCTTTTTGACAGCTTCAAGGGGTTTGAAAAGCTCAGCTGCTTCCCTGCAGAGAGAAATTTTAAAGATTGTTCAGCTCTGGCAGGAAACACAATAGCATTTGGCTTTTTGATTATGTTTTGTTTCTCCCACTCCTTCTACCCTGGAGCCTGAGCTGGGCTGCGAGGGTGTAAATCTGGAACAGTGACAGAGATGCCAGGGATATCGAAACTGAGCCTCTATTCTTCAGGCACAAATTCCCTCTTTTTGCATGAATTCCTCCCTTTTTGCCCCCTGAAAAGCTTCAAGGCACCTGATCTCCTCCCTCACCCCTTGGTTAGGGGGTCCTGTCGATCCCTCGGGATGAATCAGGTGTGTGGGTCATGCACTTGTCTGTGCTGCCCCTGAAATTATCCACAGCCTGCACTGCTTCTGGAATTAAAAAGAGGGAAAGGAGTGGGAGAGAGGAGTTTGCAATCTCAGGGACATCTCTTAAAAGATCAAATGCAAGGATTTTACATTTGAAGCATTTGCTCTTGTCCACCAGCCTCGTGCCTGCAGCAGGAGCTTTGTGAGCCATCCCTTTCCCCAAGATCCCACCATCCACATGTTCTGGGACGTTTTTGACTTCTTTGATCCCCTCAGAGCAAATTTCTCCCTTGGCTGGGCCAGCCTGCTCTGCCCTGGTTTGCAGCAAGCCGAGAGAGGTTTAACTCAAATTTCTCCTTCCTCACTGCCTTTTCTCACTGACATATCGCAGAGAGGCAAGGCCATGTCAAGAGCTGTAGATCTTTTTTTAGTTTCATGTAAACCATATGTTCCCCAGAGCTGCAATTCTTGTTACCTGTAGCCAGAGCAGCCTCCTGGTCCCCTGCCAGGTCCCAGAATGGACTTCCCAACATTTACTCTGGCACGGGAGGCTGCGGGGGAAAAGGTCTCGCTCTGACAGCACCGGCTGCTGCTGCTTTGGAGGGGGGAGCAGGAGGGGCAGGGTCTTCCTTGCCAAACCTCCAGGATGATCCCTGCCTTGGCCCAGAGCTCTGGCTGCACCTGGGGAGCACCTGGTGCAAAGGGGGTGTAATGCACAGGGAGAGTGGGGGATGGAGGGGGCTGGGGACCGTTTGCTGTCGCCTCCACCCACCAGCCTGGCAGGGTGGGAGCTGCTCAGCAGACTCGTGGCCATGAGTATTTCCTATAAAAATGTGTTAGTCATGTATTGGTTTTGGTGGCAAGCCCTGGCAGGGGTGGCCATGCCCTCCTCTGAGCTGGCCAGACTCAGCCACGCTGCTCAGATTGGTGGGGTGGCCGCTGTGACATTCCCTCCCAGCAGCACCCATGCCACGGGACAGAAAGTCCAGCTTCCTGCTTTCCACGGGGAGGAAGTTTTGAGAAATGCAGCCAAACCCAGAAAAACAACAACCAAAAAACACAAAGAGTTTGGATGTGCAGCTCACCAAGCGTCCTGCTGTGTGTGTGTGTTCTCTCTGAGCCCAGGAGTGATGTCCACATATGCGATGTGTGTTCGCTATGATGGGATCGAAGTGGACGATACCTACTGTGATGCCATGACCCGGCCCGAGCCCATCCATGAGTTCTGTGCTGGGAGAGAGTGCCAGCCAAGGTACCGCCTGCACAGGGCACTCCTGGAGTCTCTGTGCTTTCTCTGCCCTGGATGTCTTTGGGGGAGGGTTGGCGTGGATTTAGGGGGCAGCAGGGATGGCCCGTAGCACCCCCATCCCTCCTCCCTTCATTCCATCTGGGAAGCTGCAAGAATTTCCTCCCGAGTGCTTTAGCTCAAGCTGCCAGGTTAGAACTTCCATAGATCCTGGCAGAGTTGGCACCTGGGGCTCCCAACAAGCCCAGCTTTGAGCCTTGCAGCATCATCTGTGCCACAAACCCAGCCCTGTGATCCCTTCAGCATCCCAAACCTCACTGAGGTTTGCTTGTGTTGGGGCAAGAGCTGGTGCAGAGAGGAACTTGTGGTGGAAGTCCTTTGGAAAGTTTTCCTTCTGATGTGGCTCTTAATGCAAGCAGTGACCACAGTCTGGAGCCAGGCTGTCCGGAGCCCCACTGTGCAGCTCTGGACAACTCCAGTGCTGGTGTGGAGGCTGGGAGGTTGGCAGGTCACAGAGGGTTTGGACAAGGACACAAGGACTGACCCGTGTCTGGCAGAGGAAGGGGATTGTTCCACTCTGGTCTGTGCTGGAGCAGCCTCTCCTCGAGTCCTGTGTGAAGTTTCGGGTGCCACCATAGGAGAAAGTGATAAAGGAAGGCTGTGAAGGTGGGGAAGGGTGCAGAGGGGCCATACAAAGAGCAGCTGAGGTCACTTGGCTTGTCCAGCCTGGAGGAGACTGAGGAGAGACTTCATTGCACCCTGCAAGTTCCTCACAGGGGGTCACAGAGGGGCAGCACTGATCTCTTCTCTCCAGTGACCAGTGTCAGGACCCACAGCAGGGCTGCAGCTGTGTCAAGAAGATTTAGGTTGGACATCAGGGAAAGGTTCTTCCCCCAGAGGGTGCTGGCACTGCCCAGGCTCCCCAGGGAATGGGCACGGCCCCGAGGCTGCCAGAGCTCCAGGAGGGTTTGGACAGCGCTGCCAGGGGTGCCCAGGTGGGGTTGTTGGGGTGTCTGTGCAGGGCCAGGGGCTGCACTGATGATCCCTGTGGGTCCCCTCCACCTCAGGGCATTCTCTTCTATGACTGTGATGGTGTCAGACTATGGGAGGAGTAAAAGGAAGAGTAAATCCAGGGATCCACACCCTGGAATGGCAGCAACAGGGCAAAGCAAGAGCCCAGTGACACCAGGGACCAGGGATGGCTCCTGGAGAGTGCTCAGGTGACTGTGAAGGAGGGCAGGTAGGACATGGAGTAGAAAATCTCCTGGAAACTCTCATGTTAGGGCTGAGAGCCAGGGCAGGCTGCAACTGAGGCAAGAAAAATGTGGGGAGGTGAATGGTGCTGCTGCAGGGAATGCACCCACCCCGAGGGCACCACGGGGACTGGAATCTCTGTTTGTTGGCATTTCTTAAAACAAGAATTAGGGTACTTTTTGTGCTTAGATTCTCCCACTAGTCATTCCTAAAGCTGTCCCTCCTTATGGCTGTGCTGTTCCAGCTTCAGGGGCCTGCACTGTGAGGGAGAAGAGCTGCTCTGTGATTTACCAGTGACTTCAACTGGGGAGCACTGGGAGCTCATGGGGTAGCCACCAGCACTTGGGCAGACAGGAAGATGCTTGGGCTGCCAAGGCTTTTCAAAGAAAAAATGTGAATTTTGCGTGATCTTTGCTTCATTTCCCTTCTGAAGTTAGGTGACACCTCTAAATGACATCTCCAAATGTGTGACATCTCCCTGCGGCTGCTTCTTGTGCCTGGAGCCCCACATGTGGCCTGGGGGCAGCCAGGGCTGGGGCTCTCCTCGGAGAACAGCAGCAGTGGGGACCTGGGGGCTGCCCACATCCAGAGGAGCTGGGAATTCTGATCCATTCTGATTTTCAGCTCATTCTTCAATTGCTGTAATATTCCTGTACTGTAAAAATCTTGACCTTTTATGATTTTTCCTTGGATCACAAGCCGCTCCTCTGTTGTCAGGACAGAGGTGGCAGGGGACAGTAAAGGACTGGCAGTGCTTGGAGCAGGTCCCAGCTCTTCCAGCCTGTCACACGTGCTTAGCAGAGCCAGACTGATGGTGGGACATGAACGTGTGTCCCACCGGGGCTCGGGCAGCTCTGTGTGACATTACTGCTGGCATCTGCGGGGTGATGGACGGCACGTCCTCTCCCTACTTCAGCTGAGCAGGCAAAAAGGAGAGGTCAAACACGGGCAAAAAGCCTGACGGAGAAATGCGCTGGCAGAGCCCGCGGTGACAAACGCTCACTTGTCACCGAGGACGCTGGGCCAGGCCCTGCCGTGCCACCCTTCCTCCTGACAAGCTGGTTTCAGCTTCAGGCACGAGCTGGGGTCTGCGGGGCGAGCCCAACATATGCTGACGCTTGCCGTCCCTCGGGAAAAGCCCTCTCGAGTCGGCAGCCTGGCCGCAGCTCGCTCGCGGCAGCACCGCCCTGCGGCCAGCGGCGGGCAGGGTTTTCCCGCGGGATGCTCCAGGCGGGTGATGGGCTCTGTTCCCTGCCCAGGTGGGAGACGAGCAGCTGGAGCGAGTGCTCGCGGACCTGCGGGGAGGGCTACCAGTTCCGCATCGTGCGCTGCTGGAAGATGATCTCGCCGGGCTTCGACAGCTCCGTGTACAGCGACCTGTGCGAGTCCGCCGACATCGCCCGGCCCGACGAGCGCAAGGTCTGCAAGAACCCGGCCTGCGGGCCCCAGTGGGAGATGTCCGAGTGGTCCGAGGTGAGTCCTGCTGGCCGGGTCAGCACCCGAGCCTGGGCTTCTCTCCCGTTTCCAGTTTATCCTCATCCGTAGCCATCCACAGCCATCGGCCTCTCAGGATGCGCTGCTTGCAGTAGTGCCTGTGGGTCAATGTGCCTCAATATTTTTCCCCCTCAAAGGAAGCCCTGGCTCCCGTTTAGGATGGGAGGCCACTGCCATTGGTCACTCACAGGTAGGGCAGGAGCCCGTGGCTCAGGCTTCCCCATCAGTATTTCCTTGGCAACCTCTTCAAACCCAATGTGCCGGGAAGGTGATGAATTATAGGAATTACATCCCTATAAACATCCCTTCCTCACCTCCAGTTCCTCTGCACCCCGTGCAGAGTGAAACCTTTCCCTAGCTGTGCCTTAAGCCAGCCCCCGAAGGCACTGGGAGATGGTCTGGGGAGGCACAGTGCTGCCCCTGTTCCAGCTCACTGGAGAGGGTTTGTGGCCCTGAATCCCTTCCCAAGCACAGACAGCTCCAGCCCATCCCCTACAAACACAAACTCGTGGAAAGAACCACACCAGCGCTGCTTCCTCGGGGTGCCTCTTCCCAAATCAAGCACAGACCTCATCTAAGCAAGAGCAGATGAGCTCTGAGCCGAGCTGTCCGTGGGTGCCAACCTGCCCCATGGTTTGCATCACGAGCAATATGACTCTTCCTCCTGGGAAGCTCCCAAAAACTCGTCTTAGTCATAATTTAAACATCTCCATTCCCCTGCAAGCTGGTGTGCATCATTTCCCTGGAGCTGACAGAGGGGCTGGTGCATTCCCTGGTGGTGCAGGATGTTTTGACTTTCCCAGCTGGTAGAGAGGAGCTCCCTGAGCACGTGCTGGAGTGTTATTTTGTCCGACATAGCAAACTGGAGTGGTTTATTTTACAGAAATCTGCATTCTCCTCCAGCGTTTGTCAGGGACAGATTGCTTGAGACAGTGCTGGAGTAGATTGTTCTTAGCCAGCAGCAAAGCTAATCTCCTTTGGATCCCATCAGAGGTGGGGTGCCAAGTTGGCTGGGGAAATAGGCATTAAAAAAAGCACATTTCAGGGCTCTGAGGATTAACATCTCGGCACGGTGCGTCTGGGCCCTGTGCTGTTGACACTTTTCCCTGCTTTACGTTATGCATGGAGCAAATGTAATGTGTATGTGAGACTGTAGTAACTCAAATCCAGTTCTAAATAATGTCACTGGGCTGCACGGTGCCAAATTTATCCACAGCATAAAAATCTCAGTTGTGCAGTCGGGGAGGGGGGGAAACATTCTCCAAAGAGGTGGAAAGGAGCTGGCTGTTCCTGGCAAGGAGGCGAGGGAGATCTCACCCTGTCTCCAAGTGACAGCTAACACTGCTCGGCTCAGAGCAGGCATCCCTGGAGCCTTGAGCTTCCCCGCTCTGGCATCACCTGTTGGCGAGCACAGCACCTGGGCAGGATGCAGCCTCCTGCTGAAGCAGCTGACGGGGTTTGGGGGAGTCATTTGTGCATTTCCAGTGCGTGCTTTTAGAGTTTTGTGTTCAAGTGCGGGGGGAAGTCCCGAAGCAGCAGCTGCCGCGGTGCCGGGAGCGGCGGCTGACGCGGTGTCCCTGTCCCCTCCGGCAGTGCCCGGCCCGCTGCGGGGAGCGGAGCGTGGTGACCAGGGACATCCGCTGCTCGGAGGAGGAGAAGCTCTGCGATGCCAGCGCCCGGCCCCTGGCCGAGAAGAACTGCACGGGGCCACCGTGTGACCGGCAGTGGACAGTGTCCGACTGGGGACCGGTGAGACCCCGCGGTGGCCGCCCGAGTGGCCATCGTGCCCCACCGCGGGCTGGCTTGTCCCTGGCGCTGGGGCTTTTGGGGGTGGGCTCATCGTGCCTGGCAGGTCCCAGCTCCAACAAACCCGCAGGCAGCTGACCTCAAATAATTCCGCTGCTTTGGCTCTCTCGTGTCAGCTCTGCCAGCGCGGTCACCCTGAGGCGCCCTGGCTCGGGCACTGGGGGTGATCCAGCATCCCAGTGGATCCTGTTGCTTCCCCCTGGGCTGCTGCCTGGTGGGGGATGTGGTACAGCAGGGGTTAAACCCTCAGAGACCTGGCTGAGGGCCTTAGTGGGTGTCAAAATCCTCTTGTCTGTCTGCTGCACAGCATTCCTTGGCAATGCTGATGCTCCATGCCCAGAAATTGAACCTTTTAACTCTTCTCCCTTTTTTTTAAATTTTCCCCTTTCCCCCTTTCTCTTTTCCCTTTGTCCCCTTTACCTTTTCTCTTTCCTCCTTTCCTCCCTTTCTCTATTTTTCTTTCCTCCTTATTTTCTACTCTCTTTTGCTCTCTCTCTTTTTGTTTTTTTCCTCCCCCCCCTCCGGCTTTTTCCCTTCCTGCACAATTCTGCTCCAGAGACCCCCTCCATCCCAAGCTATTTTTACCCAGGTTTTGATACATTCACATCAGCTAAAAATAAGTAGTTTCCATGGCAGCAGCAGTGCTAGGAAACACCGAGAGCCTCTGCAAGAGCAACCACGGGAGCGCCGGGGAGCACCGGCTGCTCCGGGCACTGGGGGCTGAATATTTGCAGCCACTTCCTTGGTCCCCTTTGCCTTGGCCTCCTTGGGAGCCCCCCCGGGGTTCCCTGCTCGTGGTGCTTCCCTTTTTTCCTGCCCTGAGAGATGCTGGGTTTTGGGGCTGTTGCCCAAAGAAATTGTGGATGTCCCATCCCTGGAAGTGTCCAAGGCCAGGTTGGACAGGGTTTGGAAAAACCTGGCATAGTGGAAAGTGTCCCTGCCCATGGCAAGGGGTTGGAGCAAGATGATTTTTGAGGTCCCTCCCAGCCCAGACCAGTCTGGGATTCGGTGCTGACGGAATCTCTGTTGGCTGCAGGAAGGACCCGCTGAGCTTCCCCGGGGCTGTTTTAAGCCGAGCCCCCAAAACCCCCCCAGAAATTCGGGGGAGGCGGGGGTGGGGAGGCAGCTGAGCCCTGTGGGGGCTCTGTCCGTGTGGCGGGATGGGTCAGGGATGGATCCCTGGCACCTCCCTGGCGCTGAGTGCCCGCTGCGGTTGCAGTGCAGCGGCGGCTGCGGGCAGGGCAGGATGATCCGGCACGTGTACTGCAAAACCAGCGACGGGCGCGTGGTGCCCGAGTCCCAGTGCAACCTGGACACCAAGCCCCTGGCCATCCACCCCTGCGGGGACAAGAACTGCCCCTCGCACTGGCTGGCGCAGGACTGGGAGCGGGTGAGTGCAGCTCCCGGGGTGTGGGGTGCCCTCAGCGGGGCCGGGGTGGGGCGTGCAGGTCTCAGGTGGCCCTGCTCGTGACCCCGCAGTGCAACACGACGTGTGGCCGGGGCGTGAAGAAGAGGATCGTGCTCTGCCTGGAGATTGTCAATGGCAAGATCAAGACCCGCAACCCCGCTGACTGTGATGTGGCCAAGAAGCCCGTGGAGGAGAGCACGTGCTTCGAGCGGCCCTGCTTCAAGTGGTACACGACCCCCTGGTCCGAGGTGAGCGGGGAGGGAGCCCCAGGGGTGTGCTGCCCCATCCCTTGGCACCGAGGGTCTCGCTGCCTGCAGAACCCCCCAGGAGGTGGGCGAGTCTCTGCAGGACGTGGTCCCTGAGGGAACACCCTGGGTGTTTTTGCTGTGCTGGCAGCCCAGGGCAGAGAGCCTGCCCTGCCATGGTGCAGCTGGGGCTGTCTGTGCTCAGGGAGAACGGGGCTGAGAGGGGCTCTTTGGGGCCAGCTGTAGCTTTGGTTGTTTTATTTTCTCCTGGTGCCTGGAAGTGTGGCTGGGGGTGTGTGTGGAGCCCACAGGGTGGCTGCTCTGGGGATGCAGAATTTGGGGATGCTGTGATGGGATGCCCCATCACCCTGCACAACCCAAAAGGCAGCCAGGGTTCAGTGGCCAAGGGTCCAAGCCAAGCGAGAGTGGGCTTCCTGCAAGCCCTCCTGGATGCAGCCTCCCTGATCCGAGCTCCAGGAGCCTCATTTTTAGTCTTGCAAACCCTATAATTAGCCAAAGCAGCCCTGCTGTAATCCCAGCTCCACGAGGCATCCAAAGGGCAGCAGGCAGTGGGTACTGGGCCCAGCAGTGGCTCCACAAACCCCCCATGGATGCACAGAGACCCCACAACCCCACTCCTGGTGCTCTGGGGGTTCCATGGCCACCCGTGTCCTACAGAGCATCACCTGGACTGGACCAGCTCATTTGTGCTCCCTTGTGAAGGGCAGCAGGAGGAGGGAGGATGTCAGCGCCAGGGGGTGGGACCACATCCACCTACCCCTGGGCAGAAGCTGGCAGCAAAGACAGAGCGAGGGGACAGCGGTGTGGCACTGAGATGTGACATCCTCCTCCTGCCCTAACATCTCCAGCGAGCAGGTTCTGGCTCAGAAGAGTCCCCTGGGATGGCAGGGTCTTGCCTCACCCCCTCTCTCTGTCCCCCAGTGCACAAAAACCTGTGGGATCGGCGTGAGGATGCGGGATGTGAAGTGCTACCAAGGCAAGGACATCGTGCGGGGCTGTGACCCGCTGGTGAAGCCGGTGGGCAAACAGACCTGTGACCTGCAGCCCTGCCCCACGGAGCCCCCAGGTGAGCCCCACAGCCTTGATTTTCCACGGATCCCTGCAAGCAGCACCGCCAGCATCTTATCTTCCACTGCCCCATTTGGATAATCATCCCAGGGAGGATGTGCAGGGACAGCTCTCCCTCTGTGCCCAAGTCATGGGGGGCTGTGCACTGGCTCTTTCTGGAGATAAATTAAGAGGAGAGCTCAGAAGAATCATGCTCTGACCTGAAGATAAAAGGAGCCTTTGGAGAGCTGATTTGGGTGCTGCTTCTGTGAGATTCCATCTAGAGCTGAGGAAGTTCTGTCTGTGCCATTATTTTAATGATTTTTTGTCTTTGGGTGTCCTGTGGGATTTGTAACTATCTCGTTATCTGACTCGTCTGCTGGCTCAGAGTCCCTGTGATCTTTAGCAAACATGTGGTTCTAATCCTTTAATAGGATTTGGGAATGAGGACAATGTGGGAGAAAAGCAGGAAAATGGGAGATAGATTTGGGGCCAGCTCCTGGCTCAGCTCTGGGTGCTCTCAGCTGCCCATTCCCTTGGGATCTGGGATGGGGCATGGAGCTTGGGAGTTGCCTCGTGGCCACCTTGCCCTGGGAGCAGCCTGGTTTCATGCACTCTATGGATTTTAAAAAAAAAAAAAAAAAGGATAATTCCTATGGGTTTGAAGCAAAATACTGCACTGAAAGGAGCTGGGAGAGTGCTGAAGCAGCCTGGATGTGACACTAACACATGCCTAACTCTGGATGTGACACTGCTGGATTCCCATTCCCTTTCTCAAATAGAAATTGGGATAGAAACTGTGAATCCCTACCAGGGGAAGCCCTTGACCTGGGGACAACTCAGTGCCTTGGTGGCTCCAGCAGTCCCTGGGCAGCTCTGTTTTACAGCAAAGACATTGAGCCTCAGGGCTGGGACCAAATGAGAGTCCCCAAGCCTGGCCAGGTGTGAAGGAACAGATCAACCTGCTCATGCCTTTGCCCAGGTTGACAATGATATTTATGGAGAAGCTCCATGGTGTTTTCCAGGGGATGTCAGGGAGGTGGCAGCCACAGCTGGGATGATGTTGTCGCTCATCCCGTGGTGTTTAGAGCTGCGCAGGGTGGAAAGTGATCTCATGAGCTCACAGCTGTTTATTTCCTTTTTCTTTTCCGTGCCATGCCTGGTGTTTTCTCTCCTGCAGACGACAGCTGCCAGGACCAGGCAGGAACCAACTGTGCCTTGGCCATCAAGGTGAACCTGTGCAGCCACTGGTACTACAGCAAAGCCTGCTGCCGCTCCTGCCGCGCGCCCCACTCCTAGGGCTGGGCTGCCTCAGCCAGGGCCCCCCCTTCTACTTAGCCACACATCCCACACACTGCTGACAAGGATGCTTTTGGCCTGGTTTTTGGGTCCCCCCCGAAGCAGAGCTCCTCTCCTGGTCCCGAGCAGAGGGACGGCGCCGCTGGACGTTGGGAGCCCCCCGGGATCAGGGCTGTACATAAAGTCGTGTATATTTGATTCCCCCCCCACCCAAAACTCCACCCAAGGTCTTGTCCTTTGGTTTCTTCCCTCGGTGCAAGGTTGGGGTTGGCGAGGGGAAGGTGTGAACTCTGGGAAGTGCAAGTTTCCCCTCACAAAATGGGGTTGGTGCCTCTCTCCTGATTTATCCCGAGACCTGCAGGCTCTCGTTAGCTGAATTAACGTGGTGGGAAGCTGGTCCTCATCTGTTAAATGAACTCAAGCCCTTTTTTGTAATATGTAGGTGTATACTTTTTCAGAGAATTTTATCTTATAATCAAATGTTAGTTTCATAGTCCTTACCCCCCCCCCCCCGATGCTGACATATTGTATATAATATGGAAACATAACTGCACTTTATATCACAAAAAAGACGTGCTCTTTTTTAATATATTTGTTTACAGACAGTGAACTTTATCCATATAATCATTAATTTGTACTCATATGTATATTTTAATAAAGTTGTCATATTTATGGTGGTATTTTGTTTTATTCTCCAGTTTGTAGTGGAGTGCTGGGAACACTGGAACTGGGGCTGGGGATTTGCTGGTGCCCAGGGGAGGCAGAACAGCTTTAAATCAGGACAATCACAGCTACTTGGACAGTGATGCAAGGAAAAGTCCCAGCAGTGGGGGGATTTTGGGACTTTTGGGGCCCCTTTGGGGTTCTGTGGCTTTAGAAGCTGCAGCCCTGAAGCTCCACAGGGGTTTGGGAGCAAAGAGATTTCATAGGGTGCCAGTAAGGAACGGGCCTTTCTGAGCTCCCAAGGGGTTCTTGCTCTCTGTTTTTACCCCAGACACTGAGCCAAAGGCTCTTTAGCATCCCCCAAACTTCTGTGTGCCCCCCAAGTGCTGCTGCAGCCCTCCCTCAGCAGCAGGGAGCTCCTGAGCACTTTGCAAACACCACCCCAAATTTGCGGATGCAGGGGCAAAAAAAAACCCCAAACAAAACAAACAACAAACCTCAAAACCCATGTCAAAGTAATTTATTTCTTTTAATTTTTCTCTTTTTTGACTTTTTCCCTCCCCATCTGCGATTCCCAAAGTCCTGTACAACAGATCACCGGGTGAGGGTTAGTGAAAGCCAACCGTTTGCTGAATTTCCAAGCTACGAGGGAAAGAAACAAGGAAAAAAAGGAGGAAAGGAAGGCTGGTGGGAGAAATCACGAAAAACGGGAAGAGAAAGGGCTCAAGGCATGGAAACAAACCCCAGTGAGAACTGTACATGGGAGCATGGTCTGAGTGGCTGCATCCCCCTGGAGCAGAGGGGTTGTGCTGGGCCACAGGGACCGAGCCCGGAATATTAAACACGTACGAAACCAACCCCAGCCCTCCCCACCCCAAACAGAACCCCCCCCAGAAAGTCAAAGATACTCATTTGCAAAGACTGACTTGTACTTCAAAAGGTTTCCTGTGGAATTAAAAGCCCTCGTGGTTCGAAGTAAAATACCCAGCCGGGCTGCAAACGGTGTCCATGAGCCCAGGGGGCTGGAGCCACGGCTGCTTCTCCCCAGAACATCTTTAAAAAGGAAAATCCCCCTGGAGCACAGCGCTGAGGCTGTCTGAGCAGCCAGTCCATCCTCGCCAGCCACCCCCAGGTGATGCTTTTAACCTGAATAATGCCCAGTCCAGGAGAAACAGGGTGTTCTGTCACATGGAGTGTGGTGAGACTGGAGAGGAAGAATGGAGACAGCGGGAGAAACCAGAGCAGGCGTCCCCTCAGTGCTGCCATTCCTCTCCTAAATCTCTGAGTAACCCCAGGGGCTCCTTTGCAGCACATCTGGTGCAGGGGGACACGCTCGGGGACCAGCTCTGTGCCTGCTGCTCCACCAGGGCTGTCCCTGCTGGATCCAGCGTGGGACAGAGCTGGTGCCACAGCCAGCCTGCCCGGCCAGGGGAAATGGCTCGATGGAAAATGCAAATTGGAGTAAATTTAAAAGTGTTTTGATGCTGTCCTGGATGCGGGGAAAGTGTCTATTTTATTTTTGCTTAGAAAACCCCTCCCAAACAAATAAACATTTGTAAAAATGTGCATGCAAGGGGTGGGCACACACACGGTGACCCCTGTGCCACGGAGCCCTCAGTGCAAAGCTGTGTGTGGCATTACTGGGGGCAGGGATGCCGATTTTCCAGAGGGATATTCCTCCATCCCAAAGCGTGCTGTGTCTCATTTCCACAGCCGAGTAATGCAGCAGTTTTACATCCCCAGCCCAGCTCCTTCAGGGGGTCCATGAGGCCACTCTGGGGGGCTCCAGGGACAGGCCCAGCCACCATCCTAACCCTGAGGGGATTGTGCCTGGCAGCCGGGAATTACTGCCTGGCTGGAGGAGCGGGCCGGGCCGGGAATGGTGCAGGGCTGTGCACTCACACCCACAGCCAGACACTGCCAGGGCTGCAGCAGCGAGCAGCCCAGCACAGGGGGCAGAAGGGTGGGCAGCGACAGCCTCGCTTTGCTGGAGGACATTTTGGGGGGTGAGTGCATCCTGGGGGCCCCCAGGTCATGCCAGCAGCTGCTGCTGACCTGCAGCACGAGCCATTTTCAGCCACCCGTGAGCCCCATCACCCGCTCATCACCCCCCGGCCGAACGCTGAGGAGGGGCAACTCCTCCGTAGAAAAGGATGCTCAATATCAAAATCCTCTTTATAAAAGAAAAAAAGCAAGCAACGCAGCGCTGGGAAACCTCCCGTTCCAGCTGCACCCCCGCACTCCTCCTCTGAGGTTGCTCTGCTCCCCCTTTACACCACCAGCCCGCAGAAATACATTCACTTCATTTTTTTCTTTTTTCCTCCCCCCGCCTTTTCAAAACTCCTCCACGAATTCCAGCCGGTCCTTCCCGCTGTCCAAAGCCCGGCGGAGGCGCTCGGGGACACTGGGGGCTGGGTGGGCAGGCGGCACCTCACACATCGGTGCTGATGCTGCGGCTGCGGGAGAACGCTTCCCGCATGGCCGACAGCCGGTTGGGGTTGAGCGCCTGCAGGTTGGACACCGGCAGGGCCAGATCCTCCTGGCTCACCGTCTTGTAGCTCACCCGGTCGCCCCCGTTGTGCAGCTCCTCGGGGGGCTCCTGGAGGAAGAAGGTGGGGGGCTCCTGCAGGAAGGAGGTGGGGGGCTCCTGCAGGAAGGAGGTGGGGGGCTCTTGGAGGAAGGAAGTGGGGGGCTCCTGAAGGAAGGAGGTGGGGGGCTCGTAGGGAGCGCAGCTGGGGCAGCTGGGCCGGCTCTGGGCCGGTTTTTTGGCGAAGGGGGATGAGGAGTAGAGGGAGGGGCCGTTGGTCAGCACTACGTTGCGGTTGCAGTGCAGCGGAGGGATGTGCGAGTGCACGGCGAAGTCGGGCTCCTCCTCGTCCTCCTCGGATTCATCCTTCTTGCAGCAGTAGTACTGAAACGGGAGGGGCTCAGCTGGCACCCCCAAAGCTCCCAGCCCATCAGCCCTCCCCGCTGAGGCATGCCCCGGCCTTACCTGGAGCCTACAGTAGCAGAGGACGGCGATGATACAGAGTAAAATGACAGTCGCTAATATTCCACCTGTGATGACCACGGTCCCGGCTGTCATCCGCCCTCTTCTCCATTAACAGCCTGCAAAATTGAGTGCAGGGGGTGAGGGGGTGCAGTGAGGGGCTGGGCTGGGCTGCAGAGCCCCAAACTCTCTGCTCACCCCGCCTTTGAAGCGGGCTAAAAACCAGGAGGGCTCTGAAGGGCAGAATCAGAATCCACTGGGCACCTGTGGAAAGTCACCAGGGAGTCCCCATCCCCCCAAAAACGCCACCTTGCAGGTGCAAGGGTTAAAATACTTCATGCAGTGGGTGAGAGACTGAGTGAGAAGCAGCTCTGGGGTCACATCTGTCTGTGCTGCCCTCAGGAGGGGGAGCCAAGGGTAGTAACAGCAGGCACCAAGGGCACTCTCCTGGCTCCTACCTGGTGGCAGAAATCTTCAGTGACGGCAGAAGGAGCCTTGCAAAAAGGATTTCTGATCTGCACTCATTTTTCTCTGAGCCTATAATTCATTTTCCCCACGAAAACAATGTGGTATTTTAATTTGGAATAACCAGAGCTGCTAAGTGAGCCTTTAACGACTGCGGGGAGCAGGGTGCTGCTCTTCCTGAGAGTGGCACCAAGATCCTCCACTTCACCACAGCCAAGCCACAGTGCTGGGGGGCTCTGGGGGCACCCCAGGATGATGTTTGACAGCCCCATGTGAGCTGTCAGTGGACATCACAGTGATGCTGTGGCTCAGCTTGGCCACCGTGCTTGTGTTTTGGGGTACCACCAGCACCCTTCTGTCCCTGGAATGCCCCTTGGGAGCTGGCACGGCACTGGGAGCAGCAGAAGGTCCCTGTCCCTGTCCCTGCTGGGCTCACCCAGAGGGCAGATGTTGTGTATCATGCACAGCACGGGACTTGCTCTCAGCATCCCTCCCTTGAATGCTCATGGGAGGCCTCGAGTTCCTCTCCACCCCAGGATAAGACGCAGCTTTTTGCCCCAGGAGGGATGCTGGGGAGACAGGCTGCCTGCCTGCTCACACCCGCCAGCAGCTACGGGACAGTGGCACTAAAACTGGCACAAATGAAGCTCCAGCAACCTTTTAGTTCGGGCTGGGAACAGGAGGAGAAACATAAATTAAGGGAGAAATCCTACCCTGACCACCTACTCTACAAGTGCTTTAACAAAGCTGGCTCCCAGCTCCTGCTATCAGGTTAAACCAAAAACCAGCCACCCCAGCCCCAAATTACTTCAGCACCCGAGGAAAAGCAACTGTATCTGTCAGGGATTTAACCTGCTTCCAAGGAAAACAAACCTGTGCCGTATTTTCAGGCACTTAATGTCCTGCTAATGTTGGGTGAGTGCTGAATGGATAAAGCAGCGTCACGTTTTATGTTGCTGCTGAGCAGCTCGGGAGAAGGGAAGGGAATTTATCCCGACGGCTCCACGGCTTCTCACACCGCGCGGCCACGGGGCAGGAGCCGGGCCAAACCCTGCCCTCACTCCTCGGGGAAAACGCTCTGAGGAGGCTCAGGGGGAGCAACACAGCCATGGGAAGGGTTTGCAAACGATGCATGAGTGATTTAGAAATTTTGGCTGCGGTCCCTAGAGGGATGGAGGTGCCTGGCTGGGCTGGAAATGCCCATCCCTGGGTCCTTTGCTGCTCGCACTTGCAATCCCCACGCTGCCCCAGAGCCAAGGGCAGGGGGTGCAGGGTTGGGACAGGAACCTGGCTCTGGGGTGGCCACTCGACCCTGCAGGCTCTCGGGGATGGGCACTGCACCCATCACAGAGCATCAGCATCTCCCTGCCGGCCCAAGACGGGAGGTGGCAGGCAGAGCTCTGCCAGGGAGGGCTCTCCGCCTTTTCCACCCATTAATTAAAGCCCCGGGGCACAAGCCAGCGTTGCACTGAGCCAATTTCCATGGTTCCTGTCCAGCCGTGCCCAGCCAGACATGGCATGGTAGCCACTGCTCCCTCCAGAGCTGGACCATTTGCATTTCTCCCTTTTCCCCTCCCCAAACATACTTCTCTGATTAAAGCTGCATACCTGGAAGCTTGAAACCCTCCAGCGTGCAAAGGGGGAGGAAAGCAGAGCATGTGGAGGCCCATAAGCTGAACAATTTCTGTCTAGACCTCCTTTTTACATTTGTTCCTAATTTCACGCTCCATGGGCTCCCAGATTCATATATTTAGCAATAAATATCCTGGTAAAAGGAAGTGCTTTGCAGCTCTGCTGTGGTCCTGGAGAAGGTATGCAGGAGCCCTGGCCTGAGGAACGCAGGCACGGGAGACTCAGTCCCGGGGGACCTCGGCTCCTTCCTCCAGCTTTAGGAGCCCTCCAGCTACCAAGGATGTCTGAAGGCATCCAAATTCAGCCCCCAGCACAGCATCCATGCCTGCCAGACAGCAGGAGGGGGCTGCAGGGGGGTGTAACTCCCCACAGGCCGTTTGCCCGCAGGCCAGCAGCCCTTTGCTGTAGGAACGTGGTCCCCAGTGCCATGGGGTGACAGGGGATGGCGGCCCTGGGGTTACTGGGAGCACGCAGGGCTTGATGCAAGGCTTCTCTTTCCTCCGAGTGAAAAGGACAGGCTGTGCTGCTACAAACCAAAACCATTTCACAATTCCCAGGGGCAGGTCCTGCAGGAGCTGTTTGGTTTTACACACAGCCCTCTGCCACCTGCCTGCTGTTGCACGTCCCTGCCATGGCTGAGGATGTGGATTTGGAGGCTGCACTGTTCACTAAGAGCCAGGTCTGCCTCAGCCTCTGCTCCTGCCTCCCCTTGGGCACTGCCATGAGGAGCTGCCCGGCCTTCCCACCCAACCCAGGGGCTGGGGGAAGCTTCTCATGAGCAGCAGAGAATGGGAGGAGAAGGGTTGGGATGAGAAATCCTCCTCTTTCCACCTCCCCAGCATCTTGAGCACGGCCCCTGGACCACCGCGGGTGCCCGGTGCGGGGAGAGGCTGCTCACAGCTGCGCCTGGCTCCGTGCAGGCTCTCGGGAGGGCTGCGTGGGAGGAAGGCTTCCGAGCAGCTGGGGGGGCTGAGCTCAGCCCAGCCCAAGGCTCCAGCGAATACCCGGCTCCGAAAAGCTCAGCTCCAGGTCCAGAGGCTGGAGGGCTCATGTGGACTGGCCCGATCCTGCCTGCTGAAGCTGGGGGAGAAGGAGACCTGGGGATGGAAAAGGAGACTGCTCCAAGGTTCCTCTGAGCACCCACTTAAGCCGACTTCTAGGGTTCGCAGGTAATTAAGAATAATCTTCTGGGCAATCAAATAAATGAGGCTTTCAGCTGTCCCATCACAGCCCAACTCCCATCTGCAGGGCAGCAGAGCCACTCCAAAGAGTTTTGCACCAGCTGGAAGTGCTGCCATGGCAAGTGGTTAAAAAAGGGAAAGCTGGTCCTACTGAAGCTGTGCCTGCACAAGGAGATCGTGTCTTATATGCAGAGAGCTGTATCCCAAAGCTTGACCCTCTGTACTGCTACTGCATCCTCCAGCAGCCCGGGAGCTGCTTCCTCCGCAGCCAGGGGCAGCACAGCCCTCTGTTCTACACAAAATGTGGGAATTGCCCTCGTTCTGTCTGAATTGCCCTCATCTCCTGTCTCCAGGAGCTGGAGATTCAGACGAACAGCCAGACTGGGTACAGAATGCCAGCTGGCAGCACAGACACGAGTGCTGGCAGGATTGATCCCGGCCGGTGCCCAGCTCTGGGGCAGGCAGGAGCTGAGAGCCCACCCTGATGAACACCCGGAGATGAGCACAGGCACGAACACGCCCTGCTCCAGGGACACTCGGCTCGAACCTCGGCATGAGACCCTGCCCCTCACCCACAGTTTGAGTTTTCGGCTCAGCCCTGCCCCGCGCTTCCAAACAGCCAAGATGGAGAAAGGGAAGGAGGAGAAAAGGAGAAACACCCATCCCACCCTCCGCGGGGAGCAGGGCAGGCCAGCACCGTGTCCTGAAGTGACACCATCCTGCCTGTCTTGGCTCTGCTCTGCACGAGCACATCCCTGGCTCTGCTCTGTGCTTGGACAAGTTGTTTCTGCACCGAGCGCTGCCGTGCGTGGGAGTCCTCCTGCACCCGGGAAGGGCCTCCGAGGGGGACTGACCCTGCACAGCCCCCAGGCTGACCCTCACCCGGGCTGCTGCGGGGGACCAGCTCCTGGGGTCACTCCAGGGCAAAGAGCCAAGGGAGAGACCTCAGCGGGGGGATATGAGGCTGGGGAGGTTTAAGTTCTGCGTGGAAACTGGGCATTGAGCAGCTGCGCCGGGGGCAGCGCCCTGCGCGGTGCAGGGAGAGGAGCACTGCAGGTCTTGGCCTGGCTGGGCAATGCAGCCACTTCCCAGCTCCTCCACGTGCCATCAGTCCTGACGATGACTCTGCTGATCAGGCCCTGCCTCAGAAGGAAGGAAGAGAGCTCAGCACGATGCCAGGGGAACGGGAGAGTGATGCTGGCTGTCCCACATGTCACTGCCCTAAGCCACTGGGCCTTGCTGCTTTCTGTCCCAGAGTCAGGTTCAGGCAGCACTCAGGACCTTGAATCAGAATAACAAGAAACCCCACTGTAACAAACTGTCCAGGGCAGAGCAGACTGGATCCGAGCCCTTGATGCTGTGAAGTTCAGGATAAGCCTGGCTTACACTCCTCTGTTGCCCCCCTGGAGCTCCATCAGCTCTGCCCAAAGGCAAACACCAGAGAGCATCGGTGTGAAGGAAAGCCACGGCCACCGGCCTGGGAGGTGGGAAAGCAGCAAATAAACCAGGAGCCAACCCCAGTTTGGTGGCAAATCCAGCCTTCCTCGTGCATTTCCCCCAGTTCCTGTAATCCTACCCAGTCAATGAATGAGAGTCGGGCTCTGGGAACGGCCGGGCAAGGTGCCAGCAGAGGACTTTGCATCGCCAGAGCCAGCGGACAGGGCAGCTGCCAGAAACACAGGCAGGAACGTGGCTTTCCAGATGAAAAACGCTTCAACCAGAGGGCCTGCATCAGTCCCGTGTGCTCCCTGTCCCCCCCTGATGGCAGCATTCCTGGCCTGGGGGCTGGTGTTCTGTGCAGGGATTTATTTGAACAGCCAGGCTGGGCTGCAGGTGGGCTGGGGAAGGGTGTGTGGGGGCTGGGTCACTGCAGAGCCCTGGCTTTGGCAAGGCCACCTGGGCACTCCTCAGCACAAGGAGACACATCTCATCATTCCATGCTTGCCCATCCCAGCACCAGTGCTGTCCCCGTGGGAAACCCCATCTCCAGGCACTCCGTGCTCCAGGGGCTTTTGAATGTTTTATGAGCACAGGGCACTTTGCTCTCTGCTGTGCCCTGTTGGGAGAGTGCTACTCACAAATTCCCAGGCTCACCCACAGGAGATGGGTCCTCCTGGGTGCTGGAGATGGCTCAGAGACACCAGCAGCCCCATATTCCCACCTGCATCCATCAGGACTGTGCTCATCCCCTCTCTGCTCAGACACCGCCCTTGGCACAGCTGCTCCTGCACTCGGGAGGGGCTTTCCCTACCCTGAAAGCTGCCACTGCTGATGATCCCTGGAATCAGAAGGAATTTTATGAGCCTGTGGCACATCAGAGAGGGCTCCACCCGCTGGGAGATGCCTGTAACACTGTCATGGGCTTTTAACAGCAAACAGAGGAGAGAACAAAACATTCCACATCCACCCGTCCCCTTCTGCTGGCCTTAGAGCCTTAAAGCCAACCACAGAGGTCACTGTCACTGGTACGGGGGTAACCCACAGCTCAGACTCCTCTGAGATTCCCCCTCAGCCCTCCTGCAGCTGGGACAGCCCCTGCTGCTTCAGCTCCCACTGATGGGCAGAGCAGAAACCACACATTGGGGAAGGAAATGATCCCCAGTGCCTGATCAATTATTCATCAGCCAGGACACGGCTGGAACAGTGCTCAGCTCTGCAGAGCAGGACCCCAGCCACGCCCAGGCTTGGGCAGGGCTCAGGGCACACCCGGGAATGGCTGAGGGCCGGACAGCACCGTGGTCAGGAAAGGTTTTAGTGCCCCCACAGTGCGAGCAAGGCTGAGGGTACATCAGGATCAGCACTGGGCTGATTTAGGGAGGTATCCCCCACGTCTGCATCAATCAGAACCCACAATAAACTCCTCCAGAGGGCTGGAGGGACCAGGGACTGTTCCTCTCCTTGCTGCCCATTCTCAGCTCAGCCCTTTGCAGGCAGAAAATCTCCCCCAGTGCTCCCGGAGCAGTGCTGAGGTGGGAAATGGGTCACACTGAGCTGCTCCTTCTGTCTGCTCCTACCAATCCAATATAACCACATATAAAAATGGTATTACAGATCATTAACCCCCCGAATTGTATAATGAAAAGTGTGCTGTTAAACATCACGTGCCAGCCCAACAACTCCCTGTTGTCCAAGCTTTTTCCAAATACCAAGGACACAGTGTACATGCACCTCTGCAGGTGTCCCTGTCACAGAACCGTATTTTGGGTCAGAGGGACCTTTAAAGGTCACCAGGTGTGACCCCCACAACCTGCCAGAGCAGCCAGGCTGGATTCCTGTGTGACAGCAGCTCATTGACAACAAAACCCAGCAGAGGAGGCTCAGGCTATTCCAGAGGTCCATCCTACAGCAAGAGCCACTTCAAACTGTGGCGTTTCCTGAAGCTTAAAAAAAAGCAGAAGTTCATGGCAGAATCAGGGATCAGGTTTTAAAAGCAGAGATTAGCTCTTAGTCTGAGTTTCCAGCACACTTAAGAAGGTTTCCTTGGATCCAGGGGTTGCCCATGCCGGCAGCAGGGAGTGTGTGCTCTGCAGTAATGAGGCACTAATGGCATTTAGCACAAGCAAATCACGCCTCACAGAAACAATATTTGCACAGCTCATCAAAGAGGAGTGAAGGCTTACTAAGCACGATGCCAGGCAGGAATTTCAATGACTGCAGATGCTCCATGGAGAGGGGC
>VZSE01002194.1:172768-186735 GCA_013398275.1 Promerops cafer | reverse complement strand
GGGGGGGGGGGGGGGGGGGGAATCCTGAATCGCCTGGATGCTGCCCTGGGAATGTCCCCTGCAGGGGCCATCCTGAAGGTGCTGCTGTCCTCGTTCCAAAGTGCCTGGGAAAGGTGACTGTGGACACCCCTGCACGGATGAAGTGCCCACCCTGCTCTGCCCCTCCGTGAAAATGAACAGCCAGAAAGCCTCGGCAGGGGCCTTGGTGACATCGAGGGGGATGCTGGTGACATTGAGAGAGATGCTGGTGACAATGGCAGGGATGCTGGAGACACCCAGAGGGATGCCAGTGAGCTGCCCAGCAGGGCACCCCTGCACACCAACCCTGCACTGGCATCAGTCCAGGACAGGTAAATCCAAAAAACCAGGCCCAAGGAACTGGTGCAGCAGTGAGGGACTCGCCCCCAGGTCTGAGCTGCCACAGTGGGAGCTCACAACCAGCCAGGCTCTGTCTTGATTCCAGAACTGCTGTCAAACCACTCCAGAGGGTTTCACCCTCCCCAGTCCCACCTTTCACTGCCCAATCCCACTCTGCTTAAGCACCAGGAATTATTTCCATCCATCAGCTGGGAAGCAGACCATAATCCCAAACACACATAAGCAGTCTAAACTCCTTAAAAAAAAAAAAAAAAAATATATATATATATAAAAGAAAGATGTGTTGTCTTTCCACCCTGCACCATTTAATCACCTCTTGAGTTATGGCTTAGGCAGCTTGAGATATTAAACACTAGAGAGAGCAGGTTTGGATTAGCAGATTGGGATAAGGGGCTGCAATCACTGCTGAGGGGGAAAAGGTCGGGGAGAGGGGAGCACCCACTGCCCAGCCCAGGGTCTCCTCCCAGCAGGGCAGTTTTGCAGGCTGGAAACATTGCTTGGCCAACCTGAAAAGCTCACTGAGAGCCAAATATAAACCTTACTCCTGATGAGGACTTGCCCCTGCTGCATTCACCCAACAGGCAGGGGTGAATGCAGCTCTCCACCACCTCACAGCAGAGCTCGCTGCAGGCCCCCAGAAAGGCACAGCCAGAGAGATCAAAAAGCCTTAATTGTCAGAAAACGCTGCTGAACCGATGCACCAAAAGTGGGGAAAAAAGGAATTTGTTCTTGTGAAAGAGCGACTCTTTCCAGAATTGCTCCATTCACGTGGACTTTGAAAGCTCCTCAGGCTGAACACCAGAAGCTGCTGCTCCAAGAGCTCTGTGGGAGCTGCTGTCTGACACCAATGGCTCACACCAACATTCCTGCTGTCCCATCTCCCAGGAAACGCCTCGAGATCGGGGTTTCATGGCTCAGACGTGGGGCCATGAGGCTGGAAAACACTCACACAGAGTCACCAGGCAGGCTCTCAGCTGATGACAGCCCTGGCTGGGAGCTGGAGCTGCCTCCTGCCCCCGGGGACATCGGCACTGCAGCTGGGATGGGATCAGCACCCCCTGATCCTGGGAACAAGGATTTCCAGGGCAGGGACACTGCACAGAGGGACAGCAAGGTCCTGGTACCCTCTGATGGCCACACAGAGCAGCAGAAGCAGCAACTCTCCCTGTGACCCCCAGGATCTGTGGCTCTGGACGTGCACAGAGAATCACTGGAGAATCATCCTTATGGGAAATCATGAGGCACCTCTGCTGCCATCCAGGCCTGTGCTCATAGAAGCCCTGCATGCTCCAGAGCTCGTGTGTGCCCCTCTTGGCTTCTGCTTCAGGCAGGCCCAAAGCCACACAGAGCCCTGCCCAGCCTGGCTGTGCCTGCAGCCGGCCCCAGCTGCACCTTCAGCCTGCCTGCACAGCTGGGGTGCAGCCCTGGCTCATCCCAGGAACCCTGGCTCATCCCAGGAGCTCTGGCTCATCCCAGGAGCTCTGGCTCATCCCAGGAGCTCTGGCTCATCCCAGGAACCCCGGCTCATCCCAGGAGCCCCGGCTCATTCCAGGAGCCCTGGCTCATCCCAGGAGCTCTGGCTCATCCCAGGAGCTCTGGCTCATCCCAGGAGCCCCAGCTCATCCCAGGAGCTCTGGCTCATCCCAGGAGCCCTGGCTCATCCCAGGAGCCCTGGCAGTGCCATGCCTGCCAGGGAAAGTGTTGCTACTCCAACACCCACTTCTCAGACAGGGAAGTTGGTCACGGCCCTGCTTTTGGAGCCGGATTGCCCGAAATCCATCAAATTCCAGCCCATTTCCAGACTAGGTGGCTTCCACCTGGCCAGGCACTGGGTGAGGGAGCAGCTCCATGCTCCAGCCAGCCCTGCAGCAGGGTTTGGGAAGGATGAGCCCCACGCCTGACCCGGTGACCCCACAGTTGTCCCGGGAGGTGAAGGAGCCTTCGACCCCGAGCTGCTGGCCCAGGCTGGGGAGGAGGGGCACGTCAGGGAGCCCTGCCAGTAAGCAGCAAACCCAACAGCTCTGCATTTCCACGGGGTGTGAACAGGGCTCCCTGCCATGGGGGATCCCCAGCAGATGAAAGTCTCTGCGAGCTGCACATCCTGCTTCCCCTTCCTCAGGAGTCACGGGTCCAGGCTGGCATCCAGGGAGCTCTTTTAAAATAAAATACAGCAGCCTCAGAGCTCCAGGGACACCCTCCACCCAGCCACCAACACGTGGAGCAGCACCCCTCTGTCCCTGCCCACCTCTGCCAGCTGTGGGTGGGTGTCTGGCAGCTGGTGACATCTCCGTCAGCATCACACTGTTCCCCCAGCATCCCTGAGCTGTTCTGGGCTCTGGCTTTCCATGGAACCCACTTTTTCCTCCTCAGTCCCCCTCCTCTGCCCTGGGGACACAGACCTGGGTGTGTGCTTCCAGCTCCTGCTGCTGCTGGGTGACACCAGGGGACTCCCCGGGTGCTGCAGGCAGCCCTGCCTGGGATCTCCAAAGAGATATACGTTGCTGCTCTCAAAAAAAACCCCAAAAAAACAGCAGAAAAAAGGGTTGGGAGTTTCCATAGCTACAGCTTTACATCACTCTGGTGAAGGCTCCGGCTCAAGCCCTGTAATGAGGCACAAGCAGAGTGTTTTTTCCCACTCCAGCCCAGCAAGGCAGCGTGGTGCATGAATAAAGAAAAGGAGAAGAGAGAGGGAGCTCAGGGATCTTGGAAATAACACACAAATGTTAAGGACTGGAGTTTGGCACACGTTCCCTGGTGCTGCACTTGGGGTGGGGAGGGAAGGAGCCCCTCGCTCATCACATGGTGAGTGAGATCAATCTTCAGGCTGCTTGACAAGGGCAGAGGCCAAAAAGTGCTGCATTTAAATTCCTGTCTGCCTGGTGCTCCCAGGGCTGGGCCTCAGGGACTCGGGGAGCTGCTGCAAGCAGGGAAGTGCAGAGGTTTAGAGACACTGCCCACAGCACCTGGGACAGGGGGCTTGCCTGGCTTCCCCTCCGTGTCCTTTGTTCAGTGTAATGTCACCCCCTTAGGGCTGCTGTCAGCACTGTCACACGTGCATTTGCAAAGCGATCACAAAATCACAGAATTCCAGGCTGGTTTGGGTTGGGGGGACCTTAAATTTTATCTCATTCCAGCCCCTCCCATGGGGGGAACACCTTTCACTACCCCAGGCTGCTCCAAGCCCCGTCCAACCTCCCCTTGGACACTTGCAGGGATCATGAACAAGAGCGAGATGGGCTTCCTCATTGTTTGCACCCTGGAGTTTTTCTACAGGAAGTAAAATCTCCTTGTGTTATCCTCTTTAATAAGGATTTATCATCAGGGAATTAATACAGACCGTCTGAGAGGGTAATTTTCAGATTCTTGGCAACTCACCATGAACCAGTTCCAGTAAATTTTCCCTTTTTTCCTCACCTTAATTTTGTTACAGCTTTTCCTGGGAGATGAGAGAGGGAAAGATTTCACTCAGAGGAAAAAAAACCCAACAAAATGACAACCCCACACCAACAAATTCATAAGTGAAAGAGTGGAAAAGATAAAGGAACTCAGCTCAGCTGAAAACCTTCATTAGGAGAATAAAGAAACAGAGAAAAACCTTCACACAAATTGCTCTGCTCAAGCCCATGAGGGCTGGGAACTGCCGGGATCAAATGTTTGAAATATTGACTGTTCCCAGGGACAGCATCTTTCCGAAAGCACAACATGTGTGAGGGATCTTCTTGCCTCTCGTCAGCACGGGGGCAACACCAGCCCTGCCTTTGAAATGAATCCTTGGTGCTGGAGAGGCCCTTGAGAGCCAGGCTGTGGCTCCTGATCCTCATCTGCTACCTCCTCGCCGTGCCCACAGCCAGAGGAAAGCTGCCACAGGCATCAAAATGTGGGAAACTGAGGCAGGTGAGGTGAGGAGGGATGAGATCAGAAGCTTCTGCTCAGTGCTGGCGCATCCTGAGCAGGAGCTCCTCCCTTCCTTGCTTGACTGACTGGCAGCACCTCAAAGGAGCAGAAAATGCCAGGGGTCTTCTCTTAGGAAGCCAAGCCTCGGAGCAGCGCTCTGAATCCCACCCTGAGCCTGTCTGAAGGCACCCACGGCAGCCCTGGGAGGGGTCAGGGGCCCTGAACCCGCCAGGGATGAGCCCACAGAAATGCTTCCATCCACCCTGGAGAGCAGGAGGAGGCTCACAGCACCCCCAAATCCCAGCTGCATTTCAGCTTTGTCCCCTTGCTCCGCGAGCTCACTGTGCCCAAACGCAGCTGTTGGAACTCCCGGGGCAGCAGGGATGTTCTGCTGTGGAATAACAGAGTCCACGTGCTGGACTGGCAGCCCAGAGCCAAACTAGCAAAACTGCTGCTTTTCTGAGCTGAACTGGGATGGACTGGCAGCCCAGAGCCAAACTAGCAAAACTGCTGCTTTTCTGAGCTGAACTGGGATGGACTGGCAGCCCAGAGCCAAATTAGCAAAACCTTCACGGAACCGACGCTGATTTTCTGAGCTCTCCAGGCACCACCTCCCCCATGGAGCCCTTCATTGCCATCCTGCCTCTATGTAAACCAGACAGAGCTGGACTCTGAGTCTTACAAAACCCAGGGCTGTCAAAATGTGAGAATCTTCCCTGCCCAGCACCCAGGAGTGCCCCTTGGCACAGGAGAGCCCACTCAAAACTTGTGATGGAGCTGTTCCTGCAGGAGATGCCCCTTTGGAAAGTTCAACTGACCAGAAATCTCCTCTGGGAATCAGGAATACATTCACTGCTGTCCCAAACCACGAGCCTGGGGAAAAAACACCTTCCAAGCTGGCTGCCACTGCTCCTGGGCTAACAGAGGAGAGAATGGAGCAGGAATTTCTGCTGGGAGCCCAGGGTGCTTCAGTGCTGCTTCTGGCTGGTTTAATTGGGATTTCCATGGAATTGCACAAGCCTGTGATATTTGGGTTACAGGGTGATGTTAACAGCCCAATTGAACAAAACCCTTTTCATTTCAGGTCCTGGAAAACCTGTATTAATTTTTGGGACGCTTCTCTTTTCAAGCAAAACTCCAGCAGCAGCATGTGCCAGTTTTCTGCATCCCTGGGGCTGACCAACTCTAATCCTCTGCAGTCAACAGTTCTGCCACAGCCCAGAAATCTTCACACTTTATATTTACTACCAATCAAGTCAGTGTTTTAAAGACTAACCCCTTGCCTGCCACTTTGAACATTCAACAAAATATAGTATTTATAACTGTACCTAAAACCAGGTAAGATCAGTGCTTGTTTTCTCAGAAACTGGTGTCACTGTTTTGTGTTTTCTGTAACCTGCGTTGTTTTCTTTGAAAATACAACATAAACAAAGATGTGGTGCCAGAAACACAAGGGAAAATAGGTGCAACTAAGAAAACTCTTCTTTCTGTGGGCTGAATCTGCTCCCACGAGCTTCTGTGAGAATCAGGAATAACTCTCAAGAAAACAGCAAAGCTGAAGTGTTGAAAATCAGAAAAAATCATCTGGAACTGTCTAATATTCATTGTGCTTGTCTTTATCTCAGGGGGCTGGGCCTGCCCATGGGATGTCACATCCTGTGCTGGTCACAGAGGATCAGAGAATCCCAGAATCCCAGACTGGTCTGGGTTGGGAGGGACCTTAAAGCCCCTCTCAGTCCACCCCCTGCCATGGGCAGGGACACCTTCCACCATCCCAGGTTGCTCCAAGCCCCGTCCAGCCCGGCCTTGGGCCCTTCCAGGGATCCAGGGGCAGCCACATCTTCTCTGGGCAACCTGGTGCCCACCAGGTCTCCCCTGCAAAGAGGAGACACCTGAGAGCTCCTGCCCGAGCTCAGTGATGCCAGTGCTGGAGACCCCAGCTGCCCTTGGAGCCACAGACTGATTTGGGTGGGAAGGGACCTTTAAAGGTCACCAAGTCCAGGAGCACATGCCCTGCTCTGGGTGGACCTTAACTCTGGCACAGTCACTCAGAAAATGGCTTTGGTGACAGCTGGATGGGAGACATCCCCTGGAGGGCTCTGAGAAGCACCTTTCAAGCACTGGAACGCATTTGGATGAGGAAGTGGGGCTGGCTCTGCTCTCCTGCCAGAGCTGCAGCCACAGGCAGTGGCAGCTTCACGCCTGTGGCTCTTTGCACGAGGAGAAGTCACACAAGGAGCCCATGGGACAGCCATAAGTTGGAATTATTACCCCAGTTGCTCCTTTGTGTAACATAACAATAAACCCACTAAATTTTCCTAACAACAAACGCAAATCAGCGCTCATTATCCTTCCCCTCCCAACTCCACTCCCACTCTCTCAGCAGAGCTGTTTTCCCCCAGATCCCACTGCTAATCTTTCCAGGGCTTAGCTTCCCAGCAGGCAACAGCAATCAGACCGAGACACCTCCTTCCCCTTCCGCAGGAGAGCCTGCATCCCTGCAAATCCCTGCTGGCACTTGCGGAGAAGATGGGGAGAGATCCCCAGCAGCGAGGCCGTGCATCTCCTCAGCCACCCTCTCACAGCTGGGACACCTCCAAGCCGAGCCTCCGCACTGTAATTCCTCCCAGGAAAGGGCTTGGATTGCCACAAAATGCCTCCTGTTTTCCTCTGTAACTCAGTTTTCCTCTGTCGCTCCTGCACGTTGCGCTAAGGAAGGAGCGGCGTCGTGCGCGCCGCTGTTCTGGGCGGAAAAGCGGGAGGCAGGAGGAGCATCGCTGCCTGCAGGGAGGATGCAGGAGCTCACCGTCAGGGAGAGCCTCCCTGCACACGCTGCCACCTCGCCGAGAGGGCAGGCAGCAGGTAAAGGAGAGAGTTAATGGCTTGCCAAAGCTCAGGCGGGAAGATCCATGATGGATCTAAACCCAAACGCACACACAGAGCGCAGGGAATCCAGATGTAAATCGCATGGCAAAGGCCGAGCAACACCCTCTGCCTAAATCGGGAAGCAGACGCGGGTTTCCGAACGGGAGCTCTGCGCCGGGATCGCACTGTCCCTGCCGGTCACCTCGGAAAATACCACGGCATTTCCCAGGCAGAGCAACCCAAACACCCCAGAGAAGCGAAGGTGGAATATTTGGAAGGGAAATGAGCAAAGCTATCTGTAGGTAAGTTATTTCTCTCGCAGGAAGCCGTGCCTGTGAGTGATGCTTCAGCAGAGCTGTGATTTTTGCAGCCGCTCCGGGGACTCGTCTGACGCTTGGCTGTGAAATCCCCCTCGCTCCCAGCGCGCTCCCGCAGCATCGCTGCAAACTCCAGCCCCAAGGGAGCCTCTGCATCACCTTTTACAACAAAGTCCACGGCATCTCTCTGCTGTGATCAGTGCCAGTCTGTGACTCTTTGGACCTCAAGGCATTTTGATCCCGTTCAGCTGAAGTGAACCGAGCTGGGGAGAGGCTGGGGAGACGAGGAATCCATCACAAGGCTGAGGTGATCCCCAGGGGATTTCAGAGCAGCCCCATCACCCAGCAATCTGGGGGTTCCACTTTTCTGGCATTTATACTGATGGATTTCCCCCTTTAATCCCAAACAGTCAGTGAGTAAAGAGAGGAGCAGGCTTTTCCTGGTGCCAGCTCTGTGGGGACAAGGCAGTGCTACAAGAGGCCACCCTGGTCCGTCGTGGTCCAGGAGCAAGGGACAGCTCTACACAGGAAAAAATGCAACCACACAGGACTTTTCCTCCTGGTTTGCTAAGAAGGGAAGGAAGGGGAGGAAATCCCAGCTGTGTGGCCTGCTCACCATTTGCAACTCCCCCAATGTAATGAGCTTATGAGCTTCTGCAGCTCAGAGCCTGTGATGAACTCGTACCTAGAGCAAAGCCATGGCGTGGCCTCAGAGCCAGGCCTAAAGCTGGTGGTGCCCAGGGCTCAGTCCCCCGCTGAGCAAGATCATCTCCTTTATCCCCTCCCCAGGAGAGGCCAACCAGCTCAGCCTTGAACCAGCCTAAGCTGGACTTCAGAAGTAATTCAAAGGGAAAAAATGCTCTTTCTCCAGAGCCTGTTTTTCAGGCAGTTTCCCACCTAAGGATTTTGTGATTGTTATCTCGGGAAGGGAGGAAGGAGAGGACGGGGCTGTGGAGCAGGAGGGCAGGGCTGAAGCAGCAGTGAGGGAACAGAAGGGAAAAGTGAGGGATGGGCAGCAGGCTGGGTGTGTGGGATCTGAGCAGCTCCAAAGGGCTCCCACCAGCTGTCCCCCAGCACTGAGACCCTGCAGCAGTGACACAGCCTCACAGCAGCGCCAGGTGAGGCAGAGGGGAGCTGGAGCCAGGGGGACAGGATGGTCCTGCCGTGGGCAGAGCCCTCTGCTTGGCTCCAGGGCTCCATCGAGTGGAATTCACTCACCCCCACTGCCCCTCAGAGGAAAACACTGGTGAAACAGGAAGATACGTGAGCCCACGACATGACTTCCTCCCTGACGGGCAGGAAATCGTCAGTGAGCTTTAATTCTGCCCGCCCTGGGCTGGAGGAGAGCAGCCAGCAGTGGCTCCTGCCAGGACCACGTGCAGATGTGCAAGGGAGAGCAGAGCCACAGCTCGTCCCTTCCTCCACGTGAGCAGCATCCCTGTCACCCGGGCCAGGGGAGGGCAGGACAGCTGGCCCCTGGCTCCTGCCGGGAATTCACTTTTTCCTTTTTGAACAGAGAGGCTGTTCAGTGCTCTGGGAAGTGCTGAACTGAGGCGTGGGCTCTGAGTGGCTCCTGCTGTGGCCTCGCTGAGCCCTGGCAGCCCCCGCCAGCCCCCTCTCCCTGCAGAGCCTCCCGCCCTCGGCTCAGGTGCTCAGAGGCGGCTGCTTTATCCATGGCTAATGACATTTATTTTCTCCTCACTGCCTCGGGGAGGGCTCTTTCTCTCGCCCTCCCTGCTGATGTGAATCCTGCTGCCCTATTATGCTGAGCTGAGACCTTTTTCTTATTGTTGAAGTGCTGGTGAGCTCCCCTGCATCTCCCTTCTGTGCCCCCCAGCCTGCTCTTCCTTCAGCCATTTCCCAGGTTTGATCCCACCAACACTGAAGCAAAGAGCAAACCCCCTCACATTTCCAGGTCGCATCAGGTCCCTCACCCGATCCAGGACAGGCTGAGCCTTACTTTTGGGTTTTTGGTAAGTTCCCTCTAAAACGCCCTTCAGAAAAGGCAATTACCACAGTGCCATTAAAGCTTTCACCATTGCACAGCCAGATACGTCGCTGGGAGCCTTTTGAAATAACCTTTAAACAATAGATCCTGTCTTGTTTACTGCGTGTTTCTGAACTCAACAGTAATGCATCCAGATGTCACCCCTGCCTACCGGAGGCCTGACTATTTCTGGAAACACACCAAAGGCAAATTGCTTGGATAATGTCAGATATTGTTGCAAAAAGAATATGACAAGTTTCCATCTCCTTGATAAAAGCCATGGAGCAGAGAGTTATTTCCCAGGGCAGCAGAGCCCCGTGTACCTTCGACTCAGCCCCGTGTAGGAGCTGCATCCCTCCCTCCTCCAGCTCACGGACAGGTGGACAATGGCACGTGTTTTCCAGCTTCCAGCTCAGGAAAACATCAGTGTTGCTGTCCAGAGAGGCTCAGCACACTCACACCATCCTCGCTGGGGGGTGTGTGGCTGCAGGGGGCTTTTGTCCTGTGGGAGGGAGATGGGGGGGAAGCACTGGAGATGTGAGCAGGGGCTGAGCTGCCCCGGGGATGCTCAGCTCGTCCGGTGCCACCATCGGGAGTGGAGCTCAATGTCAGCTCTGAGCCATCACAGGGCATTGTTCAATGAGCAGGGGAAAACTCTGTCTGAAGTGAGAGGGTGGCAGAACTCGCCAGCTCCTGGCTCATGTCCTGTCTCCACTCCCTGTCCTGCCAAGGGGAGCTCACGCTGAGGGAGGTGCTGCACCCAAATTGTCCCTGCTGACGCTCAGCTCCAGAGAGAAATCTGCACTCTTGGACACACAGGATGGGGTACAATCATCATCGTTGTGGTTCTGGCTTAAATCACATCCTGGCCCCCCTCAGTGGTGCCTCTGACACCTTGAGAACCACATCTCCATGGAGCCTGGTCCTCCTGCTGCTGCTCTGAACTGCTATTAATGGGTCAAGGCTGTTATTAACCTTTCCAGGCACAAAGAGGTCCAGGGATATTTCAAAATATTATTCTGACCTTTAATTTTGTTCCCCAAGCTTTCCAGCTGCCCTCTGCCCAGGGCTGCTCTAGCAAGTCCCTGAGGTCCCAGCCCTGTCTGGGTTGGTCCTGGCTGTGAGCTGAATGTGGCTGAAAGGTCTGGAGAGGGTCAGAGTCCATCCCCCACCTATCTGTCACCCCTCTGCCCATCTGCACTGCTGGGATAAAGGCTGTTTGCTCAGGCAAAGGGGGAACCAATCCTACTGTAAGAGATCCCAAGGGGAGAAGGAGATAACACACAACGACCTAGGAGAGAACGCAGTTTAGACGGGGAATGAGCTGCAAGTTCAACCCCAACAGCTGCCACCTCTGCTCCATCCCTCCCCTGCACCTCTTCAATGTCACAAGTTGCATCACCAGCCGTGGCTGCAGGAGCCCTGCCAGCATGCAGCACCTCTTTCCTGGCCGTGTCCTTATCCATATCCATGACAACACGACAGACAGGTACCAGAGCAGGCCGAGGGACAAGGGACCCAGCCATCCCTGCTTCTCCCACCAGCCCTGCGCAGCCAGAGGGAAAACTCTGAGTCAGGCAAATCCCTTGGAGCTTGGCCAGCTGCAAAACCCCTCCTTGCCCCACGTGCTGGGCACTGAGGACACATCCTGACATCCCAAAGGTCAGTGGCACAGACTCTGCCAGGCTGCCAGGATGCAGCGAAGCTCTCTGGGCTGCACATAAATGCCTGAGGGAATTGAGCACCTTTACCTCTTTGAATCTGGCGCCCAGCAAAACTTCTAAAGATCCTAAAGGGGTGCTGAGGAATGGCTGTAGGGTCAGGGGTGTTCTTCATGTTCAGAGTGGGAAGCATTTAGAAAGGCTTGGGTCAATAAACCACGGGCAGTGAGCCTGTCCCTTACCCGCTGCTGGACACGTTCTCCTCAGAGAGCAAAGCCCCTGAGTCAAACCTTCAGGCCTGACTCTCGTGTCACCTCCACGAGGGTTTAGGGACTGCCACAGACTCAACAGAACAGGGTCAGGAGATGTGGCAGCCAGACCTGTCTACCAGGCTTTGCTGGAAAACAGCGATGAGCCCAGCGAGGACACAACCAGGAACCGCAGCACTGGTGGTGTTCTGACACTCGTCATGCCCAGGTAGGCACAGGTATTTCAGAGCTGCCTGTGTTTGTAGCCTGTGCCCACTGGCAATAAACCAGAAAGGAACAAATGCTGTTTCCTTCCTTCCCCTCAAATCCCCACATCCTTTCTGAACGAGAACCAATGTACTGCGGGGTGATAAATCAACATCAGTAGCTTTGCAGGGGATTTTGTTGAAGTTCTTTATCTCTCCTGAGCACCAGCACCATTCCTTAAGAGGTCCTGTCATCGCTCTGCACAGAAATCCTGACATACAGAGGAAGGAGGTTACACTTCTAATTACAGCTGCACAGTCTTTAAGGTGTTTAAAATCTCTTTTCACCAACTGACAGCCCCTAATGCACCTTTCTGCTCGTTTCAGGCAAGAAGAAGAAAATCAACCACAGGGACTGCAAACAACCTCCAGTTACTCAGAAGCCATTGCAATGGGGCAGGAGCCTCAGTCCAGGTGTGGGATAGTTCAGGCACTCACTTCATGCACAATTCATGTCAACTGCTTTCCCTCACAGCGCTAAAATTTAGATGCTTCCTCAACGAAGACAAGATGTGATGACTAAAAGTCCCATCCTACTGGGTACTTTTGCTCAAATGAAGTCACCCAGGAGCACCATCTGCACTCTAAAAATCGGGATAACCAGCCAGGTTCCCTAAAATGACAGCCATACATCATGACAGTGAAGTGCAGAGTTTTCCCTTCTAGGTTTTATGCTGATTTTGCTGCTCGTTTCAGGCTGGAAGACAATCTGTTGAACCTCAAAGTGCCGTCTTCTCTTACCTTGAATTCATTCTGCCAGAAAACTGTCTACCTTAATGAGTATGAGCACACCCCCACTGCCTCCCAAGTTTGGTGATCTGTTATGTCAAATATAAATAATCCTGTCTGAAAGCGGTCGATACGGGGAAATGAAAAGCCATCTTCCCTTGGGGGATTTCTCTCTCCCTCCCACAGCCCCCCTGAGCCCTCAGGCTACCTTTAATGTGCTGAACAGCACCCGTGTGGCTCTGAGAGCACAGACCTTGATGGCTGCTGGATGCAGAGTGACAAAAACAACCCACAGGTGACTGTGCCATCACCTTCCTCGCATTCCGCCCTGGATCCCTCCCCATCACCACGGCTTTGCCAAGTGTGAGCTGATGGGATGGTTTCCTACCCAGCCCAGGACTGAGGTGTCCCACAGACTCACTGGGATGGAGAGGGGGATTCTGATGTCCTTTGGGGCCAGCACATGAGATGGAAACAAAGTGAATCACATGGCTCAGATGTCCAGACGATGAAGAGAGGCCGGTTCCAGTCCCACACTGAGTGTGCAAAGGGGACAGAGGTGTCCCCGGGGCAGAGAAGGACACGACCTGCACACCCAGGAGAGGCATGGGATGGGGGCAGCTTCCCCACTCCGTCCCTGAAAGGTGCTTTCATGGCATCCCTCATAGGCTTTGGAGCTGAAGATGCTGTGGGATGAGGGAAAACAGAGCCTGGAGCACCCCAGCATTTTCCATGCAGGTCTGTGGTGGCGGGACTTGCCCGGTCCCTCCGGGCAGGCTATGGGGGAGCGGATACCGGGCAGTTCTCCATGTCCCTCCTCACCCTGTCTCCCCCTCCAAATCCCGCCCCAGCCCCACTGCCGGCAGCCGGGGCTATCCTGAGCCTGCTGCCCTCCTTGCAGGCATCCCCCGGGATGCGGGGTTCGCTGCCGGTTCCCCGGAGCAGCGAGCCCAGGCAGTTTCGGATGCACCGGCAAGCGGGCGGCGGGGGCGGGAGCGAAGCAAACAGGGAAAAAACACCGCGAGAGACCCCAGCGCTGGGAGAGACGGGGAGAGGGGGCCCGGCAGAGCCGGGGGGGTCCCGCGGAGCCCCGCGCCGGTGCCTTCTCCCGCTCCGCTTACCTTCACACGGGGGAATGGGGCCGGCTCGCTCAGGTGAGGACCGCGTCTCCCGAAGTCTCCCGCTCGGAGAGCATCAATACCAAAACAAACGGATTTGTTTTTTTAAAAAAAAAAATCTTAAAAATGAAATAACGATCAAAAAATCAAAAACAAGCGGCAGAAACGAGGCTGAGGAGGCGGGCGGCAGCGGCGGGCGCGGAGCAGGCAGCCGGCAGCAGCCACCCCTGTCGGCACATGGCCNTCCCAGCCCCGGCGTGCGGGGCTGCTCTGGGTATCCAGCGGGGCAGAGCGGCGCTGGGACATGGGCGACTCCCCCCAGAGCTGGGTTACCCCCAAAGACAGAGGGGTCATCCCGCTACGGGCCCGGGCCACCCCCGTACAGAGCCGGGTCACCCCCTCTATAGCCCAACCTGCAGAGTGGGGTCACCCCGTCTATACCCGGATCACCCCCCTACAGAGCCGTGTCACCCACCACGGCGCCCCGTCCCCCCCACCCCAACA
>VZSE01002194.1:6255-172618 GCA_013398275.1 Promerops cafer | reverse complement strand
TCACCCCCCTACAGAGCCGTGTCACCCACCACGGAGCCGTGTCACCCCCTTCCAGAGCCGTGTCACCCCCTCACAGAGCCATGTCACCCCCCTACAGAGCTGTGTCACCCCCTCACAGAGCACTGTCACCCCCTCACAGAGCCATGTCACCCACCACGGAGCCAGGG
Organism: Promerops cafer; assembly: GCA_013398275.1. Lineage (NCBI taxonomy): Eukaryota > Metazoa > Chordata > Aves > Passeriformes > Nectariniidae > Promerops > Promerops cafer. The sequence continues at coordinate 172,451 of VZSE01002194.1, read as the reverse complement.
GACACTGGTTTGGACAAGAGAGCTTCACCCCCAGTGCTGGCGCAGGAAAAGAATCCCCCTCCCCATCCCCAGAGCAGGGAGAAAGCCAAGGCAAAGCCCACAGCACCCCCTGTTCGATCCCACACAGCCCCCAGGGCATTTTACAGGTGACACGAGTTTGTTCCCTGCTCTGTTTTTCAGGAGCTGTGCCGGGGTTTCAGCTGGTTTTGGTTTCATGAATGGATTAGGGAATGTCTTCTCTTCCCAAATCCATCCCCATTCCAGCACAGCCTCAGCTTAGAGTCCTCATCCACAGCTTTTTCCCAAAGTGGTGATTTTCAGCAGCGGTGATTCACAAGATTTCCTTAAAGCTGGGGTAGTGCTGACTCTTCAGAGCTGGAAAAAGCAAAAATTGGGACAAAACCTGAATCCTAAGAGGGGCATTACCCCTCTAGCAGGTGGGCAACCTGCAGAAACAACACCACAGGAGATGTGGAGCTTGTCCTCCAGCCAAAGCTGGTGTGACAGGGGAGCACAGACTGCCCCAGCTCTCCCTGAGCTCTGCAGTCCCTGGTCCCCAGGCTCCCTGCTGAACTTCCCTGGGCTCAGAGGATGCTCAGAGTGTCTCAGGAGGCTCTGCCTCATCCCCTGCCACCATCCTTGGCTCTTGCCACCCAAGCTGTCAAGCTCCTCGGGCAGCAGAGACCCTTCTGCAGGCCCCTGGATTGTCTCTGTCCATCGGGATGTGTGACTTCTGTCCTGCAGCATTCGTTTCCCTGGCAGTGAAACTCATTCCCAAGAACTAACTCAATTTTTCTCATCAGCAGTCCCAGCCTATCGATACTTTTCTGTCCCTCTCAACTGATGAGAATAATCAGTGTTTTTATAGCACATCTGCTCTTTTTGAGATGGTATCGCTCGTAGCACTCCTTTAATCTATACAGAGGGAAACAGTTGCATTTAATTAATTGCTGCCCAAATAAACTGATCACCACCAGCAATTCCAGCACACTTTACACGCAGTTCAAAAGCCTGTGCAGAGATCTGAAAGGAAAAGCACTCACTGTGATGACAAGAAATGAAGGTGAGGGGGAAAAAACCAGTTTATCTTTAAAGAGTCTACTTAAGACTATTATTATTTAATTACTATATCAAATCCCTTAATACTGAACTGTGTTGTGGTTGTTGTTGAGTTTTTCTTCAAGGTTGCTTGAACCACGTGCAGAAGATATTGAAGGGCTGTGCTTTTAAAAAAACCCCAACCAATTTTAGCTTTTTATTACTTGTGCAGGTCAAACGTCATCATCTGGCAATTTGTCACTGTATCCTTGCTCAGAAATATGAGCGATGGAGGTTCTCTGCTTGGCCCATTCATTTTGGTTTCAATGCCTGGCCTCAGGTACTGCAATAAACATCCTCCTTGCTTCCCAGGAAGATGTCAAAGCAATTCTCACAGAGCTGAGCCCAGGATAAGAAGGAAGGAAAAACAATGTTATAACAAGGATTTAGCAAATGCTTGGGCTGCCTTGAGCAACTACAGAGCTTGTTTTTTGGACTTTAACACGAGGTTTGCTTCCTCTAAGAGCAATTCTGGGAGGATCAGAATTCTGTGAAGAAGAAAAATGTTTTTATAATGTATTTCTGTATTGCACTGATGTACAAGACCTCTTTGGTGAGCACGGTCTGGCCGTGCCAGGGGCTGTACAAACACGGATTCCCCAGACTTTGCAACAGAAATTTTTACAGAAGGGAAGTGCTAATTAGCATCCACAGTTTGGGAGCCAGTTGATAGCCTCGAGACCTGGCAGCTGGCCAGCCACAACTTTCATCAACCCCAACATTTGGGAAGTGTCCTGTGCCTGCCAAGTCTGTGGGATAAACAGACACAGCAGCAGCCAGGAGCCAAATCATCTGTGGGTTTTAAGTGCAGTGCTCAGGTTGTGCTCACCTGCTTCCCTCCACCACCACCCGTGGGTTATTCCCAGTGTCACTCCTTCGGTGATTTTGTGCACTCCCATTCCTGCAACCCCAAATTCTTGGTTTTCTCCTTCGACTCAGAACTTGGCATCAAACTGCCCAGGAATATTTTATGATCTTCCCATCACTCAGCATCCAAGGCCGCTCTCTAGGGGTTTTTTGCCCCAACTCCAGCTTGCTCCATCCCCAGGACAGGTTCCCCTTTGGTTTTCCTGACCCTGAAGGAATCTTTCACCTGAGACAGATCCGTGAGCACAGCCCACAACCAAACCTGGGCACTGCTGGGAGCATTGGGGCTCCTGGAACACTGCCCAGCTCCCTGTGTGTATTCCCAGGGGAACACACCGGCCTGGGGGATGCTGGTGATGTTTTTATCCTCAAAATTCCTTTGGCAACCACAGTTCAGTGGATGTGACACACACCAAGCGTGTGGCCTTCCAGAGCTGCAATAAAATACACACTCACCTGAAATAGGGCAGCAGAAGGGCTCTTAATATTGGTAAAAGATCCCACTGCTTGTGCAGGGCTTTGTTCCAAGAGGAAAACACTGAGTTAGGGCTTTCTAAACCAACTCCTGCACGTGGCAGACCCCGGGAGTGGGTTCAGGTACAGTGACAACACAACCTTGGCACCACCTGCCAAATACTCTCCCATTCCTAAGGACAGAGCCTTTTCCTTGGCTTCCCTCTGGCATTTGTTTTTACCTTAAGCTCCCTGGCAGTAACAGGACCCCGAGTGTGCAGCTTTGCAGGAGGAGGCTGCAGCAGGATGCTCTGAGGCTCAGCTCACAGTGCCAGCCACCCTCTGGTCCTCGTGGGGGGACCAGGTGCTTTTCTCTGCCTCTTCCCCACCATTATGGAGGTTCCTTCTCTTGGGTGGTCTCCAAGCTGATCCCAAATATTCATGGCAGCAGCCTGAAAAGTCCCCACTGCCTCCTCCTCCTGTCTCTGCAGCACCCCAGTCACCTTCACTGGATCTAGCTGCAGAATTTTATATTGCTGAGAGCAGCAATGATTCCCAGGTTTGTGCTCTTCCACAGCCACCTCTCTCCACCTGCTTTAGCCCCCCACGATGTCAGAACCACCTGGATTTTAACACAGCCCCAGCAACTGCCCCAAACCAGGACCTTGCTCGGTGTCCCCCTTGCATCCATTGCCACGGCTTCAGGCAGGAGCTGCAGGTGCCCTGGGGACACACCTGCCACGTGCCACTCCGAGAGGTGTCTGCCCTTGAAGGTGACAACCTCAGGGTGCCAAAGGATGAATCTGATTAACAAAGAGACAGCAGAGAGGAACGGCTGCTTAAATCAGTGTTTTTAAACCAAGCAGGTGAATTACCCAGTGCCCCACCCTGGCCCTGTTAAACATCCCCAGTCCCTACCTGCCAAGGCTCCTGGGGTGACATCAGTCTCCAGGCTGATCCGTGGCAGGGCCTGCCTGGCACATCATGTCACATCACCCATCAGCTCCTGCCTCTGCACCTGACAGGACGTGACAGGCCTGCTGGAATGTCACCCCATGCAGCCACTGCTTCGTGGAAGGGCTTGGAGAGGCAGGGATGAGGTTAGGGGTGCTCACCGTGGATTCCCTCACGTCCCTTTGCACAGAGACGTGGATCTGGGGGGCTGCTGGCACACAGGGAGGTGCCCAGATACTCAATCCTTCCATGAGTATCTGGGCAAGGTTGGGAAAAGGGCAGAGCCTTTTGTCACAGCCTTGGAAATCCAAAGATTCCTGGAAACACCTTCCTGAGCTTGTCAAGAGGTTTGTAGGGCAAACCCTCCCTGTACAGAAGCCACATTGAGTTTTCCAAAACAAGAGAAAAGAAGTGGAGGGATGGATGGATGGATGGATGGATGGATGGATGGATGGATGGATGGATGGATGGATGAGGGATGGATGGATGGATGGATGGATGGATGCTCATCCCATGGTGGAAGGCATCTGGAAGGCCAGGAATGAGCTGACACAGCCACGGGCTGGGAATGTCACCACAGGTGAGCATGGAGGGTGGGAAAAGGGAGGCACTGGTGGATACTGGGAGCTTGGGGTTGCACCTGCTGGGGAAAGAGTCATCACCACTGGGAGGACTGGGCCAAGCTTCCCATGCCTCTCCTGCAGAGCGAGGCTGGAGCAGAGTTGATCCTGCCTGGAGCATCTTTTGCGGGGACACGTGAATCTGTGTTCCAATGCGTGGAGATGGTTATTGCAAAGCCACTTTATTTCTGGTGTTGTTATTGGCAGGGGAGTGGGAGTGCAATACAATTTTAGCCACCCTGATGTCTCCGTGTCCCTTACATCCCACCTCCATTCTAGAGCAGCTTTTCCCTCACATTACACGATCCTTTCCACTGTACAAAAGGGACTTTTTGCACCTGAAATGGTAAAAAGTGAGCTGGTCCTGCAGAGCAGGGTCAGGTGCAGGCAGTCCTGGGAGAGTTGATGGCTGCGTGTCCCCACCACCACCAGCAGCCCTGGCCCCAGCAGCTGCAGGGAGCAGCATTTCCTTGCAACAGGCAGGAGCAGGGCATGACCAAGATCGCTGTGAGGCTTAGTGAGGATGAACTTGCTCATGGAGAAGGATGCCCATCACACCAGGTGCTGCAGGAGCCCAGCCCTCAGGCACGAGCAGAGCAGGAGCAGCCCAGCCAGCAGCACTTTTTTGTTCATTTAAAAACATCCCATTGAAGATCAGGGTGAGTCTCCAAAGCTTCTGAGTTGGAGACCACCCCTCAGATAAGCTCCACTTCCCAAAGCTCACTCAAACCTCTCCCACCTCCCACTGGCACTATCCCCTGGATCACACAGCGCTTTATAAACACACCCAGAGAACGCTTTTGTCTCTTCCTGTCCTTTTCAGATATTTTGGGTATTTGTGGCAATCTCTCCTGTTTATATAACAAAGCCACAGCCCAGTGTTTGTGACACCATATCCATGGAAACCCTAATATAGCATGCACAGGCGAGGAGATCTCATTAGGTGGCTCAGCTGCGGCAGCACTGGGGAGGGAATTTCTCTGGGATGCTCTGCTGGGAAGGGGCCTGGCTGCTCACCCAGCCTGGAGCACCTGGCAGGGCAGTACCACCTCCCAGAGAGCAAACAGTGCTTTCCTTTGGCTGATTTTGGCCCTTCTCCTGCTGTCCCATCACCAGCTCACCATGGCTTAGCCCACACACTCACCTTTGGCTCTGCAGATCTGTGGAATGCACCTCACTCTGCAGACAGCTGGAGCAGGAGGAGAGGCAGAAGGGATGGAGCTTCTGAGGGCAGTGCAGTCCTCACCTTCAGTGCCAGAGCAGCAGCAGACTGAGCTGTAAAGAGCAGCTCAGGTCCAGTTCTGTCCTGAATTTGGGGTGAGTGGCTGAGTGGGGAGGTCTGGGGCTGGTTCCCCTTTGGATGTGATCCTCGTGGGGAGTGAGGCAAAAGTTTTCCTCCACGGTGTAAAACAAAGAAAATCTGGTCCTGAGGAAGGCAAAACGGGTTGGGAGAAAACAAGAAACTGGAACAAGCAGAGGCTTGGCAAGGGGGATGTTACAGCATTTGTGCTGTAAGGCACAAACTCGGTGCAAGGAGGAAGGAATGGCTCTTCCCAGCCATCCCTGCTGGACCACAGTCACCTCCAAGTGTCCTGTCCTGACTGGCACGTGGCACATCTGTGAGTGAAAACAGCCCAGGCTGCTGCCACGTGTGGAGGTTCCCTGCAAAACCTCACAGCTCGCCGTGGCCCAGGTGACAGAGGGACACTGAAGCTACTTTGGAGTGGGCAGACACTCACCTGTACCCCTGCTGGGCAACTGAAGCTCAGATTGGCAGCCCCAGTGCCCTCCTGGTGCACAAAACCCCAATGAGCAGCCTGCAGATCCCTTCTGATCCGTTTTGGGAACAGCACTGGGCAAAGAGATCCTTTGGGAAGGATGATAAACAACGCTCCCCACCTTGGGGTGTGATGGAACAGATCCTGTGAGTCATGGGGCTGCTCCACAGCTCTGATCTGCTGGCTGAGGGGAGGATTTGGCCAGAGGAATGGCACACACTGATCAGGGCAGGGGTCCCTGTGACCCTGCAGGGTCACCCCCCAACGTGAGCATCCCCCCCATGTGCCAGCCCACCTTTCCCCTCCTCGCACCGCCGGGTCCAGCCTGACTCACACACTGCCAAACCTCCTCAGCAGCCAGGCAAATTCCATCCTGGTGCTGGATAGGGCTGCGATCGCAGAGCCCCCGGGGCACGGAGAGCTGCACCGGCCGCGGGAGCAGACAGAAAGCTTCCCTCTCCTCCCCTCCCCTCCCCTTCCTGCCCTTACCCAAATTGAATTTCCATTTCTGTTTGCGAGGCAATGGATTATAGCTCGGAGGGCTGCTGCCTGCTTCAGCCCCTAATTCGGCCCATCTATTGTGCTTTAACTCCTTACCTGTAAGGAGCAGCTTTTGTTCCAGGCGGGCAGCGCTCGCTGCTCCCCGGCTCCCTGCCACCGAAGCCGGGCGCTGCCGCTCCCAGGGCTCTGGAAGCCACCGCTTGTCCCCAGCTCCGCATCCAGGGCCACGAGTGGCGATGGAAGGCCACGGCCGTTTGTCACCAGGAGGGTTTGGGAGTGGGGCTCTGCGGAGATGGGGGTTAGACACCCGGCGGGGGTTTAATGCTGCATTCAGCCCTGCCCTGGGGCTCGCAGCCCGCTCCAGGTGTTCCCTGGGCACCTTTTCTGCTTTTCTGCCTGGAGAGGGGCATGTGTGGCGCGGGGACAGCCGAGTCCCATCTCCAGCACAGGGACCAGCACAATCCTGCCGGTATTCCCTTCCTCAGGAGCTCCCACCCGGGCACGAAGGGGCTGCTCTGCCTTGGAGGAAAGGGCAGGACCCGCGGCTCCCACCCCACAGCCCTCCCGCGGGACGCTGCTCCCGAATGGCCGGAGCTTCCGAGTCAGGAAACTCTGGCGTTTCTACATCTCCTTGAAGTCTTAAAATAAACACCCCGAGCTATGAGTGGAAAGCTGGATCCTCACTCCTTGCCTGGATTTATGAGCCACGACTCAGGAGAAACTGAAGCGGGGGGAGAGAGAGAGATGTACATAATTTTTTTTTCTGTCTTCAAATAAATTCTCAGTGCTTATCTGCAAAGTTCAGCTGTTTTCTAGCTGACCTGCCCGTGTTCTGCTGTTCCACTGCAAATTCCTCCTGTACAGGAGAGCTCAGGAGCTCCACTTGCACACGCCAGCAACCTGGGGTTTCATCTCTGGTAGAGGGAGGCAGAACTTGTTAGCTGAGGACCCCCTCCTGCCCCCGGTGAGGATCACTTTGCCTTCCTGCCGTGCTTGGCAGCTCAGCTTCTTCTCTCTACAACGAGGAAACGAAGCCAAGAGAGGAGGACAAGTGGGTGAATCTGCTTGGAGGAGATCAGGGATAGGGAAGGACAAAAATCTGTTCTATGGGGCTTTTGTAAGGCAGCCAGGCTTCTGTAATGCTCGAGCCGGGGGGGCTGGGGGATGAGGGACATCCATCTGATGCCTTCAGCGTGTCCAGAAACCAGCCCAGGAGCCTCGGGACAAGGGGAAAATGCTGCATCCTCCTTCAGGAAGGTGAAGAGAGCCGTGGAGGGGGTGAGGTGCAGATCCAGCTCCTCGGGCAGAGCCCAGGAACAGCCCCAGTGAACAGAACCCCAGAGATGCTGTCCTGGGAGCATTCCCAGGCAGCTCCGGCGACCTCCTTCCATCCAGACGTGCTTTTAAGGCTTTTAGGCAGCAGTGGGAGGGCTGGTGTGGGACTGGGCTGTGCGCTGGAGTCACTGGGGGAGGGATGGGGCTGAGGGAAGGTCCTCTGGGAGAGCTCAGCTCTCCATCCCTCCGTCTGCCTTGGCCTTCTGCCTGGTGGGGCTGGATGAGAGAGCAAACCCTGCGAGCAGCAGGTCACCCGGCAAGGAGAGACGGCCGGGATCAATTGACGCATTCCTGAGTAATGGCTGTGTCTTAGGACAGTAAAACCTCATCGGGTTTAACGTCGAGATGCTCACATTGATGACTCATTAAAACGCCGAGCTGAATCCGGTTCCACAGGGCTGGGGAAGGCGGATCTGCCCCTGTGACATTGCTGCAAGGACCGGGACTGAAAGCCGAGCCCCGGGGGGGGACCCGAGGGGGGACCCCGCACGGGAGGCACCCGAGAGCACGGCCCGGCACGTGAGGGGGCATTAATAAATAAAACAACGCCACCGCCTCGCAGACTAAAGGCAGGCAATGTGTGTGTGCGTGCATCAAAGGGCTCCGGGCAGTTCGTTATAATTCCAATTAACGTGGGGAAGTTAATAACCGAAAGAGAAGCCATCAGACTTTAAACAAATGGGAAGCGGGAGGGGGAGAGACTAAAGGTGTCCTTAAACTGGAGCCAAAGTCCCAGCTGCTACAAAGAAATAATAAAAATTGAATATATCCAGTGGTCTAGGCAGGTGGGGGCTTCAATGGATACAAAGTGGGGTGGGAGAGGAGCTGGGTTTGAAAGGGCCAGAATTAAATCCCACAAAGGCCAAAAACAAGAGGAGAGAGGAGAGAAGACATCTCTTTTCTTGCTCTTTGGGGGAAATCAGCATTTCCTCTGGCATTGAGCTTTGCAGGGAAAATATTTCAAACGCTGTCAGTACTATTTAATGCCTGGGAGCTCAGACAAGGCTCAGGGTCCTTTTTTCTCATGTCTGACCACTCTTGGGGTGATCCCAGGCTGGGTTATGTGGACAGCCAGGCCAAAGGCATCACGAGCAGGGCACAGCATGTCCACTAGGGCTCAGCCAGAGCAGCCTGTGAGCAAACAGCCCTTCCCAGCCACTAAGGAAGATTTAAGAGCGAATCACATCAGCCCAGTCAAACCCAATTGCTATTGATAATGTCCATGTGCAATTAGAGACAATTAAGGGGAGACAGCAGATGACAAGTGCTTGGCCAGGAGCTGACAGGGGGTCAATACACCAGCCCAATTTCCCAACAACTAAATGCAATTAAAGAGTAGCACTTACCCGGCTTGCCCAGGAGGGCCAGCACATAAATGGGCACGGCCAGGCGCCGGGTGCCGTCCTGGCAGGATGCAGAACTCCAGGAGCAAGCCCTGCTCCTGCCCCAGCCTCAAGCTGCGGGAGGTGGCATCCATGTACTTCACCATGGTGGCAGCGTTCCTGGTCATCCTGGTGGTGGCTCTGCAGGGCTCGGCGCCCCGCCAGAGCCATTTCCCCTACAAGGTGCCCCTGGATGCCCAGGGGCTGCTGGAGCTCTCCTGGAATGTCAGCTACCCTGAGCAAGCCGTGTACTTCCAGCTCCTCATCAGGGAGCTGCAGTTCGGGCTCCTCTTCGGGATGTCGGACAGGGGCGAGGTCGAGAACGCGGACCTGGCCGTGCTCTGGAGCGACGGGCACAACTCCTACTTTGGGGTGAGTCACTTGCGTGTTTGCATGGCTGCTTTTGGGGTTCCCTCCCTGTCAATGCAACTCTCTGAATCTGGCTGGTGGTTTGGTAGAGTGGGGTACAGAGCATGGCACATGCTGGGCCAGCCCCGCTGCTCAGGGTCCAGAAGGTCTTGGGGGTTTCTAGCCCAGAGGACCCCACAGATCAGATCCACACGGTGGGTTTGGCATGGGGATTAACCCAGAAGAGAAAAGAATAAACACAGCAAGGCTGAGGGAACCAGGAGCTGGGTGTCTCTGCTGTGTTTAGCTGCAAAGACACACACACAGAGGGTGCATCAACACCCTGCTTAACTCGTGTGCTGCTGCCAGCCACATTAAAAATTAACCACAGCTCCCATTAATGGCTCTGAGACAGGGCAAAAGTCACCAGGCAGAGGGGCTGTTCCTGCCAGAGGGAAGAACCCAGCTGAAAGTTGCATCCACGGGGATCAATGGGATAACAGGGCAGCCTGGGCTGCTGTCAGAAATTAAAGGTGCAATTGTATTTGGGTGATATGCAAAAGGGAAAACTGATTTCCACTTGTGCTGTTTGCTGTTGCTCAACAAACTCCATCCTTCCTGCCACTGTCTGTTTGTTGGGTTCCTGTTTGGGTGGTTTTCCCAGCCCTGGGCTCCCCAGCCCACCACATCAGGCTGATTGCGATTGCTGCAGAAAGCAATTCCCATTTTTGCCCGTGTGAGGCTTTCCAGTAAGTTAAATTTTACCTCTCTGCTTACTTCAAATTAACCATGAAACACATTCTTTCGCAGTCAGCCGCAATGTGATCCGCACTGCAATGAAAGCATGAAAAGAAGGGTTCATTATCTGCTCTGCTTTCCTGCTAATTACCAGCCTTTCAGGGTCTGTGGTGGGCCAAGTGCTCCAGGATTTCAGAGCATCATGTTAGGAAAACATAAAGGATCAGTTCTGATCTGCCTTGGTGTGCTCGCCCAAAGACAAACAGCACTGAATGAAACACCTGGCAGCGCTCGGGTTCTCTCTTTCACTTGCTGCTGAACAGCACCCTGCAAGGAGATCTCTACAAATCTCTCCAGCCCCGGTTTTCTCTCTCCCAGCAGCTTTTCTTCTGGATGAGTGTGTCGGCTGTTAAAAGATCCAAATTTGCTCAGCCCCCCATGTACTGTGAGATTAACTTGCGCTCCGTATTCCTACGAAAACAAATGTCATGAGAGCTCCATGGAGCTGATTTCCCTCTCCCCCTCTAAGGACAACATGTTCTGGAAACATGACTCTATAGTTCTGGCTGAAATGATGCCAAGTTGCTTTATCCTTTTTCTTCTGGTTTTTCCTCCCAAGATAAGAGAACCAGTGCCACTTGTGTGCATCCAGCCAGTTACGTCCTGGGGGTCTTTTCTGAGTAAACAGGAGACCCACAGGAGAAACAAAAGATCAAAGAAACAACCCTGTTCAAATCCAAATTATCAGAGGATTTTATACTCCAAACCTTCAAACCCTGAGGCACAGGAATGCCTTACTGCTTTGCTTCTTGGGGTGGCTTTGTCACCATCCTCTACAACAAGAGGTTTTTGGGAGGCCGTGCTGGGCTGCCAGAACAATCTGACCACAAAAAATTAAGGGTTTTGCAGAGGGGCAGCAATTTCTAGGACTGACATTACATCCCAGCAAGGGTCTGGTCTTAAATTGAGGGAGGCTGGTTTGTGCCAAGGGTTTTGGAGAGCCCAGCACCCCCTTCCACAGGGTCCCCCCAAGACAAACACACCCAAAATACAGCACAGACCAATGCAACACCTTCACGTGTCCCTGGGGGCTTTCCTCCCTCCCTTCCTGACCTTTCCCCACTCACATCTCAGCTTGTGAAGGTCTTTCTGCAGACTCTTAGTGCTGGGTCAGGTCTGTCTGGGCACCAGGGATGCTGTAGCAGAGGCCATTCCAGCATGGATCTGCCCAGGAGATGCTGGAGGTGATCATGGAGCAACCAAAGCACAGGCATCCTGCAGCTCTGGGATGCTGAGGGTGCACAGAAGGGGGACCTGTGGTACCTCTGGAGGAACCTCCTGGCTGAGCAGGCTGCTCTCTCTCTCTCAGGATGCCTGGAGTGACGCCAAGGGGCAGCTCCACATGGATTCCCAGCAGGACTACCAGCTCCTCGGGGCTCGCAGGGCTCCTGAGGGGCTCTACCTCCTCTTCAGAAGGGCCTTCAGCACCTGTGACCCCAAGGACTACCTGATAGAGGTATGGCGTTGCCCTCACCCCACTGTGGCACCCCCAGCCCCATGCCAGCCCTGGGGCACAGCTCCAGCCCTGTCCTGCAGGGCTGTGCCTGTCTGGGCACAGCATCAGGGGTTGGTGCTGTGTGAGGCAGAGAGGAAGTGAGCTACAGATGTCAGCCCTGGCCCATGAGTAATGTTTGGCACCATCTATTCAGAAGCCCTTCAAAAGCTCTCTCAAGTGTAGCTTTTAGCTCGTTTGCATCATCAGCTCCTGTTGAACATGCATTGGGTCTATATAAATCCCTCCTGCATCACTCTGCTCGGCAGTCTGGAGCCAACTGCTGGGAGCGTTATGAACAGGGGTTGGTGTATCAACAGGAGGCAAACAGGAGGGTTGTGACAGGAGCTGGGACAAAGGGACAGTGAACAGAGGTGCTGCTCTGTGCTCCTGTGTGGCTTGGTGATGTCTCCCTGGCTCTGCACCCACCACTCCTCTCTGAGCTGGGAGTTGGGGTAAACCTTCCCAGTGAGGGACGTCAGACAGCTCGGGGTCTCAGCTGCAGGCCCTGGCTGCAGGCAGGAATCTGGGCAAGGCTCATCTCACATGAAAGCCTTTGTGGGCAGGATGTTTTAGAGCCAATGTGGGCACAGAGTGTCCTCGAGTTTTTGCTGCTGGTGTTCAAAAGCTTCTCTTGTGGTGAGAAGTGTCTGCGTCTGCCAAAGCACTGAGAGCCCTGGAGGGAAGAATCTGCATGTGTGAACCATGAAAACACTTGCTGGTCTTTATTTTCTGATCCTTTAGGGGAAGATTGTTCTCTTTTTCCTTTCTCCCTTATCTCCTGTCCAGAGCTCTCAGCGTTCTTGTTTGCAGTGGACTTTCAGCAGAGCTTCTTGTGGTACCTTCCACCTGGAAAGAAGCTGGAAGAAAAGGGAGGACTTCAGGGAGAAGTTTTGTTTCTGCTGTTACCCCCCAGGCTATTGCAGGGGGGATGAGCCCTGCACTGATGGGTTTGTCCCAGCCTGGAGCTCATGAGGGGCTTGGAAGGAGCAGAGAGGACGTGTCACCCTTTCAGAATTGATGGGGAGAACTTCTCAGACTCTCCCACATGGTAGGGAACCCTCAGTGACCACATCAGCCAGAGAAATACCCTGGAATGTTTCCTGGGACAGCACAGCAGAGCGAGCTTCTGGTGGGGTCACAAGCCCCATTTCTGGGTTCATGCCACCAGTGCTGGTGCTAATGGTCCCTGCAGCTCCTGTTCTGCATGAAAAACCCACAGATACATTCTGCTCTGGCTTCAGGACGGCACCGTGCACCTGATCTACGGCATCCTGGAGAAACCAGTGCATTCCCTGCAAGCCATCAACATCTCTGCCCTGCCAGGGGGGCTGCAGAGGGTGCAGCTGCTAAAACCCAACATCAGCATCCCTGAGCTGCCCAGCGACATGAAGACCATGGAGATAACAGCCCCAGATGTCATCATTCCCAGCCAGGAGACAACCTACTGGTGTTACATGGCAGAACTGCCAGAGGGCTTCCCCAAACACCACATCATCATGGTAAGAGGCAGGAGGAGAGGGCTGCTTTCCCCAGGGTGCATCAGTAATTGTGTTCACATCCTGCAAATTCCATGTCACAGGGAGGCTTTCAGACCCTGACATCCCAATGTGGTCCCAAAACCTCTTCCAGTCCACCCCACCACCCTTATGTCTCCTGGAGTGTCTCAGCAAGAGGGGACCAGGAAATGTTTTCCCACCTGGCACGTCCAGCAGGTTCCAGGGCAGGCTCAGAGCTGACTCCCTGCAGAAGGAACAGACCCACAGCAGGATTTTGGCACACAGAGAGCCATGAGGAGCATAAAAACACAGGAAACAAAGGAGCAGGGCTGGTGAGAGCAGGGCAGAGCCAGCCAGGATGGGAACTGGCATCTAAAAGATGAGGCATAGTCTGAAAAAAGAGAGTTACAGCCACAAATGCAACTTGTGGGCATTGCCCAGACGTGTTGCTTGGTCCATCTCCTGCAAAGGAGAGGCAGAAACCTGCTGGCAACCCCGAGGAAAGGGTGAGCTGCTGGGAGAGCACCCAGCAGGTGTGGGGGTGGCTCAGGAGGTGACCTGGCACATCCAGAGTCAAAACCACACCACGGGGAGAAGGAAAACCTTCAGACACTCGAGCTGCAGCGAGCGCTCAGTGATTTCGAGGGGAGGGCTGGCGCTGCAAAGGAAGGCTCAGAAGGAGGATTTTCTCTCTGACAGATGGTGTGAAGTGAATCATCTGTGTGTAAGTAAGAAGTGTGTAACTCCTGATACCTTCCCGCTGCTGCAGATCACTTCTACAGCTGGCACTTTTAGCCAGAGATGTTCCTCAGGCTTGAGTCACTCTCTCTACCCCAAATCCTCCTCCCTGTGCCCCAAGCAGCTGCTGGACAGAAACAAAACCCAAGAGCTGCAGGCAGAGCTACAACAACACAGCCAGGACTCTCTGTAGGAAAAAAAGCAACATCACCAGGGCCACCTCAGCCCTACAAAACTGGTAAAGGACTCAGTCATCACAAAATGGACCAAAAATGCTCCTTGGGCACTAAGAACATGTTGTTTCCCCTTTGAAGCACCCAGGTGCTTACATCTGCCATAACCAAAATACGAGGTGAAAGCTCTTGGCCCTTGGTCCCTCACGCCCAGAGCAACCTTCCCTCCCCATCCTGCAGCAGAAACTGGAACCAGCTCACAGATATTCCTGCCCTGGCTCCTCATGGAGCCTGCAGGCCCCAGGGAGGGGCTCTCACTGTGTCCTCTCCTTCCTGGACCTTCTTTGCAGTACGAGCCAGTGGTCACGGCGGGCAACGAGGCTCTTGTGCACCACATGGAAGTTTTCCAGTGTGCGGCCGAGTTCGACAGCTTCCCCCGCTACAACGGGCCCTGCGATTCCAAGATGAAGCCAGACCGGCTCAACTACTGCAGGCACGTGCTGGCAGCCTGGGCCATGGGGGCACAGGTGGGTGTGACAAGGGACACGTCCCCCTGGGTGACAACCGCCCTGCTGCCTCCCAAAGCTTCCCCGTCCCACTCTGGGGTTGTGAGGCGCTGCCCTCACCCTGTTCTCAGTGGGGGTTTGGCTTCAGCCCTGTGGGACCTTCCCAGACTCTCCTGGGTGTGTTGGATTTCCTACCTCCCCCCAGGCCTCCTCCTCTTTGGGGTGGGACACTGGAACAGCTCCCTGGGGAATGGTCACGGCTCCGAGCCTGAGAGAGCTCAGGGAGGTTTTGGACAACACTCTCAGGCACTTGTGGGATTCCTGGGGCTGTCCCGTGCCAGGAGTTGGATTTTGATGATCCTTGTGGGTCCCTTCCAGCTCAGGGTATTTTATGATTCTACGACAATACTCAGGCGTTGTGCCACTGCATGTGGAAGGAGAGAAGCTTTTGGAAGCAAGGGCAGCTCTCCAAGCACAACCAAGGGCACAAGTCACATCCCTCAGCCCATGGTGTGGGTCAGGATTCCTTGTTCCCGGGAAAGCCACCCTGCTGCTCCCCTAACACCCTCCCTTCTGCTCCCAGGCTTTCTATTACCCTGAAGAAGCAGGTCTTGCCTTTGGTGGCCCAGGCTCCTCCAGGTATTTGCGTCTGGAGATCCACTACCACAATCCCCTGGTGTTCAAAGGTGAGGGGCTGGGTGGTGCTGCCCGTTGCTTTACCTGTTAGACCACGGCAGGAGAGCTGGGGAAATTCCAGGGAAGGATTGCCACCTTCTGGGGAGGCCTCTGGCATAAATCATGGCCTTGTTCTCAATTTTCTGGAGAGCTGATGGCCCGGATCTGTCCCTGCAGGAAAAATACATTAAATCCCCACCATGCTGCTGCTTTTCTGGTCTCAGCAAAGTCTTCCTCACTGAAGGCTGACACGTGGCCCAGAGGTGGGGAAGGATGCTTGGGAAAGGAGCCTGCAGGCAGAAAGCTGCCCCCACAGAGATCCTGCAAGGATGTGATCCAGGGCAACAGCAGGATTCAGCTGGGCTGCCTCAGGAGTCCCCCCAGCTTCCAGCAGTGCCAAGTCACCAGAAGGACCAGGCTGCCTGGGGAGGGGGGGATGTGGATGTTGTATTCCTGTGCTCCTGCTTCGATAACATTGTCAGGAGACACATTGGAAAAAAAAGGATTCCAAACAACCCAGTTTCTTCATTAACATAAAAACAAGCAGCTTCTTGACTACCCAAGTATATTTTTAGGAGGCCAGAGCATATGTACTGTGGATCAATCATAGCACATTGGGCAACTCGAGAAAAAACATGGCTATAAATACGGAGTTCACATCTTCCATCATTTATCTGCTTCTGCGTGTTAACCAATAGTGTCTCCCCCGTTATTCTTATCCCTGGGTGGGCTCCAGCCTGGAGACAGGGAGCTCAGAGCTGGCCTGAACCCCTCCTGGCCTATTGACCCCGCTCTTTCCCTTTGCCTGCATGGCCTTTTGAGATTTTGGGATTAAAGAAGCTGCAGTGAGCCACATTCCTGAGGGAGTCCTCCAAAGCACCCCACGCTCTGTCCTTCTGCTTTGGGCTCTCCAAAGCACCCCTTACCTTGCTGTCCTGGGACAATTCAGCCTCAGGTCAGTGCCCTCGCCAGGGAACCAGGTGCATCTGGGGCCACTCAGTGAAGACTTGCACGTAAATCTGTAGGATTTGAAACAATTTCAAACAGATGAAGGAAGCTGGGAGCAAGAGGCTCCCCACGGCAGCACAGCATCGCTTTTAACCTGTCCTTGTGTTCCACCTTTTGACCCTGTCCCTGCAGTGACTTGTCCTTGTCCCCTGGCCCACCAGGTCGCCGTGACTCCTCGGGGATCCGGCTGTACTACACGGCCACCCTTCGTCCCTACGACGCCGGAATCATGGAGCTGGGCTTGGTGTACACCCCAGTGATGGCCATTCCCCCAGGGGAGGACAACTTCATCCTCACGGGATACTGCACTGATAAATGCACCCAGCTGGTGAGTGCCCGGCCCCGCCAGCCCAGCTGCACCCCAGAGGAGAAAGGTTGCCCGTGGCTTTTCCCTGGATGCAGGCAGCACCAATCTCCAGGCTGCCGATTTTAAACTCACCGTGAGGTAGTGCTGGAGCGAAAAATCTGCTGTGTACAATAAACAGAGAGCAGCTGGTTGGGATGTGCTGAATCCCCCTGGAAGCAGCTCTCCTGGGGAGCCATCTGCTCCAGCTCCCCGGGGTACCATTCCCATAAAACTCACTGCCGAGCTGGCCGTGTCCCAGTGGTGCTTTCCCTCCCAGGGACGGGAGAATTGGCTCCTGCTCCTGGGGAGCTTGCCAAGAGCTCTTTCAAAGATGGTTCCCAAGGGCCCACCTTGCTCTCTCAGGGAAGTTTTAGTGTGTGTTTTTGTGGGGCCTACCCACAAGGAATCATCTGTGCCACCACTAACGAGGCAGGGAAGGAAGCAGGATCTGGCTCAGCTGCTCCTGCTGCCCTGGAGCGTTGGTTTGGCAGCAATGAGGGTCTGTCCCTCTGCAAGGAGCTCCCTGAGATGCTTTTCCAGGGGTACAGTGATCCCCTAAACCCTGCGTGAGAGCCAGACGGGAAAACCGAGTTCCCAGCACACATCCAGGGGATGTGATGGAGGGGAGAGGGGCAGGGCTGTCACGGGGGCTTGAGCTGTCTGTCCTGGAATCCTTCCTGGAATCCTTCCTTCCTTCTGTTCTTCCTGGAATCCTTCCTTCCTGGAGTCCTTCCTTCCTGGAATCCTTCCTTCCTTCCTTCCTGGAATCCTTCCTGGAATCCTGGAATCCTTCCTGGAATCCATCCTTCCTTCCTGGAATCCTTCCTTTCTTCCTGGAATCCTTCCTTCCTTCCTGGAATCCTTCCTGGAATCCATCCTTCCTGGAATCCTTCCTGGAATCCTTCCATCCTTCCTGGAATCCTTCCTGGAATCCTGGAGTCCTTCCTTCCTTCCTTCCCTCCCCCAGGCTCTGCCCGCTGCTGGCATCCGCATCTTCGCCTCGCAGCTCCACACGCACCTGGCGGGGAGGAAAGTGGTGACGGTGCTGTCCCGGGCCGGGAGGGAGCGGCAGGTTGTGAACGCCGACGGGCACTACAGCCCTCACTTCCAGGTACGGGGGCTGCAGGGCCACCGGGGGCCCGGCCGGGTGTCACCCCTGGGCGCAGAGCCGCTGTGGCACTGCTCTGATGTGTCCCCTGTCCTCCCCTCCCAGGAGATCCGCATGCTGAAGGAGGTGGTCGCAGTTTTTCCGGTGAGTTGCTCCCAAAACCGTTCCAAACAGCTCATCCTGATCCCACGGCCCTGAGTCCCCTGCTCCTTCCATCACCCCATCCCATCTGGGGATCCCAGGGGGGTTGGAGTGAGGGTCCCTGGGTCGTGTCTGCCATCTCCACGCAGAGACTTTGGGGACAACCAGGCCCCCTCTCAGATGGCACGGAATTGGTGCGTGGGCAGCCAGGAGCTAAATTAGGCTCCTAATTCAGCTGGGCTTCGTCTGGCAGAGGGAGGCTCCTCGGGGGGTGAGGATGAACCATGAGGGTGCCCTCTGTCCTTGCTTGATGGAACAAGAGGAAGAGATTCAGCATCAGAGTGGGAGTGCGTGGGAAAACAGGGGTGGAACCTGCCCCAGGGCTCTTCAGATGGGGAAGGACCCGACTGCAGAGCTGAGGGCAGTTCCTGGGGCTGCTGTGCCCCACGAGGCTGCTCAGAGCACTCAGCACCCACTGGAGCCATGCCCAGGGCTGTGCCCTGCGCTGTCCCCGTGGTCCTCAGCGCTGACTGTGGCAGGGAGGCTGTTGTGCCATCAAGTCAGCTCCGGTTCTGGCGCTTCAAACTCTTGCCTAAGGGCAATTTTAAGGTGTTTTCAAGCCTCCAGAAATTCTTAAAAAGCAAGGAAAGCAGGAAACACCATCCCTGGGATGCAACCCTGGGGAATCTCCGCAGGGGATGCAGCTTTAGCAAGGACTCCTGTGGGGTTGCAGGCTCCTGATATGGGGAGCAGAGATTTCTGTGTGGAGCACTCCCCAATCCCTAAATTCTCCTGTGTTTGATCCCCCCCAGGGTGATGAACTCATCACCACCTGCACATACAACACCGAGGATCGGAGCAGAGCCACCGTGGTGAGTGCAGGGGCAGCTCCCCTGCCTTTGGGGGCAACCCAGGGTGGGTTGGGGGCCCCCCCAGAGTGGGCACCTGCATGAAGCCAGGCTGAATCACAGCCAGAAGCAAAGGGAGGGTGGGAAGAAGGGAACTCACAAGGCTCTGCTGCCTGCAGCGGGGATGTGAAGGTGCTAATTGTGAAGTAGCATGTGTCACTCTAATTCCCATCACAAACTGTTCCACCAGGGATTAATTGTAATTAAAGAGAAGTGGCATTTTTTGACAGTGCATGTTATTTCCTTACATAGGCATTGGGAAAAAATATAAAAGAGCCTGTCAGAGGTACCATCAACAGGGACAAGGCTAAATATAGCAGAGGGATTATAGGAAATCTGCATTTTAATGTAAACCACACAGTCTAGCCTGGAAGTCTGTCCTTGCACAGAGGGCAGACAAGCAGAGAGCTGCCCATGCCATGCACCTGAAGGGGTGTCAATACCTATCAATCTCTATCCCATCTCTATCTTTGTCTATCTACATATCCAGATATAGAAATAGATAGATATTTTAGATATACATCCATGTGAGTGTGCACCCAGAGGTGTGAGCTCTGTGCCCCCCTGCCCTCCCTGCCCCTGTGCAGCCCCAGCAGGGCACAGCCAGAACCTGCTTCCATCACCTTCCTGCCTGTGCCACAGGGAGGCTTTGGCATCCTGGAGGAGATGTGTGTGAACTACGTGCACTACTACCCCCAGACCCAGCTGGAGCTGTGCAAAAGCGCCGTGGATCCGGGCTACCTGCACCGCTACTTCAGCCTCGTGAACAGGTAAAGAGCCCCTGCACAGCGGGGCTGGGGGGACAGGGAGCACTGGTACAAAAGCCAAACCCATGGTGTTGAGGATGACTGTGTAGTGAGAACCACCAGGAAGGGAGGGAGGGACTTCTCAGCAAGAGTCAGTGTGTGGCCGAGTGCATAAATGCAAAATATTCCTTATAACCCGAGGCTGACAGCAAGGATCCATGCCAGGGGAGGAGGCTGCAGCCCATCCACCCGTGAGGAGAGGGGAGATGCTGACCTTGCACAGGGTGTCCTACCCACAGGCTAGTCCCACATCCTGCCCTGCAGGTGCTGGCTGCTCCAGGCTGTCCCTGTGCCCGCTGCTGCCCTCGGAGCCATTCCAGGTCGCTGTTCAGGCAGGGAGGAACTGGTCACATCCAGCACTGCTGTGTTTCAGCGTGGCCTTTCTCCTGCCCAGGTTTAACGACGAGGAGATCTGCATGTGCCCACAGGTCTCTGTCCCACAGCAGTTTTACTCCATCCCCTGGAACACGTTCAACAGGGATGTGCTGAAATCCCTCTACGGCTTCGCTCCCATCTCCATGCACTGCAACAAATCCTCCGCCGTCCGGTTCCCGGTACGTACAGCCTCACTCCCAAAGCTTCCCAACAGAACTCCCAGATGTAAGGTTGGGTCTGCAGTGCTCAGGACACATCCAGACCCAGCAGGCTCGGGGCAGGGGGCTGGAGCTGCCTGGAAATCCCTGGCATCAGCAGGACACGGAGCCCAGCCCAGCCCTGTGCTTAGACAATACATCAGGAGCCCACCATGGATGCTCCCAGCCAGATCCAATTAGGAGATGCATTTGCATAAAGTGATTTGGAGGCTGCTTTTGCTGACTGTTAAAGCAGGGCCAGATCCAAGGAGAAACGTGAGGTGGTTTTTAGGATTTTGGCAAATCACCCCAGGTCCCAGCAGACGAGCTCATTACGCACAGCATCTGTGCAGCCTCTGAATGTGGTGATCCAGCAAAACGTGAAGGATAAAGGACTGGGAGGTCTTTAAAATAAAGCCAGGCCCAGATGAGGGACATGATGATGATGGTGATGAAGATTTAAAACCACTGCTGGCCTCAGCTTCCAACGCCATTTGTCAGTGTAATAAATTGGATGATACCTTGTTCCTGGATCCAGTGCTAGCCACTGCAGCACAGGAGGATGCTGAGCTGATTGCAGGGATGACCATCAGCTTTCTGCCACTGTAAATTCCCTTTAGCAAAGTTTCACTCTGGAGTGGGCAGAAACCTTTCCAGTTTCCTGGAACTGGACACCAGGCACCTCTCAGCCATGCAGAGCTTTGCAGCAGGGACAGAAGTGGTGCAGAAGTTTTGTGCAGCAGCAGAATTATGAATTAAACCTCTTATGAACCAGACAACTCCCTTGATTTCAGAGAGGTCTTGGGGGCTCTCAGGAAGGGATTTGAGCAGACCAGAGACAATGCTGGCACAAAGTGGGTCATGGGCATGGCAGTGAGGGCAAAGGAGCCTCTGCTCCGCTGGTGCTTCAGAGCGAGCCCGACTTGGAGACATCTCATTTATTCCATACTGTTTCTGCCAAGAGAAAAGCACCAGCTTCTAATTAAGCTCATGTTTTTGCAGTTCAGTGATCCCAAATCTGATGATTTCTGGAAGGAACTGAGTGCTGTTAATTACTGAGCCAAATCTCAAGGTAACACTTGTGAGCGGCAGCAGGGACCGGACCGTCCCCAAGTTCCCCTGCAGCCTCAAGGGCTCGCAGTAAACTCTCTCTGTTCAGATTTCCATTTGAAAGCACTGAAAACAACAACTATCGAGACACTCCACATGCCTTTGATCTCTCCAAAATGCAGGCCCAGGGTTCGGGATGTGTCAGCAGGGCAGATGCCACAGCAGATGGGCTCAGGGCTGGAGCCGAGCCCTGGGGCAGGAGCACCCTAAGGATGCTTAACTGCTCCCCTAAGCCATAAGGGCACAGCAAAGGAGTTGTTTCTCCAGCTGGTGCTCCTCTGCAATGCTGCCCCCTCTCTGGTCAGTCCCCATGAGCTTTGGAAAGGTCCCTCCATCCCTCTCCATCTTTCCGCAGGGTTTTCCTGGTGCTGGTGACGGCTCTGGTCCTTTTCTCTTGACATACCAGGAGAAATTTGAGCTGAAAACATAAATTCCACTTTCATCTCGCTGATGACTCACGGCTCTACCTCTCCTCTCCAGACCTCCCTCCTCCTGCTCACGCTGAGGCTCAGCCTCCCTCTGACATTTCCACATGAACACGCAGCTGGCAGCCCAACTGGAGCATCACCGCCCCAGAGTTGAGCCCCCCATGCCCTCCCAGCCCTGCCCACGTCTCCACTGGCCACCAGGCCAGGCCAGCGCCACATCTGAGTTAGATCCTGCTCGGCAGGCTCAGCCCCGGGCACTGCCTGCACCTGGCAGGTTGCTCTTTGCAGGGAGCATCCCCAAGACAAGGTGCCTCCACGGATGCACAGGGTGGGGGGATTTGTCCTGCCCGTGGCCACCATGAGCCCTGATGGCTGTGACAGGCCTTGCCTGCCTCTGCTCCATGGCACCTCAGCATCCCTCCTGCTCCACGGGCACATCCGTGCTGGAAATTCCTGCCAGTACCTGGTAAGGGAGTGTTTTCCAGAGCATGGTGGGCCTGTGGGACTCCCTGGTTTGAGCTGTCTCCACCTGGCAGGTAACACTTTTTGGAGTGGAAACTTCCCCAGCTGAGGTGGATTTGTGGAACATGGAGCACCTCAGGCGTCTGCGCCGCTCAGGGGATGTGTAGGTGCTTCTGCACTAGGAGCAATTAGTGCTGTCTCATGAGAAAACACCCTGATTTGGGCTAAAAGCCACTTCAGACGTTCAAGCTCGTGTTATTTCTCCAAGCAGACAGAAACACCGAGCCTCCAACACCTTCCTCCCTTTCCGGAGGAAAGGGTTCCCACCCGCCGTGCTCTCACCGTGCTGCCCTCTCTTGCAGGGCGAGTGGGAGAAGCAGCCGCTTCCCAGCATCACCGAGAGGCTGCGGGAGCCCGGCCCTCGCTGCCCGCCTGCCCCGGGGCCTCAGCCCGCTGCCCCCGTCCCCCTCAACCTGGGCCAGCTCCGGAGGGACTGACACGGTGCCTGCCACCAGGACGGGAAGCGCCTCCAGGCAGGAGCATCCATCCGTGGGGAACATCCCGTCGCGTCCTGCCCGCACAGCGATGCCAGCCGGTGCCCCGGCCCTGCCTCCGGAGGGGGTTAGAGCTGATCAGGCAGGGTTCAGAAAGTCCTCCGGGGATGGGAAGCGCTATATTTAGCGCGTTATTAGCAATGCTGGCTCTGAGTAATGCTGCTTCCCACCCCCGGAATAATAACGGCAAGGTTTGCTATTGTGCGGCCCCGGGGAGGGGGGAAGGAGCTTGTTCGCCTGCAGGGAAACTGAGGCACGGAGCGAAGGGATGTGTGGGAGCAGCACAAAAAGCCTTGCCGGTGTCCCACGGTCCCGTCTAGCTCAGGATGGCTCCACAGGTGCTCCCTCATGCTGGCAGCTGTGGCAGGGATGGAGGGATGGATGGAAGGAGGGAGGGACGGAGGGGTGGCACAATACTCACCCAGCACTCCCCTCCCTCCTGCAGGGACTGCAGCTCCCCACCACATTCCTTCCCCCACTCCTCCACGCCCCGGATTATTCCTCTCGATGCCACCAGATGCCAATGGCTGGGAACAAACGATACCTCGGGATGGGGTTTGGAAAAGGGGAGGGGAGGAGGGGGAATGACAAATCTTTTGTCAGGGAAAATTGCTCCATTAAATATCTAAATGTAAAATAAATTGCTTTTTGCTGTTGAGCTCTGAAGGGAGAGCAGAGGAGGAGCAGAGGAGAGGCTGGAGGTGCTGCAGGAGAGTCCGTGCTCATCCCAGCTTGGTGCCTGTCCTTGCTGCCCTGGGACAGGTGGGATCCACGCCAGGTGGCCCCCAAATTTCCTTCCCAGCCACCTTGGGTGTAAGAGAAACCTCAGGTCAGAGCACTGCACACCAGAAAATGCGTTTTAAAGCAAAACCTGATCTTCCAGGCACAGAGTGGATGCCTGGCTTGGCAGGGAGGCAGAACACTCCTTCCCTCAGAACAGGACCACAGCCACCCCCTTCCCTGCCCTCTGCCTGCCAGAGGCAGGGCAGTCACCTCCTATTCAAGAGAAAAATGCATCTCAATCTTGTTTTTTAATGTTTTCAGTAAAACCAAAGCATTTCAGAGTTCACGCTCTTGCCTGTGGCGCTCGTGGCACGAGGGTAAGGAACTGAAATCAGCTCTAAAGAGGGTATGACCCAAGCAAAGCTAGTCAAGGGTAAAAAGGGGAAGGGCAGGGAGTGAGATTATTTCTTCAGGCGGGTGAAAGCTTCAGCAGAGAGCCCGGCGAGGGCAGCAGAGCAAGGGCTGGTGATGGGGACGTTGCTGATCCTGCCCTTCAGTGCAGGCTGTGTGCGTGTGAGGGCAAAGCCCCCTGCTGCCCCCGAGGCTGGCTCTGAGCTGCAGAGG
The DNA here is from genome assembly GCA_013398275.1 of Promerops cafer. NCBI lineage: Eukaryota > Metazoa > Chordata > Aves > Passeriformes > Nectariniidae > Promerops > Promerops cafer. The sequence goes on along the minus strand of VZSE01002194.1, from coordinate 148,444 downwards.
CTGCAGGGGTTTGAGCTCACGGCTCAGCCTCTGCCAGCATCCCCCTCTCTGCCGGGAGCTAAAAGGAGCCACCTCCAAGGTGACCTTTGGGAAGATGCCACAAGGGACCAGGGAGCTGCCAGCGGATGGGGCCAAGGGCAGCTGTGGGGCCAGTGCCTCTGCTGGCCACCGTACACCACAGCCTGTGCCAAGAACAGCCCAGAAAAATTGTGGCTGCCCCATCCCTGGAAGTGTCCAAGGCTAGACTGGATGGGGATGGAAGCAACTGGGATAGTGGAAGGTGTCCCTGCCCATGGAACCTGTGGAATGAGATGGGCTCTAAGGTCCCTTGCAACCCAAACCATTCCACGGTTCCATGATTGTGACCCACAAACACAAACAGCACTGGCAGAGAAGGACCCACAGCGTGAGCCTGGGCAGTGACCCTGCACTCCTGCCCCTTCCCTCCACAGCCCCCCACCCCAGCAGAGTCCCCAGGGCACAGCCAGGATGAGGTGACACCCATGGCAGAGGGGACAGACGCAGCAAGGCACCAGAGGGACAGCACGCTTGGAGGCTCCAGCTGTATTAACAGCAGAGCTAGTTTAAAAAAAATTCATTTCCAGGAAACTACATTTGGGGGGAAAGAGTTTCCAGCAAAGTCAAAAATCGAAACCACTTCATATGCAGTGAGACCAAACACTGTTTGCAGGCCAATTAACCCGTGGAAAAGAATTATTGCTGCAGTGGCACCGCTTCACTTGGGAAACAGAGCACCAGAGTCTTTGGACTAGTTGGAATCTCTTCTCCTCTCCCCTCTAATTCGACCCTCATTGACTTGATGAGTTCCAGGTGGTTGCCCGGCTCTGGCAGCTGAGCCGGGAGCCAGCGGGGCCCGGGGGGTCTGGAATTCAGCCAGCAGCTCCTCTGCCCTCTGCAGCTCAGTACAAGCCCTTCACACGTTTGTTGTCGGGGTCGAACGGGGACTTGGTGTGAGCTCGGGCCGGGAAGGTCACTCCCATCCGCTCCAGCTCGTAGCTGCCACTCTTCACAAAATCCAGGGAAACCTGCGAGGCAGAGCCGTGGATAAACCCCTGCAGGGTGCCAGCATCCCAGCTCCATCCCTGGGCAAGCTCCCACCCGCCCCACACATCTGCTCTCTGCAGAAACCCCAGCTCTGCCACCCCAAGAGGGTGTGCAGAAACGAGGAAGAGAACTGTTAAAAGCACCCTGTTTAAAAAGAAAATTCAGTGTTTGAAAATTTTAGGTTTCTTTTTTTTTCCCTGTGGAGGTATACAATGGAAAGAAAAAAGGGAAAAGGAAAGGGGAAAAGAAAGGTGAGGGGAAAGGGGAAAAGGGAAAAAGGGAAAAGGGAAAAGGAGAGTAAGAGGAAAAGCAAAAAGGAAAAGAGAGAGGAAAAGGAAAAGGGGAAAGGGGAAAGGGGAAAAGGAAAAGGAAAAGGAAAAGGAAAAGGAAAAGGAAAAGGAAAAGGAAAAGGAAAAGGAAAAGGAAAAGGAAAAGGAAAAGGAAAAGGAGGAACATTCATCACTGGGAGAAAAGGGGGTTCCCAGGGCAACTGGCCCACAAACCCACTTGCCCTGGGACTCTTGCAGGGATGCAGGATGAAAAGCCAAGGCAAGCAAGAGCAGGAATCACAGCACACACGCAGCTCTTGGCACAGACAAGGTCCTTGGAGATGTCACCCCAGCCTCTGTCCCCACAGCACACTGCTTAATGAGGGCACCTGACTGATTACCCAGGAGTCTCCCAGGGTTAATTAAGAGCATGCCCTGCCCCTCTTGGCCATTGCTCCCTACAACACAAGTGAATTCACTACTGCAATTAAATATTTGGTTGCAATTAACACCCGAGGCAGCACTCGAGCTGTGCATGGACCTCACACAGTGACAGTGGGTGACACCAACTTTGCCATGGAGCTGTGACATTCCTCACCCTCCGGGGGAACCACAAGGGAGCTGCTGCCCCATCTGCCACCCCAGGTGACAGCAACGGGTTTGTGCCACTGCAGGGAAGGAGGCACAGCCATCCCGGGGGTGTGCACTCACCGGGCCCCCTGCAGGGTCTCGGATGTAGCCGTAGGCGATGGTTTTGTCGATGGCAAATCCAAAATCTGCCCGGCGGATGTGGCCGACCACCTTCCCGTCCCTCCAGACCGCCTCCAGGCCGAGCATGGGCACCTTCCTGCAAGGCAAGGGCACAGCTGCCACCCAAAGCCCCTCCACGGGGCACAGGGGTCTGGCTCTGCCCCAGGCCAGCCCAGGGCTCCCACTGCCACAGGCTCATTCACCTCTGCGTGCTGGACCCAAAGCCCCTCCAGCCCAATTTGCAAAACCTCCCGCTGCTCCGGGCGAAACAAGATCAACCCCCTCCCACCACCTGCAGCTCCCACTAAACATCCAGCAGGGAATTTGCAATGAGATTTAAATTAGAGATGGAATTAGAGCATGGAAAACAGCTGAGCTGGCTCGCAGCCGAGCCCCACACGCATCCAGGTGTGGCACCTGCGTGTGTGTGCACACGGGCAGGGTGGGCTCGGCCGAGGTGCTGCTCCAGGGGTGGTCCAGGCGCCGGGAGCTGCAGCACGGGGCAGATCCAGCACGGTACTCACTCCTCCGTGGTAAAGCACACGAGGCGGCGGAAGATGCCCTTGGCTTTCTGAGCCTCCACAGCCTCCCGGCCCAGGAAGGGGGTGCTGGACTTGAGCTTGCAGGTGAAGGCCAAACCTGCTTCTAGCGGGGTGTCATCGGGGCGCAGGTCTGCGTGCCAGTGCCTGTACCCTGCAGGGAGCAAGCACGGGTCACCCACTGATCCCTGTCACAGCACCAGCACAGAACACCGCCCCTGCCCCCGGACACCCGCTGCCCTTCACTCACTTGGATAAAACACCCTCGAGAGGAGCCCACCCAGGGGAATTCTCAGCATTCTGAGACTCTGCCACACCTCCAGTCACACTGACCCACCCTGAGGCTGAGAGAAATCTCCTTGCCCTGGTCCCCCTGGTGGAGGAGAAGCTGCTGAAAGGAGAACCAGGACCTTTCTCGATGCTGAGGCTGTCGATGGCTCTGTAGCCGGCGTTGGCGATGCCGTGCCGGGCTCCTGCCTGCATCACCGCCCGATAAACCTTCACACAGTCGGCCCTGGGCACGTGCAGCTCCCAGCCCATCTCGCCCACGAACGACAACCTCATGGCACGGACCTGCAAAGGCGAGAGGGCAAACATCCCTGTGGTGGAGCTGGGCTGTGCAGGCTGGGAGAGGCCCCACGCCGCCACGCCAGCCGGCTTCGCCTGGGAACCCTGGGGGAACCTTGTGGTGGAAGGCACTTCTGTGCTCTCCTTTCTTGCACAAAGACAGGGTCAGAGTGAATTTTTTCCTCTCTGGACAAAGCCTGGCACCTCAAACCCAGCTACCATCAGTGCCAGCGGGCAGAGGTGGCTGCTGGCAGCATCCTCTGGCTATGGATTCCAGGGCTGGGGTGAGATGTGATGCTCCAGCTCCAGCCGAGCTTTTGTCTCCCTCTGCTGATCCACTGAGAGAGGGAAGCTGGTCCCCAGCAGGACTGTCCTGCTTTTGGGGCACTCCATGGCTGCTGTCCCTCCCGCAGAGGGACCTTGCCCTTCTTGGACAGTGCTCCCACAGCAGAGGCACCCAGAGGCTCTGGGCAGGGGCTGAGCCCGGTGTCCTGACCCACATCCCACTCCACCAGGAAATGCCCAGGTTTCCCCATGAGGTTGTGTCCCAAAGCTGTGCTGTCAGATTAGCTCCACAGCAAGTGCAAGAAGCTCCAAGGAGGGAGGAGCAGATCAGCACCAGGGACTCGGTGCTTCTGCAGAGAAGCCTCATTCCCGGGCATAGAGCCTGGCTGCAGTCCCAGGGAACAGACTGCCCTGCCTGTGTTCCACCAGCTTCTCACCCAGGCAGCCCTGCCTGCACCCCCCTGCTGTCCCTCAGAAACACTCTCCATTCCCAAAGCTTTCCAGGCCAGCTGGGACCAGCCCGACTCAGGCACCTTCCCTTGAGTCTGAGCTGCCTTTCCCTCTGATTCACCCCCTTGTATTTCTCCACTTCCTCCCCCACAAAGCCCCTCTGGTTCATCCCCTCGGATACACATCCACTGCAAACGCAGAGCTCGCTTTGGGAGAGAGAGAGATGAACTCCAGGGTTTCGCTCTGCATTGTGATCTGTCCTGTTAACAAAGCCACTTCCAGCTCAGCACACACTTCCAGGCTGGTTCTGGTGGCCTTGGGGCTGGCCCTGGGTGTGGCTGGGGCAGAAGCTGCATTTTGCCATTTGCTGAGCCCTTGCTCCAAGCAGCGCCGGTGGCAGCTGTGCCCTCTGATCCCGGGGACAAATGCAGACAGGCACCAGCAGCTGCTGCCCAAAGCAGGCAGAAGTGCCCAAGGGCTGCCTGGGCTCTGCGCTGCCAGCATGGCCCTGGGGCATGGCTGGGAACCCAAATCCATTCCTGCTTCCCCTACCACAAAAATCACATCCTCAAGCAGAGTTGAAGGCAGCTCGTAAGAAGCCTTAACCTCTGCAACAGGAGCGGGGAGGAGGAAGGAGCACTTAGGATGGGGAATTTATTTGGAGGCTCCTCCTGAGGAGCAGTGCCAGGAGCCAGCCCTGCCCTGGTCCCTGGCACAGCCCAAAGGCTGGCAATCCCTTCCCCAGGAGCACGGGCACAAGGGGCTCAGAGAAGCCTTTTCCTCTACACAAAGGTGTCATCTAATTAGGGAACAGCCTGAGATGAGGCTGCTGCAAGCCAGCTTCCATCTTCATTGCGGCAGGAGATGCTCCGGGGATTGACAGGCAACTTCCCGGCTCATTAACCCCGTCTGTGACTGCAGCTAAAGTGCTCTTTACAATCAAGAGCAAGTTACTCCCGGGAGAAACTTCCTCTCAAACCTCCAGTGCTCCAAGGGAATGAGCATCCCAGCAAGAGCAGTGCCCCACAGAAAACAGGGAACCCTGGAAAATTGGGGTGCCAGGGATCAGCTCAGCACAGGGAGGATTGGGGTTGCCCCCATGTGTGTGAACCCCAGGCAGGATTCACATCCCACCACGGAGGGGAATGCTAAGGGCTGGACTCAGCAGCTCTGCTGGATTCCCATAGGAACAGCTTCTTCCAGCTGGAGCTGTGAAACAGCATCCATTCCTGGATTTTTGTGCAGCAATTCAAAAGCATTCTAGGTATTGCAGAAAATGAAAACCTGAATTTTCCCCTGTCTCCAGCAGTGAGATTCAAAGGGGGACCTTTCTCTGCTGTTCCATACAATGAGAGACTCTATATATAAACTCACAAACCAATCCATAATTTCCAGAGTCATTAACTCTGCTGGAACTCTCCTTTGATTCCAGCTGATTTTGTTCAACTACTGAGTTAATGCAGGAAAATCTCGGTGATAACTTTTTAAGATGCTGGGTTCAGTTTAATCCCCCTGGAAGGTGATAATATCAGCAAAGGCTTCAGCCTGCTGCCCTGAGGAATCCTCCCACTCTAATTCCAGCGTGGGATGGGGTCCCTGGTGCTCATTGTCCAGTGGGACAAAGGAGAACTCCTGAAGGGTGGCCCTGGCAGCAGGCAGGGAGTCCCCTCCCAGCCCACACCCCTCAGGCAGGAGAGCTTTTCTCTGTCCATCAGGGAATTTACACTCTAAAGGATCCACGAAACCTCTGCCAGCTCTATCTTCCTTGAAGAACTGGATTATTTATAACAAACTTGAAGGGAAATGCAAATAAACTCATCACACCCGTGGAGACAGGAACATTTCTACACCTTTCTTAGGGCACAAGCAGGTTATTACACGATGATATCACTCAGCTACAGGCTGACAAGGGAGGGTGTGGGGAGCATTAATGGAGACTAAAATCCAGAACTTTGGACAACCTGCACCAGTGGATTGGCTTTGAAATCCCCCAGGCCACAGTTCCCCTCCAAGGGACACTGATCTCACTGTGGGTTGAGTTGCTGGGCACCCAAAGCCCAGGGTGCATTGATGGCAATGATTTGGAGATTAATCTGACTTGGGCAAAATCTGTGCCTTAGTTAAACCACCTTAAGGCCTGGCCAGGCTGTTGCTCACAAATCAAGTTGCCCTAATTTGATTTAGCAGCAATCCCTTCAGCAGGCAGCTGCAGTCGAATTAAAGCCATTTTAATTCTGAATGAAAAGTGGCCGCACGTGGCTTAACCCAATTTCCTTAACATCCAGCCTGCTGCAGCTCCTGGCTCTCCTGCTGCCTTTTATGAGATTTACTGCTTCACCTTCACCTCCTTCATCCCCCACCAGGCACCAGCCCGAGAGCCAGAGCGAGTCCTGGGCACGGTCCCTCCTCCCAGCCAGCTCATCCAGCAGGAGAGGATGCTCTGGGATCATGGCCTGCCCAGGTTTCCCATGGAAAGGAGCTGGTATAAATTCCACCCTCCCTTCAAAGTGTTTTTGCAACCATAGGAATGTTTCACATGGGATAAACACCACTGAGAAACCAGAGTTTCTCCAGGAAACCTTGCAAAAGCTTTTCCCCGATACCCAAAGTTGCCAGCAGCAGGTTTTCCCAGGACATTTCTCCTTTGAGAAAAATGACACTTCATGGTCACCGACTCTTCTATTTAGGGTGTTTCAAGCAGGCTCAATCAACAGCTTCAGGGCATATGTGAGCCCTGAAGCCTGGGCAGAAGCAGGATGATCTGTGCCTGTACAGGAAGCTTAGGGCTGTCAGGCTTCTCCTGTGATCAAACAGCAGCTCCCAGGCTGCCCAGTCCCTACTGCCAGTACCTGACAAGCTTTGCATGAAATTGTCCCCATTTTTTTATGAGGGGGGGAAATGGAAAGTGTCTGGAGTGTCAGGTAGATCTCATCACCACTGCTCGCCCTAATCCATGGAGGCATCTCTTGTTCCTCTAGCATCTCTGCAAAGCCATGAGTCACCCTGTCCCCTCCCCAGGCTCACTGGGTGACACCACTGGGAGGGCTGGGAGAGCAGGATGGCACCTGGCAGGCAGGCAGGGAGGGAAACACCCTTTTCTCACTCTGGGTTTCGGCCTTTTCCTACAAAAACCACCACAAAACCTCTCTGCAGTAAAGTGGAGGCAGACACATTCCTAACAGAGGGAGATGGAACAGTTTGCCCAGAGCAGCTGTGGCTGCCCCTGTATCCCTGGAAGTGTCCCAGGCCAGGATGGACAGGGCTTGGAGCACCCTGGGACAGTGAAAGGTGACCCTGCCCATGGCAGGGGATGGAACAAGATGATCTTTCAGGTCCCCTCCAACCCAAACCAGTCTGGGATTCTGTGCTTGGCTGTGCAGGCTGGTGGGTGCACAGAGCCCAGAGCTCCCTGGGAAGCTCCAAGAGTGGCCCCTTCCTACCTGGCATCCTGCAGCCGTGGTGATTTTGTGTGTGGAGAAGGGGAAGGCCTCGTTGCTGAGGTCGGTGTCGAGCACTTCTTGGAGGACAACACGGCTGTGGGGAAACAGCAAAGTGGGCGCAGGGAGGGCACTCAGCTGCCAGCCTGCCCTGAGGGTAATCCCCAAAACTTGCTCCCTCATCTTGCTGGCAAGACAGACTTCTCACTCCAAAGATGTGCAATGCTGTGGGAGCCTCAAAAGAAATTTCAGTTCCGTGGAAAATGGAGTGAAACTCCAGCCACATCAGCACTCATTGTCATGGAGCTCACACCTACCCCTGCCCAACACGGGGACCTGCACCTGAGGCAAACCTCCCTCCATCCCTGCATCCCTTCCTCCATTCCTGCATCCCTCCCTCCATTCCTGCATCCCTTCCTCCATTCCTGCATCCCTCCCTCCATCCCTGCATCCCTCCCTCCATCACTCCATCCCTCCCTCCATCCCTCCTTCCTCCCTCCATCCCTGCATCCCTCCCTCCACCTCTCAGGCCCACACTGCTCACCTCAGAGGGCCCTGGATGCTCATCATGCCCAGCTCCTCCGAGCAGTCGAGGAGTTTGCACTGGAATTTCATGTCCTGCAGCACGGTGGTGATGTGGGACCAGTTGTGCTGAGCCACAGCCCCGCCGATAGCCAGGTAGTAGCCATCCCCTGGAACACAGCCCCGGGCAGCCTTTCAGGGCTGAGAGAGCTGGGCTGGGCTGGTTCTGCTCTGCAGAGCCTCAAGTGCAGCCCTGAGCCTCTCCAGCCTGCACAGCCCTGGGTGGGGACTGCCAGTAAAAGGGGGGTTAAAGAGTAGTGGCATTAGGGAAGGCTTTGGGGCTCTGCTTTTTGTGGGGCTCAGCACAGTGAAAACCAAATGACCATTAACAGTGAAAGCTGTGTGAGCACCACAGGAAAAAACTCCTTGAGACCAACAGCAAAAGCATCTGCACTCTTGTCCCAGCACAGAACAGACCCTCAAGTGTGGAGGGAGCAGGGAATGCTACAGTGACCAGCCCATAACCACTACAGTACAACTCCCACACGGAATTGTACTGTATGCAAGGAAGAATTTCATCTCCTCAGTAATCCTGGGTGGAAAAACCCCCAGGGATGGTGTGTGAGAGCTGATTAATATGTAATCAATCCTCCCTCTGTCTTTCCTGCTACTACGAAATTGCTCTCTGGTATTCTGTCATAATGATAATAAGTGCAGCCACCTAGTGTAATTGGAAAAATAGACTTTGGTGTGATTAAACTCCTGCAGCGCCCGACAAAGCCTGCAGCTCTGCCAGCCACTTCCCACCCTGCTTCCCGTGCCAGTGTCCGAGACAGGAGAGAAGAAGGATTCTCCCAGAAGGGAGGGAAAAATCACCGGCACCCCGCGCTGCTGGGACACACACGGTGAGACCGCCCCGCGGCACACCGAAGGTGACACAGCGTGGGGACAGGGCTCTGTGGCACCGGCCACCCAGAGCACACCCTGTGCCCGGCCAGAGCCGAGCTCAGCATCCGCCTCCGCAGCTGCTAATGCCACTTCTGCCCCCAGGGCTGCTCTGCTGCCTCTCAATCCCCCTTAATTGCAGCTGATAAGGGCTCGGACAGAGGTCAGCGCCGCCAGCCGGGGCTGGACAAACCCAATAACAGCGATGAGCAGCGCAGGGCCCCGGGGACAGGGGCCGTAATCAGGTTACAGGGACCGAAGGACAGAAGTGGAAAAAGCCAGGTGGCTGCCATTAGCCAAATGCAATCAGCCCTGCGCCTGCCGCCCCTCCAGCGCGACAGGGAGGGAGGAGGTGCTGGAACAAACCTGCCCAGGACTGGAAAATTCTTTGTGTGCATTGACACGGCTGAAAAGGCAGCGGGAAAGCCTGGGAATTCAACTGCGGGAGGTGAACGCAGCCAGAGCTGCCCCCTCCAGCATCCCCGCGCTCAGCGTTTTACCTTCAAAAGCGGGGGCCAGCGGGGAGCCGGGGGCCCCGGGGCTGATCCGGCTGACGGTCAGGTCGCTCTCCACGCCGCCCTGCTGGTTCAGCATGCAGGTGTACACGGTGGAGCCTGCGGGGGACACGGGCACCGCTGCCCATCAGCCAGCCCCGGCACGGAGCCGCGGGGCGGCAGGAAAATGTGTCCCCATCGTTAAATCATCCGCCTGGCTTTGCCCTGGCCGACCCTGGGTGTGCCAGCACGAGCAGGGGGAAAGGAACGATTTTTTCCTTCTCCTGTGTGAGGAGCTGAACTTGCACCCTTGGAAATGCCCAAAGCTGCTTCCCAGCCTCGGAAAAGGGGACAACGAACCACAGCTGCCGAGGGTTGTGCTTGATTTACACATCGCACCTCCAGATGTGAGCCACAGCTGGAGCCAGAGGGAAACCTGCCTCCTTCATCCCCGAGCTCAGAGCACTGAGCCCCTGAATGAGGCAGAATCCAGACTGTGGTGAGGGCAGGGAGAGCAGCCACACACTTCCCATACCCTCTGCAAAGGCAGCATGGAAAGGAGAAGCCAGTCTGGGTTCCCCTGGCTTGTTTTGGGGTGATATTTCCCCAGCAGAACGAGGAGCTGAGCCTGTACCTGGAGCTTTGCTCACAGCAGCACTGAACAGCCAGTCAGCTGCTTTCGTAGCTTCAGGTCCTACCAGGTAGAATTTCCCAAAATAAGACATGTCAAAGAGAGCCAGGGCGTTCCTGCACGTTAAACATTCATTCTTGATCTGCAATTAAAGCAAACACGGCGCTGAGGATGAGCCGTGCTCCCAGCCCACAAAGGGAAACACAAATTAAACCATTTACGTAACGGGAAATGATACCAGGACACTCGCCTGGTGCCTTTAAAGGCTTCTGAATGCTCCTGAAAGAATCAGGTATTTGCTGGAGGAGCCTGACAGGCCATCCCGAGTGCTCGATCCCGTTCCTCACCTCACTAACTCAGTGACAGTTAGCATCAATATCAGCCAAATTTTATCAAATTGAATTTTTCCCCCCAAGCCGGGCTCAACACTTTAGCAAAGGAGCCGCATAATTCCCACAGCCTCTCCCCTGAGGTTTCTGTGCACATTTCTATTAATATTTTTGGGACATTTTTCTCTGTTTCGGAGCTTCCCCTCCCTCCGAGCATCACCAGCTCGCCCCAAAGCAGCGACGGGGCACAGGCTCTGCTGCCTCTAAGTCCCCCAGCTCCCTGGGAGTTTTGGCAGGGCAGGAGGGGCTGTCAGCCCCACTCACGAGGTCGTGGTGAGGGGGGAAGTCGAAGGTGTACTCGTCGCCCAGCAGGCGGTTGTAGGTGTAGTCCCTGTGGCGCTCGCGGCCGTAGGCACCGTAGTAATCGTACTCCAGGACCTGGGGGAGAGGGACGTGGGAGCACGGGGACAGGGAGGAAGAGGATGTGAGGCCGAAGCCAAAGGACTCCTTGTCATAATCACCCCACTCCTGGAGAGATGGCTGGGGTGGTGGGTCCCCACCCTGGCACCCCTGTTCACCACAGGGATGGGTTCCTACCCCGTGAACATGGATCCCTGAGCGTCCATGGGGATGGATCCTCACTCCAACATCCCTGCCCATGGGGAGGGGTCCTACCAGAGCATCCCTGCCCTCAGGGATGGATCCCCATCCCAACATCCCGGCCCACAGTGATGGATCCCCATCCCAAAATCTCTGCCCATGCTGATAGATCCCCATCCCAAAATCCCTGCCCTCAGTGATGGATCCCCACCCCAACCTCCCTGTGAATGGTGATGGATCCCCATCCCAAAATCTCTACCCTCAATGATGGATCCCCACCTCAGCATTCCTGTCATGGTGAGGGGTCCCCACCCCAAAATCCCCGCCCTCAGTGATGGATCCCCACCCATCCCCGCCCATGCTGATGGGTCCTACCACAGCTGGTCTCTCCAGGCTGAAGACCCCTGAAAACCCCGGGTGTTCTTACCGGGGCTGCTCCCCCAGGGCTGAACCAGCCGGGCCTCTCCCAGCCGTGCCTCTCCTGGAAAACACAGCCCTGTCGCAGCAGCTCCTACACAGAAAAATGGGAAAAAATTGCTTTTTTTAAAAAAGCCCTTTCACAGCTTTTTGAGCAGCACTCAGGCTGCTCTCCTTGGGTGCAGATGTGGGCTCAAGACCAGGCTTGTGACCCCTTGGCTTTGGCTACCAACAGCCAAAATCAGCCCTGCAGTTTGTCTTTTAAAACAGTGTCAAACCTAAGAATTGCCTGGTTTTTTTCCCCCTCAGGCAGGATGTTTTCCTCAAGGGTGGTCAAGGGGCAGCCCAGCTGTGCACTCCACCAAAACCTGCCCTAGGGTGCCCAAACTGCTGACCAAGAGATGCTACATGCAGAGAGCAAGATTCCCCACCATGTTTACAGACTAATTATATAACAACATTTAATATTTATACAGCAACCTTCTCATCCCTCCTCTGTGCTCTCAGGAAAACCTCTCTGCACGCAATTAATTAGGGATCCATTAAGACATTTTTGTTTGGAGCCTCAGTTCGGGAAAGAATAGATTTTGTTGAACATCTCAGAAATCATTCAGTTCCTATTTATAAAACACAGCACATGTTCTGGAGCTGCATGAATAAATACCAGCCTGTCAGTCAAGTGGGCATCGCTTATTAGACGTGCTATTAAAAAATAAATTGCATCCTCAGTGACAGAAAACAACTGAGCTGTCAACCAAACACCGGGGGCTGGCGGGCAGGGGTGTCTGTTTTACTGCTTGAGCCTCTGCCCTCCAGCTGGAAGAGGAGTGGTGAGATGTCAGTCAGAGAGAAGCAGGAATGGGCTTGGGAAATGTGGCTTTGCCAGGGCTGGGGCTGGGGCTGGCAGGGGGATGAGGCTCCAGTGCTGAGTCAAGCTGAGTATCTCGAGGGATTTGGGGGGTTCTGAGCTGCTGGTGCAGCAAAATGCTGGGAATTGGGGTTTTCTCTCAAGTGCTGCATTTTGAGAGTGTTCACCTATGGGTATTTGTGTGAAGAAGGGGCTGGTGGCTCCAGGGAGCAAAACCACTTAGGGGGTGCTGGCAGAACCACCTCCACAGAGGCACTTCCCTCTTCCCACACCCCTCCCTATGCACCAGCCTCACTCCACATTGAGAGACGTTATCTTGGGGAGAAATTGCTGCTGAATTGTGAGCAGGACACGGTGAGCAGGGGCAGAAGATTCCTGTGAGCATTCAGCCCTCTCAGCTGCCCCTGGGATGGACTCAGCCTTGGAGATCTCCTTTCCCCTCACCCCGTGATCCCCACCAGGTTCTTCATCCACATCTGCTGAGTTAAATACCATGGGAATGCTCAGGGTCTGTACCATTAAACTGCCCATGGCCCCAGAACCCTCGCAGTGAGCTCTGGGATCTGCCAGGGATCCCCCAGGATGGACGGATGGGAGCACAGAGGTTTTGGGGAACGACACAGCTGTGGCCACTCCCTGTGAGCTCCTGTTTGCTGCTGTGAGGGCCAGCCCAGGCCGTGTCCTCACCTCGTGCAGGGGGTCCCTCCTCACGTTGCGTCCTGCCAGGGGCTCATCGTGGGGGAACACGATGGAATAGTTCTTGGCGTAGGACTCGTGGCTGCGCTCCCGGATCCAGCGGTTGTTGTCGGTCAGGGAGTGGTGAAACCTCCTGGAAGGCAGGGAGATGGCAACATCTGGATGAGCCCAGCAGCTCATGGCCTTCTTGGCCAGACCCGGGTGTGCATGCAGCTGCTGGTGTAAAATTGCCATTCCTGCTCCAGTTTCGTGGGTGGGAGCAGAGGAGCCAAGCAGGGCTCGGTGCTGGCCACGCCACGGTGCTGACCATCGGAGCTGCAGCCCCCACTGAGCTCCCAGCCCCACCCCAGGGCAACTGGGAGCAGAAGACAGCCCTGCTGAGGAGGGGAAATAGGAAAAAAATGAAACTTGAGGTTAATTCTGCCCCACTTCAACATGGGACCAGCCTCAGTGCACACCCGGGTTTAAACGCAGCTCTGATGAGGGAGTGAGCCCTGCACATTCCTTATATTTTTCACCCAATTCTCTCCAGGCTGAAATATAAATAAAACCCCAAATATTTTCAATTCGTATGAAGTATTTTCATCTTTCAAACAGAAAATCTCCTTGAAGGAATGTGCCAGCTCAGCCCACGGTCAGGTTGTTAATCCCAGAGACCTGCAACTCACAGGGAGCAGCCTTGTCACGAGTGGCACATTTCCCAGGGCTGGAGAAAGGGAGCCAGGCAGGGCATGAAAGACAAAATGCCATTTCTAGGGACTTCTAAAATGATACTTTCAGCTTCCCTCCTTGCTGGCTGGGTGCAGAGGAGAGGCAGGGCATGGGGCTGAGCCCTGCAAGGAATACAAGTGATGCTCCCCAAGGGTTGTGAGAGCAGCTGCCTCTTCTGCTGGCAGAAGGTGACACATGGCATGTCACCAGCACCCCTGGTTGCCCCATCAGCCTCAGCCCCTTCACCAACGAGCTGAATTTTTGACAGCAGCAAGCGGGCAACAGCTGCCAGATGAAATATTTACAAGCAAATGTTCAGAGAGGATAAATATTGAAATGTGTGGAAAAGGGAGTCATTTAAAGAGGAGCTTGGTAATCGTCACCAAAAGGAAGGAATGGGACTGACAGCTCGATGACAGGGCACAGGGGACATGGGAGATGCTTGGGTGGAAAGCCCCTGGCTGCTCTGAGCAGGGCTGGGGTTCCTTGGAGCAGGTCAGGGAGGCTGTGCTGGTGCCAACCCAGTGCCCAGCCTGGGATTTCTCCACCTCTGCATCCCCATCCCGAGCCCAGCTGGTGGAAGGGGGCAGCTGGAGGCATCTGCCCCGATCTCTGCAGGCCCCTCACTCCCACAGCCCAAGCCAACGTGGCATTTACCAGCTTGGCCACTAAAGCAACGTGAGATTTTCAAAGCTTTGTCCCCGACAAGGTGGTTGCTGTCACTACAGCCCTGTAAGAAAGCCCAAACCCAATCAAAGACAATCAAGCAAGTCAAAAGCAATTACTGAGCCAACATCTGCACAGTCACAACTCCCAGCCCGAGTGGTGCTGCACAGGGGGGCCGAGCTAATCTTTGTGCTGTTGAAATCATCCCCCTGATTATTAACTTAGAGGATTAGGCACGGCGCTAATTGAACAACAAAACCCAAACGTAATTACCCCGTCCTTGCCCACCAGCACGACCTCCTTGTGCCTGATGGAAGTTGTTTGTGTGGGAGTGGAGTGAGGCAAATGAGATAAACCCCACGTGTACATTCATTAAAGCCACTGCGTGTAATTGATCCCAGCTCCTTGGAGGGACACAGACGCTGCCTGGACACCCATCCCTGCTGCCAGCCCTGCCTGGAAAGCATCCCCGAGGAGCAGCAGGGCTGAGGGGTGCCCGTGGAGGGAGCTGGGGCAGGCAGGGTGACTTGCCTGATGTCGTAGCCGTACATGTCCTTCTCCGGCCGGCCGCGGATGATCCAGTGAGCCAATTCCCTGCCGCAGCCGCCTCCCAGCATCATCCCTGGGGGACAGGGGAGGGGGCACGCGAGGCCAGGAGGCCAAGCACGGCTGTGGAATGCCAGGATCCGCCTGGGAGCCGATGCCAGCAGGGTGTGACCCCTTCAGCTCTCTCTTACCGGCGCTGTTGAAGCCGCAGCCGAGGAAGAACCCTCGGACTTCCGGAGCTTCTCCCATCAGTGGTTTGTGGTCAGCTGTGAATGACTCTGGGAAACAGAGAGGGGATGTGCCAGCAGGGCCAAGACAGGGGGGATCACACACTCTGGGGACACGTCACGCCCTTTACAAACAGGTTTCCTGCAGCCTCCCGTGCTGACCTCGTCCTGCTCCCACAGGGGTCAGTGGGGCCAGAACTGGACCAACACCAAGCACTCTTCAGCACAGGTTTTTGGAGTTAGACTGAAAATTTGGGAAGCAAAATGAATTCCCCAAGAGAAGGTGCACAAGGCACCGTGAGGCCTCTTTTTTCCTTCCCAATCCCCCCGGCAAGGGGGCTGCACTGATCTGTTTGTTGCCATTTTAACATCTGGGCCCTATTTCCTGATGGTGTATTCCACCTTCATCAATTCCTCCTGGGAAATTCCGTGACTTTGAGCCACTTGGTTCAGCTGAGGGAGGGCTGGGGATGTCTCTGCTGTGCTCATAATGTCTCCTGCTGCCAGTGCTATTCCACAGGGCCATCAGCTGTGGAAATCCCTCTACAAATCCTCAGCAGGGAGGACAGAAAGGCCCTGACAGAGGTGTGCAATCCTCCTCCCTGTTTGATGGTGGTCCATCCGTCCATCCATCCATCCATCCATCCATCCATCCATCCATCCATCCATCCATCCATCCATCCATCCATCCATCCCTCATCCATCCCTCATCCATCCATCCATCCATCCATCCATCCATGGAAAAGGAGAGAGGGAAAACTGAGTTCAGTGTGGTGTCTCCCCACTTAGCAATGCCCAGTTTGTTTCCCCTGATGCCACTGCTCCAAGGAAGGCAGGAGCAGAGCCAGAATATCCCCACTGTCACCAGAGCAGCTGCTCACGTGCCAATATCCCTGAACTATTCCAGGCTACAAACTCAGGCAGTTAATGGAGCAACAGCCAAAGCACCTCCCCTGCCAGCACGGCTGACTTTGCCCTGGGACAGCTGCTGAGGGCTCCAGGGACCTTGGCACAGTGACCACAGCAGAGGGGACAAAGCCTTTGCCATTTGCTTCAGCCCAGCATGACTCAGCTGCCACAGGCTGCTGGTTTCAATCAAGAAAGAGAAAAGGAGGAGAGCTGAGCCTTGGAAAATGACATTATTGTACTACAAAGAGGAGACATTCCTCTACCAGCAGCCAGTTCTGCTCTGCTCACACCGCAGTGTAATCAACCCCCTGGACCCAGGGCCAAGGTCTCCACCTCGTCCAAGTCCTGTTTGATCTGCTGCAGGGCACAAGATGTGCCCTACTCTCCCCTCATACAACCCAAAGAGTTCCCCTTTAAGTGCCTCAGCAAAAAGGGCTTTTATTGCAGTTGATTTTTTAGTGTATGGTGGATTTTAAGGCCAAACCAAGTGCGCAAGGCTTGGGCTCAATGTCTGGCACCACCTCCAGCTGCCACTGCAGGGATGGCTTTAACTCCACACCAGACTGCCTGGGATGTAAATCTGGGTAAATCTAATGTCACTAGACCAGGAGCAAGTAGTAAAAATAATTATAGAAGATAACACTTGGTAAAATAACAGCCACTGCTTAAAAGCATCTGCCCCTTAATTTTCCAGTCCAGCAGCCACAACATCAGCTGGAGATCCATTTACTCCCAGACTGGACCAAGGTAATCAGCTCCCCAGGGAAATGGTTTTAAACTGAAAGAGGGACAATTGAGATGATAAGAAATCTGTAAGATTACAAAAAATTATAAGATAGAAGTTATTTACAGCAAGGGTGTGGAGGCCCTGGCACAGGGTGCCTGGAGAAGCTGTGGCTGCCCCATCCCTGGAGGTGTTCAAGGCAAGGTTGGGTGGGGCTTGGAGCAACCTGGGACAGTGGAAGGTGTCCCTGCCCATGGCAGTGGAGCTGGAATTAGATAATCTTTGAAGACCTCTTCCAAGCCAAACCAGTCTGTTAGTCTCTGAATGTGTGATCTATTTCTCCACCCAGGCTAGGCCTGGAATGCCACCCCTTGGAAGATGCCACCACTGCAGCCAGACCAGCAGCGCTTTCTCTGCATTCAGAGAGTTTTTCTTCTCCCCAGGTTATAAAGTTTCCCTTTGACTCCATCAAGATCTTTGGAGAAACCCAGCCACCACGGTGCCACCACAGTGGCCACCACGGTGCCACCACGGTGCCACCACAGTGGTCACCACAGCCACATTACCTGGCCCACAGACAGTGGATTTAATTCCCGTTTTCTCCAGAACTGGCACTCTGTTGACAGCACCTTCAATGTGTTGCATGAAAACATCCCAGTCCAGGTCAAAGAGGCCAAAAGCAAATTTTTCAGATACCTGAAAGTGAGATACAGGAATCAGGACACAGAACAGAGGATGGCTGATTGTGCGAGACCACCTTGTCTCTGGCAGCCTTGGAGAAGATAAATCGAGGCTGCGTTGAATCTCTGGGATTTTGGGGTTTTCCTGAACAACCCAGACAAACCTGAAGTCTGAATTAAGGAGACAGGGACGGGCACAGAGGCTTCTGGCTCTGCTGTTGCCTCTGCACTGCGTATCTGTGCCACAGACAGCCCCAAAGAGGAAATGCTCCCCCTGCTTCCCCCTCCAGCCACCAGAAGTTGGTGCCCGCAGGATGCGGGGGCCGAGCGCTCACGCCTGCGCCCGCTCCTCCGAGGTGGCTTCCCTGGAAACCTGCCTCGTTCCCCCAGAAAACCTCCCGGCTCCACTCACCTCCTCCCAGAAGATGGGGTTTGACTCATATCCACCCACGGAAAGGGCATCGCCTTGGAGACGGAGATAGACCGAGGCGTCGTGATCACGAACGTTCGGCATGTTCTGAAAAATGGGGAGGGGGAGCGCAGGGGTCAGAGGAGGCCAAGAGCCATGGGGACACCCCTGTGGCACCCAGCAAGGTCCAGGGCACAGGGTGGGCACCTGCAGCAGTGACCTGTCAAGGATGGGACACGAGGTGGCTCCTTGGGTTCTCCCTCAGCACGGAAATTTGGGCGCCTGCGTTGCCCCAAGAGGAAAGCACCCAGCTAACCTGGCCAAGCCATGGGCAGAGCAGCTTACACAGCACCTGAGCAGCACCCAGGGGTGCCCTGGGGACAGGGAGCAGCCCCTGTGGTTGATCCTAGCTCAGCAATCATCACTCCTCTGCCACCCGCCTCTGCCAGAGCTTGCAGCAGCTCGACGCGCAGGCAGCGGTGCACGAAGAATGAGGGATTTGTTCTTGTGAATAATGGATGGGGAAACATTTAGATAACACTGAAGAATCGGTGTAGGGCCTACTGCAGCCCGTGTTGACAAGAGGAATTAAGTGGATTGAACAGGAGGCACCGAGGTCGGCGAGCTGCAGCCTCTCCTCTGAAGTCCTTCTCGCTGCGTACGGCGCAGTGGAGTCGCTGGGACAGAAATGCAATCGTGGGCCACGGCACTTTTGCAACGAGGCACCTCGTGCTGAAAGGTCAGCCACAGACCGTGTCAGCAGGATGGAAACTAATTAATGTGTCACCCTCAGTGCACTGGGGCCTGAGAGAATGAAGGATCCTTCAACTCCCAAGCAATTCTCCGCAGCCAGATGGCAGGAGCAGATTTATCGGGGCAGTTTAGAAACGCTTGAGGAGCTACACCTCTGCCTGCCAGGACTGGAGCTTGCTCAGAAAGGGCCTGGGATCTTTATGAATGCTGCTATCAGACACCAAACGCAGAGATCCTGAGGCAAAAATAATTATCCTGCCAGTTGTAACCTTCTTAAATATTAAATCTGGCTCTGTTCACGGTGGTCTGACAGCTCTGCTGAGGGTGTGCACTCCCCTGAGAGGAGGACCTGGCAGGAACGAGGAGGTCCCACAGGTCAGGGGGTCCCTGGAAGGGGCAGGGGTCTTTCTGCCCCTCCAGCCCTGTCCCCCGAGCTGTGCAGACTGACCTGGATGCCCTCGATGCGCTCGGTCACCACGTAGGCGTGGTGCATCGCCACCAGCGGCACGCGCACGCCCGCCAGCCGGCCCAGGGCCCGTGCCCACACTCCTGCAGAGACAACAACCCCGTGCTGAGCTCCTCTCCGTCCCCCACACAGCTGCAGGGGACAGCCACGCAAGGGACAAGGGCTGATGGAGACTTCCCTCCTCACAGGAGCAAAGCCCCCCGTGAGTTGTGGCTGCTGCCCCTGTCCCACACCTCTCCCGGTGCCCTGCCCCCCGTACCTGCACAGTTCACCACGCAGGGAGTCTGGATGGTCCCGTGGGCTGTCTCCACTGCATGCACCCTCTTCACCCCAAAATCATCAGTTCTCACCTGGATGCCCGTGACCGGGCAGTTCTCGATGATCTGGTGGCAGAGGAAGGGTGACAGAGTCACAGCAGGGTCACCAGGGCAGGGGGACAACGCGCCTCACCTGACATGCAGCCCCCAAATCCAGGAAAAGTGAACCTAAGCAGCGTTCTGAGTGCCTTGTCTTGCTCCTAAAGGTCTCTTTTCCACCCTCTATTTCCCCTGGATCTCATGGCTCCTGCCAGCTTTGTCACTGTGACCCAACCAAGAGGACAGCACCTTCTTGGGAAAGATCTGCAGCAGCAGCAGCTCTGGCCCGGTGGGAAAGGAGAAGGTGAGGAAGGCAGAGGATGAAACCACCAGGCCTTAATGAGTAAATCACTAATTAAGAGCTACCGTAGCGCCTCTGGCAGTCGCTGCTCTGGCCAGAGTTGAGCAGGTGCCAGCGGGGTCCATGGTGCCATCCTTGGGGACGTACAGGGTGCCATACAGGTCATCAGTGTTCATCAGAGGGTACAGGTCCTTGGTCTGTGACGGGGTCAGCACGTGGGACTCCACACCGTACACCTTCCCCAGCTGCCAAGGGACAGGAAAGCCGGGAGCTCAGGTAAGGAACACAAGCTTTGTTCATCACTTGCTGCCAAAGGAGGAGGAGAATCCCAGGATGTGTTTATCTCCCAAACCCTAAATCCAGCATGGGGTGATGCTCAGATTTCAGGGAATATGGCCCTTTTTTCCAATTCAAGCTGCCTGTGCAGCTGGAGAAATGATGCTGCACAACGGGGAAAACGCTGCTACCACTATTTAAACAGTCAAAAATCCAAGGCTGGATTTAATTTTGCCAACTTTGGAGGAATTTGACAGATTTTGGCTGCCTTATGCAAGTCAGGAGGCTGTCCTGGAAGGGCTTGCTGTCCGTGCAGGCAGTGAGGGATGGGACATTCAGAGACCTGGGGGCTCCACAAAAACCCCCACTCCTGCAGCCCACCCTGCCGGGGGACACCCCCAGGCGGCTCCTCCCTACCGACATGAGCCTTTTGTACTCATCCAGGCGCTGCTTGCTGGAGGCGATGAAGAGCCCCCCGTTCTCCAGCCAGCCCGCGTGCAGCCCGGTCTCGGCCGGCAGCTCCCGGCTGACCACGTCCCGCGTGTGCGCCAGCAGCTCCACTTCCACATCGCTGGGGCGCAGCTGCCACAGGAGACCTGCGGGGGACACGCGCAGGGTGCGACAGGCGCGCTGTCACCNCGCTCGCCCCCCCCCCTCGCCCGGGGGGGGGTGAGGAGGGGGGGGGGGGTCCCCGGGTCCTGTGTCACCCTGCGGGGCTCGTGCTCCATCTCGTGGATTTGTGGGAATGCTACAAAGCATCGGTTCCTGTTCTCTTCGGGCGTTGAATGAATGGGGGAAAGGGTTTGTGGAGTGGGTGGACCCCAAAAGTGAAATAATAATTTTTAAAAAGCTTATATAGGTCTGCCTCCCCGCCAAAGAAATGTGGTTTTAAAAAAAAAGGCGGGGGGGGGGCTGTGGAAATTGAGCGTTTCTTTTTCCTGCAGCCACATAATTTTGGGGGGGGGGGAAGGAAATTTGGGGGACGTTTAAAAAAAGGATTATGGCAGAAGAAAAACCAGAAATTCTCAGCATTTCCAGGCAGAACTCTCCAGCACATCCGGATGCAGCCTGCCCAGTGGATCCACCCCAGGAACTACAGCACATCCCAAACCGTGAGCATCCCTGCGCCCACCTCGGGCAGCACCCAAACCGTGCCCCGCCACTCACCCGCCGTGTGCCAGGTGGTGCCCGAGGTCAGGCGGTCCCTCTCCAGCAGCAGCACGCCGCTGACCCCCATTTTGGCCAGGTGATAGGTGGTCTGGCAGCCCAGGCTGCCGCCGCCCACCACCACCACCTGCGCCGAGGCCGGCGGGGGCCGGCTGGGCTCGCCGCTCCCGGGACCCTCCTCCTGCAGCGTCTTCTGGTACGGGACGCTCTTCTTGGCCGTGGGGCCCGCGGCGATGCTGAAGGGCCGGGGGCTTCTCCAGGGGGCTGGCAGGCGGCGGGGGGCGGCCGCCCGCCAGGCACGGCTCACGTAGGACATCTCCTCCTGCAAATCCCACAGGCGCCTCGCCGGGTCCCTGCTGGCTGCCCCTTGTCCCCCTCGCCGGGTCCCTGCTGGCTGCCCCTTGTCCCCCTCGCCGCCCACCGCTGGGCAGAGGCTGAGCAAACCCTGGGGCACATCCCTGCGTGGGCTGCGGGGATCCCTGTCCAGCAGTTGGGGTTCCCTTTCCAGCCGGGCAATGGGATCCCAGCTGCACGTGTGTGCAGCTCCCAAACACCCTCCAGAGGCGCCCCCGTATAAAAGGGGGCTTGGGAATTCCCTGGGCCTCGAGAAACCACTTTTTTCCCCCCACTGGAATTCAGGAGCTGTCTGGCCACAGAGAAGGTGCCAGGTTTGCTCCCTGTCAGAGGGTGAGGCAATGGCTGCTGGGGGGGAAACGGGGGCAGGTCCTGCCCGTGGACACTGCAACCCCTGTGCGGGTCCTGGCTGAGGACACGGCTCGGGGTTTGCTCCTGGAACAAGATTTTGGGCGCACACGAGGGGGGCAGTGGGGCCAACACAGACCCCCCTACACAAGCCACAGGCCGTGACCAGGGTGTGCCCTGGGGATCACCTCACTGAGACCCCCTGCTTGCTGCCACGTGGCCACCAGAGCACCCGCTGTCCCCTCATTGTCCCCCCACTGTCCCCCCAAGCTTCAGACTCCCACTTGGAAACGCTGTGGCATTCCCACCAGGCACCACTCACCAGCAAGGCTCGCTCTGGGCTGGCTTTCCGTGCCGGGATGTGGTGGGGCCCCTGCCTTCCTCTGATGCTCTCCTCCTCCTCCTCCTCCTCCTCTTCCGTCCCCTTGGCCCCTGCTGCAAAAAACATTAACCAGCACTCGGAGGCGAGTGGAGGCAGCCTGAGCCAACAGAAAAGAGGGACTTACCTCCCTTGGCCCCCTTCTCGTGGCTCTGCTGCTTCCCAGGCAAGACAAAAAGTCCAGCAGAGCGCAGAAATCCAAAACAGGGAGGAAAATGCTGCTTTTTTCCCCGGCTCGGTGCCCGGCAGAGAACAAACAGCCCAGCTGGGGCCAGAGGGACTTGCAGCCTCCCGGGCTGGCTCGGTGCTGGCTGGAGCTGTCAGCTGGATGCCAGAGAGCAAACACGGGGAGGAAAGGCACCATCTGACCCTCCTGCCACAGTTCCCAGGGGCTCCAGTCAAAGAACAGAGATAAAACTAATTTACACCTCTCCAAAGCCAGACCCAAGAGCTCAAAGTGAAGGTGGGAACACCAAAAAAAAAATTCAAATTGGAGTTGGGCAGAAAAATAAGGGTTTGATTTAGATCTCTAAACCTGAAGGTTTGTTGTTCCTCCAGCCCTGGGCTCAGCCCTGGAATTAGGGCCTGTTTGGGCAGGACACAGAAGTTCTGCTGAAGGGCCTCATGACACTATCTCGGAGAAGCAGAAGCTGGGGTGGAGTCAGGGTTTGGCTGGTGGTTGGGAGGGATTGGGGTCCCAGCAGCATCATGGTCCCCCAGGCAGCATCTCCCACCCCTGCAGAGCTGTGAGCAGCCATGGGATGGTTTTTTGGGGGGGTTTTCAGCATCCAGCTTTAGTGGAAGAGCCCCTTTTCTGCTCCTCAGCACCCAATCCCTCTGCTCTTGCCTGCTGGACACCCTGTGGTACCCAGCGTGCATCCAAACTGCCCCAGTTAGGGAAGGGTTTGAACAGGACCCGAGGGGTTCATTATTCCAGCTTTATCCCGTCTCCAGCAGCATTTCCCCTCCTTCTCCCAGTGACAAAACCGGTTTCTCAGAGAGAGAGCCCCAGTTCCTGCAGGCGTCTCCACGGACTGAATTGCTCAGAATAACCACAGAGCTGCAAACAAGTCTAAACTCCTGTTTGCAGTGGGGTGTTTCTGTTTGACAGGCCAGAACCATTTCATCAGCGTGTCCAAATTCTAAATATGACCTTTGGGTTAGACCAGACCTAGAACAATACAAGCCCAAGTCCACTTGAGCAGCCTGAGCCCTTCACCAATCTCGGGATGGACAGTGGGGAAAGTGGCAGCTCCTACAGCCCCTCTGAGCCCTGATGTGACCCTAGAGCAGGAATGGGGGGGTTCTTTTTTGGGGTGATCAGTCCAGTGTAGCGGGAGTCTACACAGTTCAATCTCCCCCTATAATTTTCAGGTTAATTCTGAAATAAAGCAGCACAGTGGTTCAGGTGCCAGCTGGAGCTTTCTAGGTCACAGAAGATGTGGTTAATACAGGGCTGAGCCAGCCAGGCGTGCTGCAGACTGTCAGCAATGCCTCTGCCACCCCAGTCCTCATCCCCCTCCTCATGGGAGCTGTGGGCTCAGCTCTGCCCCACAGCCCCACTTTGGGCTTGGGAAGCACCACCAGCACCTGACCCTGAACCAAAAGCACCTGGATCCCACAGAGTCCTGCTGGGCTCTTGGCCACCCCCTGCCTCAGTTTCCCCACCCTGATGGCACAGCAGTTTGGACCCTGGTTTTGGGATGCCCCGGGTTGGGCTGAGTGAGCTGACCCCCAGAGTGGCAGAGGGAGGTGGCCACGCTCTGGCTGGTGGCCATGGGGCTCGAGGGGCAGTCCCAGGGCCAGGGCAGGTGGCTGTCACACTGTGACAGGAGCAGGAGTGCTGCTGGCAGAGGGCAGCCAGCAAACACAGCCGCCCCCACGCCGTGTTTGCTCAGGCTCATGGGGGGATTTTGTCAGCAGCTGCTCTTGCTGGGGGAAAAATCAGAGTAATAAATAAGACCCCGTGCCTGATGTGTCCGCCCTCCTGGGACGGGCCAGGGGCTGCACAGGGCTGGAACCAGCTGTGCTGGCCGTGGCTGGAATTTGTTCTCCTGTTAATGCCCCTGGACACTGTTCCTGCTCTGATTACTGCACCTGGCCGTGGCTGGGCACGCTGTGTCAATGCCCCATTTATTCCTGAGCTGTCACCCCCCGCACTGGAGCAACCCCCAGGAGAAGATTTTGGCACAAAGCTGAGCAAAGCTGCCGTGGAGGCACCCACCTGCCAGCTCCAGCCAGTCCCCAAGGGCTCAGTGTCCCCAGCCCTGGGCTGGCAGGGAAGCCCCCAGAGTTTTGCACTGCCCAGCTCTTGGCTCCAGGCTCCAGGGCTGCATTTGGCAGCCCAGCTGTGCCACGGCCATTCCACCCACCCAGGGCCAGGCTGAGGCTCATCACCAGCAGGGGAGGGCCCAGGCACCAAAACCTGGTATTTCATACGTGGGGAATGTTGGAGAGATGCCCTTAGACCCAACAGCCACGAGGAAAGAGCTTATCCCAGGCAGGGCCAGCACCTGGACCAAGGCTTAATACCTGGCTGGGCAGCACCTTGCCAAACCAGCATCCAAAATTTAGTGCCCAGCTCACGTCCTGACCCTCTGAGTAAAACCCCTCTGCTCACTGCTACATCCCCTTCCAGCTGACCCTGGGAAAAGGGAAAGCACTGGGGACTCAGAGAGTGGAAAAAATTAATGTTCTTAATTAAATGACACAGCAGCTCACAGGGACATCACATCCCTGCTCAAGGTGAGGCCTCTGGAACACCTCAGGCTTTTATAAGCAACTGTGCAACTTATTTATTGCTCTGGAATACACTGCTGCCTGCAGGGCCAGGTGGGATTCTGGAATATGATATTCAGGAGTGGCTAAAAGCCATGGAAAATCAGCTTTTCTTTCACCCTGCAGGGGTTCAGCTGGGAAAAGGAGAGGAAAGCTCCTGGATGGGACAACTGCACGAGTGGCAGCTGCTCCAGGAATGAGAAGGAACCCGACAGGCACCACAGGAGGGATCTACTCCAAATTCTGGAGGGGTAAAACCACTTACTGTTCATGCCAGGAATCGGGAAGGATCCATCCCTGGGAGCACCCATCTTCCCTGGATGGGCCAAGCCACCCCTGAGCCCCAGTGCAGCCAAGGGGGCTTTAGTGACAACGACCCTGGCACATTAAAAAGCATGGCTGGAAAAAAAAAACCTATCAGCAAAATTACACTTTATTTTGTTTTGTTTTTTTTTCGTTGGGGAATTTACTTCAATGAATTGTAACTTAAAAAGGCCTGGAAAAACCACATGCAAAAGGGTTTCTAAGTAGCAGCTAAAGTTTCTATTCCAGCATTACAAGCTATTCCAAATGATTTCCAAATTCCCAGCTATAAACTATTCCATTAAACAAACAGTTTTATCTTTAAACCCCCTCCACCCTACCCCAGTTAGTGCAGTGCAAAGGAAAAACCCAAGGAATTTACATATTATTCTCCAACGTATCCCATTGCAATTCTGAATGATCTGCGACGAACTAAAATAATACATACAATTTTCTCGCCATCATAAAAAAACATTTCCCTTTCTTATTCACAGATATATTTGTGGCAAATGGCTGAATAATTACTTACAAACAGAACAATCTCTTTTTAACAAGTTTCTTACACCAGTAAACACAAGAGGGAGAGCTCTCTGGGGGAGGGGGTTTGGCAGGGCAGGCAGAGGGTGGGGGTCCCTTTGGGGTGTAAGGGACAGAGGTGCCCTGGTCCCTGTGACAGGGCTGTGCTCTCCCTTGCCACCTTACAAAACGGGCCACGTTCAACAGGAGGGGCTGTAAGGCTTTAGGATGGGAGGCAGAACAGGAGCCATCAGGAGTTTGTGTTGCCATCCACCCACCCAAATGCCCCCTCGGCTCCAGCACAGCCTCTGCAATGGCAATGGGACCCTCTGCTCTGCACAGGAGCAGGGAATTGTCAGCTGCTCCCCTCAAACTGAGCATGGGGGGCTGGCTGGGAGGGGTTAGCACCAAACAGTACCTTGGGAATGCCCTGAGCCCCCCATGTCCCTGTCACCTCCCCTCTGCCCCTGCTGCACCCACCTCACACCCCTCAGGAGTGGGGGCACTCCCAGAGCTCCAGGAGGAACGGGGAGCAAAGCAAGGGTTGGCTCTGGGCTTGTCACTGAGCAGCAGCGTGTAACTCCCAGGTCAGCATCATTCCCTCGTCCTTGACAGATCCAACCTCTTCCATTTCTTATCCCAAGCCTGGTTCTGCTGCTCTGTTTGCAGACTCCCATGCCAGGGACTGAGGGCAGCAGCTCTGCTCACCCACCCAACGCTGGCATCTCCCAGACCTGCAGCAGGATCCCACACCAGGACCACCACAAACCCCAGGGGAGCCACGTCAGGGCACGGAAGCACCAGCTGAAAACGCCAGCACATTCAGAGAGGCAGCTCCTGGGGCTCAGACACAGGGAAGCTGCTCCCTGTCACACTCCCCCACGTGTGTTTTGTTTGTTATTTGCACTTTGGGAAGGGCAGGCTGGGACAGAGGGTGCTCAGGACACAGTGGGAATGTCACGACACAGTGGGAACGTCACGACACATGGACCTTTACTTGACAGCAGCAGCAGGAACAGCCTGTGGGAGGAAGAGCAGGGGGCAACGCTGCCAGCCCCCAAAAGTGCACACAGCTGGGAAGAGGAGATGCTTCCACAGCTCAGGGACAGGATTCAGGACTTGATACCGTAGCCCTTAGTCAGGTGGGTTCGCCCTGAGCTCATGAGGTGGGATTTGTCACAGCTGCAAGGAACATCAGCCTGGCTTGGGGGGTCCTGCTGCCAGCAACGGGAGGACAGACCCAGGGACACATCCTCTGCATGTACCTGGTGCCTTGGTGGCCTCTGAAACCCTTGTGTGGAGCACATCTCCAGTCCTGCAATGCACCGAGACCTCCTGCTCACCAGTGGGACCAGTCTGCTCCCTGGGCACGCCCCTGCCCGCAGCAAGGCTGCTGGGACTGAGGTGACTAAAGAAAATGGGCTTGGGGGTGCCAAAATGGCTCCTTCCCCTCGTGGCTGACCTGAAGGTCCACTCCCAGCCTATATCTGAGGGTCCAAATGGTCACAGCCCTCTCCTCCTCCTCCCGGGCCAGGCATTGCCACCCTGCCCCTCGCCCTGGCCACAGCACGGTGCTGCCCATGGCTGCCAGGGCCACTGCCAAAATCCTGACCTGGGCAACCACCTGAGTGCTGTGGCAGGGGGTCTGCGTTGTCTCCTTGGGGCTCCCTCCCCTGGAAGCCCCTAAATCCTCACGCAGGCACAAAAACCTTCAGCCTGCCCCTCCCACCACCATCCCCACGGTGGCTTTTAAAAGCCCCTGACAGCAGAGGGGTGCAGTGCCCACGCCCCGCTGGGCACCCCAGAGTCTCTGAGCTCTGTCCATGCAGGGAGAGCGCGGCTCTCCCCCCGCAGCTGCTCCACCAGCGCCGTCCCACAGCCCATCGATCTTCTGTACACGCAGCGGGGGCGAGGCGGGGGCAGCCTGTGCGGAGGGGGGGTCGTGAGGGGCTGCAGGGGCAGTCCTGGGAGGTGCCCAGCACGGGGACAGTGTGCTCGGGCTGCAGCTGCCGGCTCCGGGCGCTCGACGACTTCCAGCGGCCACGGCCGCGGTCACTGCACGCCCTCCTCCTCCACGTACGTCGAGGGGAACCAGCCCACCTGTGGGGGGACAGGAGAGGTGAGCTGGGGGCTGGGAAGTTTAAGAGGGACAGCACAAAGACTGCTGGAGTTCAAGGATTTGGACAACTCAGGCACAGGGTGGGGTTGTTGGGGTGTCCTGGAGTTGGACACCATGATCCTTGGGGGGCCCTTCCAACTCTGTGATTTTATACGGGAGCTCCTGTCCTGTCACTGGGATTATTCCCCTGCCATGAAGTGCTGTTCCCAGTCCTGGATGTGCCAGATCCTGATGGTGTGAGCCAGCACCCTAATGTGGGATGGAGCTAACTCCTGTACATCACCTTGGGCACGCTGCCTGCAAGGCATCAGGCAGGAAGAGTCTCTCCAGTGCTGCAAAATCTGTGGGCTACCAGGTCAAGCCACCAGGCTGCTGGTTTCCCCAGGATGCTGAGCCTTCCCCCTGCAGAGCCTGCAGACTCCCCTCGTGGGCAGGTTTAGGGAAGATCAGACCCTCCCATCCACCTGTGTGCCCTGGATATCACTGTCACTGTCACAAAGCACTGAAGGGCCACACAGAGGTGGCTCTCGTGAGGTGACAGCCCCCCCCAAGAACCCAGGAAAAGAGCGAGAGGACACGGGACACGCACCCTTCCCTTTGCCACCCTGACAGCAGGGAGGACATCCCGCTGCAGGGAGGACCGGGACAGGAATTTCTCTGGATGCACTCACCCTTCCGTTGGTTTCCCCCTTCCACCATCCCTGGTCCCCTCCAATCCTGCTGTAGATCTTCACCACGTCCCCCTCGCGCAGCGACAGCTCCCGCATGTCCCGCGCCGCGAAGTTGTACCGCGCCACGGCCGTGCCTACGACCCGGGGGGTGAACACTGCCAGGGGACAAAGCACAGCGGGTCTCCAGCAGCCCCACGCCAGCTGAAGCCTGGGGAAAGCTTGGCGAGGTTCAACCTGGGTTTCCCACCCAGAGCTGGAGCCGCTCGGATGGAGGGGTGGCGTCCCCCGAGCTGCTCAGCCCCGCACGGGTCGGGTGGTGGGGGTTAAACTGGGGGTCCTGCTGGGCTTTGGAGGGCTCTGCGGGCTTGGGAAGCTCCTCTCTGCTGGGCAGGGGCGTGGTGGGGATCACTGGGGTGAAGGGCACTTCTGTGAGGTGGTGAAAGAAAGGATTTCATAGGAATATACAGCCATTAACAAAAAAACCATGGAAAAATGCTGTTCAGCTCCCCGTCTCGGGTCTAGGAGATTGCCTTGTGGAGCTGCCACCCAGCTCCCAGCACCTGATGGAACCACTTTGTAAATCCAACTTGGATTTAAGCTACTTCAAAAATAGAGTTATTGGGAATGGATTCTCCTGCCATGAGGAGGAACCAGCTCCTAACCTGGAACCTCCCTGCTCCTGACCCTGCCAGGGAGCAGCCTTGGAAACCTGGCTCTTTTAGAGACCAAATGGTGCCAAACCCTACCACTGACCAGCACCTTGGGATGAGGAGATGACCCCAGGAGCCATCCCCGGAGCTGACCTTCACCAGCACAGCCCCAGCCCCAGCCCCAGGGATCTCCATCACTTCAGGCAGGGGATGCTCAGGGGAAGCACAAGGAGGGGGAAGGCAGGGGCAGCACTCAGCATTCCTGCCCCAAGGTCTGGGCACGGGGAAAAAGGCTGGAGAACCACAGTGGAGCACAGTGGAGGGATGGGATGGGCAGAGGAGGAGAAAAACACACTTTCTCTGAAGCTGGCAAAAAAGAAATAAACACCCTGAGGGGATGTTGTGTTTCATTCCCCTCTTTCTCCCAGGATTTCCAGGGGTTAATTTCAACTATAAAAGTGTGCAAACCAAGGTTGAACAAAGTTTGAGGGAAAGCTTTGCCC
Organism: Promerops cafer; assembly: GCA_013398275.1. Lineage (NCBI taxonomy): Eukaryota > Metazoa > Chordata > Aves > Passeriformes > Nectariniidae > Promerops > Promerops cafer. The sequence continues at coordinate 118,768 of VZSE01002194.1, read as the reverse complement.
AGGTTTTCAGCTCTTGGGGTGGAAGGAGATGAGGATGGCGATGGAGACGGTTTGGACACACAATGTGCAATCACTGGAGGGTTTGTCCATGCTGGCCAGGCAGCCAGGCTGGAGAATGGACAGAAATCATGGCAGCTTTGAGCTCTTTCATCAGGAGCTTGCTCAGAGGCCCTCGCTACACAGATCACTTCCTGCAATACTTTCTGTGCAGTCAGAGAATCTCAAAATCCCAGATTTATGCTTGAAAAGTTAAGTGTTCCCCCCAAACACAGCACCAAGGAAGGCACATGTGGCCTTGCTGGTGATTTTCTCTGTCCAGCCTAAAGGAGAGACTGAAAGATAAAAACTTCAATGGGAAGAAAATCTGGCAGGATTTTGCTCTGATCCCATCAAGAGGGAGGACGACACCAGCCTGGAAAGGCTGGGGCACCACTGCACTCTCTGCAGGGACACTGAGCACAGGTGTGTCCCCGTCCCCTCGGCAAGGGGCTCCTGAGCAGCCTCAGATCCCAGAGCTCAAACCCTGCAGGACACTGGGATGTTCTCCTGGAGGACAAGGAGGCTCAGACTGGGACAGGGTGTGATGCTGATGCTCGTTGGGTGAGACACACAGGAAAAGCAGGTCGAGCTTGAAGTACATCATGAGATCCCAAAGTGCTACATCCACTTTTTTTGGTTCATTTTAGCCCCTTTTCTCAAACAGCAACAAGTCCCATCTCCTCCCTGCCTTGATTTTGGGGAGAGGGGGGAGTGCATTTTGCTGCCAACCAAGCCACGGTTAATTAACTTAATTAACTTATTTCCCAGGGCAGTACTGGGGACCCCCTGACCTGCCTGTGGGATGGAGGGACAGGGGGGACCCCACAGGTCCCACCAGTGATGGCTTTCAAGCTGGGGATGGTGGCAGGTCTCTCCAGCAGGGAGAGGCACTGGTACCTGACCAGAAGGGACTGGAGGAGCTCTGAGAAGAAAAGTTGAGGCCCTGAGGACTGAGAAAAGAAAAGTTGTAGGAAGCGCAGGAGGCTGCAAAGAGGTTAGAGAGAAACAGAAAGAGGCAGAACACGCATTAAAAAGGAAATTAAAATGAAATATTATAAGGCACAATGCTTTAAAAGCTGATGGAGGGATACAGGGCAAAGCATGCAGAGGGGCTTGTGCAGGGGCTCAGAGCTGGGACAGCTGAGAAAAGGTCTGGCCACAGCCCCACAGCCACTGAGGGCTCAAAATTCATCCTAGGGTTGTATTTAATGCAAAAAGATATTTAACCAACTTCTAAAATCTATCTTCCTTTGGTATTCTTTTCTAAATATGCCCTGGAGAAAAGTATTTAAAAGTTATTTTTCCCCGCAAAGCAGTTAGCTCTGCACTCAGGCTTTTGGACAAAACAACGTTTTGCATTATTGCACTTTTTCCCATTTATTTTGATTTTTCCTTTCTTTTTCTCTTAGACCAGACTTACCCTTTCACCCATCACCTCCATTAAGGGAGTCCCACTGGGATTCAAACCACCACAAGTCACACTGGAACCAGATCCATTAAAATACAAAAATCTCACGTGGGTGGGAAAGACAAATCCCACAAAGTGGACATCACATCCCTGCTCCCAAGCAGAGGGTGGGCAAACCACAGGCTGGAAAACCACAGGAGGGGAACCAGCCTGTCCCAGCAAAAACTGTCCCTTCAGAGAGCCCCAGCTCAGCCAGATCCCCCTGATCCCACCACCTCCGGCGAGACCCTTCCTGAAAACGCCACCAGCCCAGAAGAATTTATCTGCAAACTGAGGAACTCGAGGCCTACAGTGAAGCTGCAAATTCCTTCATCCACTGCTCCTACAGCTGGCTGGAAGGGGCAGGTTTTCCATGACACCCAGGCTGGGTTTTACCTGGGGAGCGGGTGAAGGTCCTGGAGGTAGAGCGCTCCCGGGATTTGTAGGGGTATTTCAGTGTTGTGTCCAGCTGCTTGAAGCTCTCCTTCAGTGAGTGGCTCTGGTAGTACTCGACCAGCTCCTGGGAAGGAAGGAAGGAAGGAAGGAGAGGCACCTGGCTGTCTCTGCCACCCCTGCATGACTTGCAGAGCCAGTGCTACAAGGGGGAACAAAAACCCACCAGCAAACTCTCGAACTTCTTGGCTTCCGTGATGTGAATCCAGTTGTCCTTCTCCACCACCTTGATGTGCTTCACCTCCTCGTTGAACCTGCCAGCGACAGCAAAGGCACTCAAAAAACCACAGCCACGTGCTCCAGCCCTGGCTCGTCCTCTGTGAGTGAGAAATACTGAATTAATAAACTCCTAAATGGGGAATTACTCACTTAATACTGATGGCGAAGCGCTCGGCCTCAGCCGGCCGCTCCCGGATCAGGTAGGTGCCGCTGACGTGAGACTTGAGCAGGTTGTCTGTCTGATGCCTCTCCATGTTCCCTGCAAACCTGAGCCCAGAGGTTAATTAGTTCACTTAATTCATTAAAATGAACTCGTAGCTTTAAACAGGTATGTTTTGGATAAAAAGAGATGTCTTTTGTTTTAAAGGCATGAAGGTTGGAAGGCAGGTGGAGAAATATGTGAAATATCCTGAGCGGGAAGGAAAGTGCCCTGAGATACACAAGAAGCTGCTGAGCCACTGCAGAGTGGCCTCTTCCCTTTGAAGTACCTGGCACCTGGAAAAACCCACTAATTGGGAATCAGTCTCCAGGTTAATGAGGCCTCAGCAGGAGCTGGAGAGCAGGGATAATTTATATCCATGAATTCATAAACCTGGCTGGAGTTGGAGAGAAGGAGCAGCAAGCCAAGCACAGCCTCTCCTGCCAAGGCAGGAGTTGCTTCCTTCCTCCCACAATCATTTTCTGGGCACGGAAAATGGGAAGAGAAACCAGCATCTCTCTTTTTGCCTCTGACCCTCTCCATCAGGGAAGAAATCCCCACAGCTGCTGCCAGGGCTTCCAACACCCAAACAGCACCGTGGCAGCTGCTCCACGGCCACAGAGAAAGCAGGATGCAGAGGATGCTGGCCTGCATTTGGAATTCCTTGCTGGAGTGCTTTCCTGAGCAAGTACCAGCCAAAAGGCAAGGCTGGTTTCTGTTTCTGCCCACTCACCACGGGTACGCTGTGTAGTCGATCTCCCGCGAGGGCGGTCGGCTGTTGGGGGGCTGCAAATGGAGAATTGCTCGTTAGTGAAGAGCCAGCAGCTCCCCAGGCTGGGGATCACGTGTGGGATGCTCCTCTCCACGGGAGGCTTCCCTCTGCCAAGCCATCCCCGGATTCTGGCCTTGGGCAGAGGAGGGCAGTGTTGTAGCTGAGCATTTCCCTCTCTCAGCTCCCAGCTGGGATGAGCAGGCTGTGTTTGTTCATTTACCTGAGTGGTTTTTAATTGGGAAGCAGCTGACAACATTACAGCAAGCAGCTAAAAGCAATTAAAATAAACCAAATGCAGTTTTCCTGCACTGGGCCTGATCTCGAGAACTCTGCTCCTCAGTCAGCCCTGCAGAGAAGGAACAGAGCTGGATCTGATGATGCCAACCCCAGATTTGGGAACAGGGCTGGGACCACCCTGCCCTGACACCTGCAACCATGGCATGAGGGATCCACCTCCCCTGTGAGGCAGAGGCCTCACTGAAGGTCCAGGGAAGGACTGAGGTCTCGAGCAGAAGGCTGAGAAGAGTGACAGGGACAACCCCACCACCTGCACCCACCTGGCATTCCCAGCTCCACCTCCTCTCTGGCACTTACCCTGGCATCCACGGGGCAGGGTTTCACTGAGGAGCTGGGGAAGTAACCTGACTTCTTCGTCTGCAGCAGCCTCCCCTGCAAAGCCAAGCTGGGCATCAGACTGGGGAATGCACTGGGAGCACTGGTGGCACTGTGCAGGGGTGGGGACAGGCCCCAAACTGCCTCCCAACCCCCAGCACACCCCTGCTCCAGGAAAGCCCACAAAGAAAAGGGATAATGCAGTGGTTTAGGAGTTTCCAGGAGTTTTCCAGGAGGAATCACTCTCACCTCCCACCACGGTGAGTCGGGGTCCCCCCTCAGCAGCTCGATCACGTCCCCAATTTGAAAGGTCAGCACTGGCTTCCCAGGAGGGGCTGGGTTTCCATGGTAATTCTGAACCGCCACCATTTTAGGACCTGGCAGAGGAGCAGAACAGTTTCACAACCTTGTCCCTGCTGAAAAACACCCCAACAAATCCACCCCTCCTGAAGCCTGCTACTCCTTATCCCCTGATACGGCACAGCAGGCAGGGTTTAGGGGCAGGAAACATGAAAGCAGAAAGGAATGGTGTCCACAGTGAATGTTCTTGGCTCCTGCAGTTACATGCATGATTGAGTTCCCTGAGCAAAAACAAACCCAGGAAGGACCCAGCCAAGCTGAAGCCCCAGCTCCCAGCCCTGCACCTGGATTTGAGCCTCCCCAAGGCAGAGGAGCTCCTGCCAGGCAATGCCTGGCCAGGACTGAGCCCTGCCAGGCTCAGCAGTGGCACCACACTTGCAAAAGGGACCAGTGAACACTCAGCTACCACTGAGTATCAGTTGGACCTGGGACTCAAAACGGCCCTGAAGCTCCCAGTCAAAGTCCACTTGTCTTGCCAACAACTGCACATTAAATAAACTTCCCCCACTGCACCAAACCCACAGTGTTTATCCTCAAAATGCCTCCCCACCTCTGCCTCTCCCCTCCCAGCAAGAGCACTCTGTGCTTGTTTTGTTGTTTTTTTTTTTTTAACCACAAATTTGATTCAGGTTTCTTTTTGCCAGGCTTGGCTTTCCTTCCATCAGAAATAGCACAAAAACAAATTGTTCTTCTCCTTTGAGCCAGAGCAGGGGCGGGGCAGGCCCCAAGCTCTGTCCAGGCAAGTTTTAAACACAGGAAGATAAAAGTAATTGCAGTAACCTTTGTGACTGATGGCCCATCAGAGGCCCTGAGCACACTGGACATGCCAGCAGGAAGATGCTCCCCATCAGCAACACATCTCCCTGCCAGAACATGCCCTGAAGGTTGATTTGGCACAAGGATGTTGTGCCAGCCTCTCCTTGGTCACTGGCATGGTGGGCACAAGCTTCACTGGCCCAGCAGGGCTGGCCAGGGGCACGAGGGCACCCAAAGAAATCATGTGGCAGCAGGGACAGGAGAGACCCCAGTGCCCCACTGCTGGCCATGAGGGTGCACAGGACCCTCCTGCAGGCACTGAAGCTCTTTCCTGCTTTTGGAAGGAGCCTCCCCCTCCCACACACTCAGTGCTGGGGACTCCTGCAGCCACAACCTGTCACACAGCAATGCCCTTACCAGGTCCTGCACCCAGTGAATCCTGCAAAGAAAGAGGAAAAAGGCTCAGTGAGGACACATCAGTCTCAGTTCTCCCTACGAGCACCCACCTGATGCCACTGGGATGAGAAAACCTCTCCCCAAATCTCCCTGGTACCCCCCAGGCCATGGTGCTCACCCCAGCTGGGTGCTGGCACCTCCAGAGGGCTCTGGTGCTGCTTAAACTGGGCCACTTTTAGGCTGGAGAGGAGGCCACTGGTCCCCAGTCCTGTCCCACAGGTTGCTGGGACCCCTCTGAGGCCAGTGCTGGCTCCTCCCAGGAGCTGCCCACACCCAGACTGGACAAGGACACAGGGGGAAGAGGAAAAGGGCCAAACCACGTACCTGGTCTGCTGGAGAACCTGCAAGAGAAATGGTGGGGTAAGGGGTTAATTTAACAGGCAACAAACCCCATTTTCTGCTTCCCTTGGTGCTCTGAGTATCAGCAGAGCAGCACCAGGGTGTGAACTTGGTGCAGGAAGCCCAGAGCAGAGGTGTTGTCACTTGTGTCATTCTTCTGCTCTGGGGGGGCAAGACCTGGGGAGGGACTGCAGCCAGACAGGGGCATTTCCTCACCTCACAAAGTTCTGCAATTTTGTTTCTCCCTCCCTCCACCCCTCACCCAAAATCCTCCCAAAGCCACCCTGTGACACCCCCTGGAGCATCTCCAGGGTTCTGCCCTGGGTGAGCACAGGTGAGTCCCAGCTTTGCCCAGTTCAGACCAAGGACACAGGTTTTGCTGTACTTTGGGACATTTGGGATCCAGAGAGGAGGTCTCTCCTCATCAGAAATGTTCTCCCTGCTGCAGACCCTCCTGCTTTCACTGCTAAATGATGAAGGACTGATCATCTCTCTTAACTGCCCACCCACAAGAGCTGGAGATGCCACCCACTGAATAGAGCTGCTGTGATTCTCTGCCCTCCATGGGATGCAGCTCTTTGTTTTGGCCCAGAGCCAAAATTTGGAGAACTTTGGCTGCTTTGTTTGTATTTTAAACCACCAGCCAATGTGAATGACAGCCCTGGCAGGTGGGGTGGGAGCACACCTGTATTTTTTAATGCATTAACAAACATCAGTGCTTTATGGAGTGAATTTTTCAGATCATTCACGTGCAGCAATGAGCTGCTCATGAAGTAACTCACCCATCTTGCAGGGAGGAATAATCTCCAAGCACTCCTTGTGAGCACCTGCTCCACATTTGGGACAAAGATAGCCCTGGTAGAAGGTTCCTCTGTGCCACAAAAAAAAAAAAAAAAAAGGTCAGAAAATCCTAATCCAGCCTCAGCTTTCAGATTTTCCTTTCCATGTTTCACTGCAGAACAGCAGGAAGGTTGTTGCTCACCTCAGGAACATCCTGCAGGCTTTGCAGTTGGTTGTCTTTTCAAATGTGTACATCTGGAAGTTGTGGTGATTGGCATTGGCTTTCTCTGGCTTTATGTTGGACCTGAGGGAAAGGACCTGGGGGTTATCAGCCTGTCCCCACGGGGCTGGTGGCATCTCAGTCTGAGCTTGGGCACCACTCAGACAGACACGAAAGCCAGTGTGGAGGGAGATCAGGGCTCGCTTGTGGACAGAGGATTTTGCCCATTTCCTTCTCCTGGGACAAGAGTCACAGACTTGGCCTGAGTCAATCATCAGCCCAAGCCCTGCTCTGCTCAGGACCTGCAGCATCACCCTCCCTCCTCACCCTCCTCCTGCTCCAGCCTGCTGCTTCCCCACGGCCCAGCACCCGGGTGAGGTGTCCTTGCAGAGAATCACAGAAAGGTTTGGCTTGGAAGGGACATTTAAAATCACCCATCCCACCCTCTGCCATGGCAGGGACACCTTCCACTATCCCAGGTTCCTCCAGGTTCCAGCCTGGCCTGGAACTCTTCCAGGGATGGGGCAGCCACAGCTCCTCTGTGCACACTGTGCCAGGGCCTCCCCACCCTCACAGGGGAGAATTCCTCCCAAATATCCCACCTCAGTTTCAGAGACAAAATCCAGGTTCAGAGATGCTTTGGTGGGGATGCTCAGAGAACAGTTCCAAGCTCCCTTTGCACAGGGACTCATCCAGCAAGCCCACAGGAGCTTCCCCATCACAGGTTTTGCTGTCAGAGCTGCTCTGCAGTGACCTGATGGCCCAAGACACTTTCCCCCACACCTGGCAACTGCCCCCGGGGCTAGAGCAGCCTCTCATGCTCACATGGCCATTTCAAACTGCTCCATCCACTTCCTCTTCATCTCCTCTGTCTTGCAGAAGAACTGGAAGCCCTGTTTCCCCTGGAGGTGGATCAGGTAGAAGCCGTACGACCACTGCAAGAGAAAAGAGAGCTGATCTCCCAGCAGAACACACCACACTTCCACTCACACGCCTCAGCCACTGCTCTGAGCGCCTGTCCCTGCCCCTTCTGCTGAACCATGGCCAGGGACAGCAGGGGAGGAGGAAGGAGAGCTCCCTGTTTCTCTAACACATCCCAGGTAATGATGCTGAACCGCCTCGGCGCTGTGCACTTGGACCAAAGAGGATTTCACGGTGGCAGATGAGAGAACCCAGATTCTTCTGCTCCACTGGATCCTGCCCAGCCATCCTGTCTGTGGCTGACAGCAAGTGACAGCCCAGGAGGAACATCTGACCTGCCCACTGCACATATGCTCAGCCTGTCTCACCACCACACTGCACACAAACACACGGCGCGCTCTGCTTACCATTTTTCCGTGGGACTAGAAAGCATAGGAGAGCAAAGTGGAAATAAATTTCATTAAAACACAAAGCCAGCAGCAATCCCTCAGCAGCCAAGTGGCAAAACTGGCTGTTCTTACCCCAGAGTCCCTTATCCCACCTGCACCACAGCTCTTCCCATGGCATGGAAGTGGATTAAGCTAACGGGGCTCTGCTAAAGCAGGAGCTGGGAGGTTTTCCCTCCATGGCTGCAGAGGGAGCATCAAACCACAGGGAAATGATGTTCCTGCAGTGCTTCGAGTGCCAATTTTGGCAGCCTGGTGTGCAAAGCTGCCTTTCCAAGCTCCTCCACCCTGCAGCTTGTGGAGAAAGAACATCCTGGACCTTCCCTCCCTCCCTCCCTGCCCTCCTCTCCTGCCCATCTGATGTTTGCTCCCTGACTCTGGGCCAGAAAGCAGAGAGCAGCTTCCTCCCTCCTAACTCCAACCATCCCAGCCTCCTCAGGGCTGTTCTGCCAGGACACAGGTCAAGGATCCAGCCCAGCCCCACATTAATAAACATTTCCCAATGCTATTTAAGGCTGCCTTGAAAGTTGAGCATTTGTTTTCCAGCTTTTTTCTATTTTGAAAGGCTAATGAGAACATACTACCCTGAAACAGCTCCAAAACGCTCTCCAGAGCTAATCCTTGGTCCACCTACCTTCTTAATGTCCTTGTTATTCATGGGGTCATCAGTCATCTTGTGGAAGAGCAGCTCAATAATTTCCTTCAGCTCATAGTTGTATCCTTTCCTCTTGCAGACGATCACCACTTTATCAAATAAAAATAAATACCTGCCCAAAGCAAGCAAATAAACAAGCAACCCAGTCAAACACATCATTAAAAATCCAAGGGGAAAGATTTGGCAAGCTCTGAGGAGCTCCCCAGCCAGCCCTGTTCAGAGCCCGTGCCCTGCTGTGATTTCACATCGATGCTGGGTTATGTCAGTGAAATTCCAGGCAGTAATTAAATAAATGAGCTCATGGGGAATCGTTACACCAGGGCACGTTGAGTTTGGGCACATTCTGCTGCCACTCACCTGCTGGAACCCTGCTCACTGAGAATTTTGGGCTTTCTGTGCTGAAGGGCACTGACCCTCAGAAAAGCACTGCATTTGACCTGAGGCCGTGGAGAAGGCTTCCAAAATTGAGTGATAATACTGAGATTGTGGGTGTGTAGTTTGAATAGAAGCATGTAATATCACAGGGTGAAAAACTTAGGGTGTAAGATTTTAGAATAATATATTATATACGGGGCAAGATGGGGGTTTTTGGGCATTGGCCAGTTCTTCTTCTTCAGTTTCTCCTTCATGCACTTTGGGTGGCAGTTTGTAATTGGACAGGAGAGACCGCAGTGCAGGCTTCAGGTTTTTGGTTATTGGGTCGAAAACAGAAATTATTTGGGTGTCACTTCATAATTGGATTGTTAGAGCTTAAAAGACCTTGTAGAGAAGGAGACAGAGGCCATTTTTTGCGTTGCTAGCCAGAACTCACAGCTGGTGAGACTGCAACATGGGTAAGAATTAAAAAAAACACCTGAGTCCCAACAAGAAAACACCATCTCTAGTCTTTAATCCCAACTCTAACAAGGAGAAGAAGAAGATAAGGCTGCCACACTCACCTGTCCTGCTTGGTGTGGTTCACGATGGAGCGCACCTTGAGCTCCCCGTCGATCTTCGGCCTCCCAAACTCCTCCAGCTTCACTTGCTGCAGGAAGCAAAGCAGGGCTCAGGCCCACAGGCAGGCCTGGGGCGGTGCTTTGGGCAGGTGGAAACCCAAAGCTGTCTGGATTGCACCTCCCCAGCCCTGCCTGAGGCTGCCAAAGCTCCTGGGAGCAGCACCACGGGGAGGGAGGATGCTCCAAGGGGAGCCTGGGCATGAACACAGGTACAGCACCCCAGGAAACCCCTGGAGCTCCAGCACTGGCACCTCAGGCCAAGGCTCAGCAGTCAAAAGCATTTTTGCAAACCCCACCTGCAATAAGCTGTTTTTCAGGGGTTTCCATGATGATTAAGGATTTTGTCTGTGTTCAATAACCATCAATGAAAGGTTCATTGTTCCCAAATGAAGTCAAGGCATAAAGGCCCCAAAGCCAGCACCCCTCCAGGTCTGCTGCACAGCAATGGGGCCGAGTGTTTGACACCTCTGGAGTTTGGAGGACGAGTTCTTAAAATACCTGGTTAAAATTTTGGGGGATTTGGTGCCTTTTTACATGAGCCCTTCTCCTCCCCTTTCAGTTAACCTCTGTCCTCTCACCAGCAAAAGAAACCCTTTTTTTAAATAGAAGCCAGATAGGCAGCCTGGGGAATGTCTGTGTCCTCCCTACATTAATAACGTGAGAAAAAGCTGGAGAAACATTTTTAGAGTAACACCAACAAGAGAAGCCACCCTCCATCATGGCCAAAGCAGTTTTGTGATGGAGCATCCACCTCTGGCCCAGCAACAAAACATGAGAGAGGCTGAGCACGTGGGGCTCTTTCAGCACATCACAGTAAGTAGTAATTGCCAAAAAAAATTCAAATACATTAATAATAATCAAGTTAAACTGGGTTCAAGAGGTTTTTCCAACTTACTAGGTTTTCTATAGAGCTCTGAAATTCACTTATTTTCTTCAAAGTCTCTTTGTCCCTCTTGACTTCATTGATGTACATGGCCAAGTCCTTAAAAAAAAAAAAGGTGAACGGTGATTTTTACTTTACCTGTACCTTGCCCAGGAGAAGAAACATGAGCCTGGCTCCCTGAATCCCTCAGGAGTCTGAGCAGGACTCCAGTGCAGCCTGGGACAGGTGAGGCTGTTGGTGCTCCCAGTGCTGAGCCAGGCAGGTGCTGCAGTGTTTCCCCTTTCCCAGAAGATGGCAATGCACGAATCCAGCGCAGCACAGCGATCCCAAACCCCAAATTTTTATCCATCAAAGAGAAGGAACCATCTCTTCCACTGGAACAACTTCCAGCACCTTTCAGAGAGGATTTGCTGTGCCCGTTTGCTTCTTATCTGCTCCCTCCTTGACCTCAACAACAGCTCCTGTCAACTTGGATTAAATCTGAACAGGGGATTTTTTTAAGACATCCCCCCCGGGTCAGACCTCGCTCAGCTCCTCAACACAAGAAGGGTTAATCACAGCCCATAATCACAGATCTACGTGACAATACTTGAAACATCACCGTGGCAGGGATGGTGATGAGAAATGACACAACCAAAAGCCTTCTGAAGCAGGGAAACACAATCCCAGGGCAACACAATGCCAGCATCAACCAGGACTTGAAACAACACCGTGCAAATGTTGCCTGTGGAATTTCACTGGGATCTGCCTTTCCCCCACCACCACTGGGACCTCAGTTCTGCATTCTCAGGCAGAGGGTTGGTACCAAAAAAACCCCACCAGAAATGATTTTTTTTGGTGCAAATCCTGCCCTCGCCTTGCAAAACCAACTACTGAAGCAACATAAAAGGGAGCTGAATCCCTTTGGGAATGTCACTCCATCCACCCCCCTGCACAGCTCTCGCCCCAGACAGCAGCAATGTCTGCTGCCTGCCAGCACAGCAGACAGAAAGGCTGGACTTTGTGATGAAAGACATCACTTGGAAGTCAAGCCTTGGTTTACAGATCAATTAAAACCATACTGAACAGCTCCCAAAGCCCCCCGAGCCCAGCGCGGTCGGAACTGCTCCCACACTCTCCTGGGGACAGGGAGGAGAAGAGAGAAACTTCCCTGATGGTTATCAACATCCTCCTGCACCGAATGCTGAGTCTGCAGCAGAGCCAGAGCAAATACACATTTATTTCCAGCAGTGGTGCTGGGTGATGAGGCCATGAGCGGGGTTTAACTGCTGTCACCAGGTCCAGCGTTCATCTGAGGCCACAGCAGCGGGCTGGGAATGCAACGTCCTTCAAACAACCTCAGCCCTACAGAGAGCCACACACCAGCTCTGGATGCCTGGGCTGGCAGGGATAATGGCTGGAAAGGTCACCCAGCTTATGTAAGTGACAGGAAATGCAGCAACGTTACAAAAGCTGCAGCTCTGAGGTGGAAAACAAAGTGACCGTGAGCACAGGGATGAATGCTGAGGTGCTCTCCAGGGGAAAAACCTGGAGTTAATGAGCATCCTCCAGCCAGCTTCTGCTGACAATGGATGTGGTGTGAATGTGTGTGTGGGGAGACATATCCAAGTCAGAAAACATTTGGATGATTCTACAATTTGATTTTTTGTTGCTGATGGTTTTCCCGAGATTTTGGGGTCTCCTGCTAAAAGCTGAAAATAAGAACTTCAAGCAAAGCAAAGTGCTGATGCCAAAAGTCATAGATTGTTGAAAGCACATCTTCCCTCGAACAAAATAAAATTTAGAAAAATGTGGATTAAAGGATTCCCAGCCAGCACCTGGCTAACAGCACACAGGGGACGCTCCACGCACGCAGGCTCCCGTCGCTGCCACGCTCCCCGACCTGCTGATACCTCTGGAGCTCCTCCAAATCCCTCCCCGCAGAAACAAAAGCTGGATCTGGCAGAGCCTCTGCACACACAACAGCAACTGGGGAGAAGCTGTAACTTGTCCAGAAACCCCAGCTCCCCCCGCTGCCTCAGAGGGGGACAGCAGTGACAGGGGATCTGCTGTGAGGCCATCACACCGAATGGCCATCAGTACACACAGGTGTGGCCAAAAGCAGCAGACCTTGCCTTCCCTCGAGCTCCTCCTGGACGGCTTTTCCATCCAGATTTTTGTTTCACTGAGCTCTGCTGCACCCCAAACCCAGCACAGCCCCCTCCCCACTCTGACCCTCCTGTACCTGCATCGCCTCCAGAGCCTCCTTCAGCTGCTGCTTCTCTGGCCGGTCTGAGGAATGGCTGAGCAGCTCCTGAAAAAGTAGAAATGAATGAAAATAAAGAGTTTGGATGTGCTAGGAAAGATGCCCAGACCCTGCTTGCACCGGACAGGGTCTGCCTGAGTGTTGGCAGGGTGGTGGCAGGGATGTCAGGGGGGCTGCAGGCGTTCCAAGGGTGACTGGAGGGATGCCAGGGAGGTGGCAGGGATGCCTGGGTGACAGCAGGGATGCCAGGAAGGTGGCAGGGATGCCAGGGAGGTGGCAGGGATGCCTGGGTGACAGCAGGGATGCCAGGAAGGTGGCAGGGATGCAGGGATGCCCGGGCAGGCAGCTGTGGCTGCAGGACAGGGACCACACCAAGGGCTGGTGCTGGAGAGATCTGTTACATGGAGTTGACGGGAGGAATTTCACACATAATCAGATTATATGCAAGCTTATTTTATATTCATTAAGTGCCTCTCGTGGCTAGCAAGTGCAGAATTACCCTGGGTCACCGTACTTTAGGAGACACCACAAATATTATGTCGTGTTAAGTAGCTCTAGTAATTATTTTATTTGAAGGGGAATAAAAATCCCAAGCCTTGCTCTGCATTTGGCAATGATTCACCCTCCACTGAGAGAGGTGGAAGATGCTACAGCAGAGAGAGAAGTGCCAGTGCTGAAAAACTTACTTTTAACAGGAGATGATACTTCAAAACTCTTTGCATTGGAACCACCAGCAGATCTTGCAATTTGAATTTCCCATCCTGGACCTTTAGGGTGCATTCCTAGGAAGGAGATCAATAAATCAGCAGTGAGAAAACAACAGCTTCCCACCCAAAAGGAGTCTCTAAAGTCTTGAGAATGTTTGTTTGGCTTCTGTAAACTCAGTTCTGATGCCCACAGACTTGTGGTCCTTGCAGCCACCCAGCCAGGGCCGGGCTCCCACCACAGAGGTGATCAAGGAATTAATCCCAGGGGCTGGACCCTAAATTACAGCCGCTGCCATGCGAGTGAGCTACTCCAGCCTAACGAGATGCTGCTCATTAGGGCGGTGCACGGATGCTCTCAGACCTGGGGAAATGTCAAATGAAACCCATCTGCCTCAGCCAGCTCCTCGCTGGGCCAAGCCAGTGCAGCTGATTTGTGAGGGGCTGGCACTGAGCATGCAGCCTGTGGCTCTGATGAGCATTAAGTCATTAAGATGAGCTAATTGTGGTCGCAGGAAGTTTTTCCACCTTTTGCTTTGCCCAGACCCATTTCAGTGATGTGACTCTGCTGGCTGAGCCCCACTGTGCGACCTGACAGAACTGCCACGAGGGAGGGAGAGACAGGAAAAGCAACTGGATGCTCCAGCCTTGATGTGAGACGCAGAGAGCACATTTTACACAATTCCTAACTGCAGTTTTATCCCTGAATTGGGTTTACACAGGGAATCAAAGCACGTTTGTGGAAGGCGAGGTAACGTGTACAGACAGCCCAGCAAATTCCGATTAGCATCAAGAGCAGAGCAGGAATTAGAGCTGGGTAAAAACAGCAGCTCAAACAATGCATCCCTTCTGGGGCTCCTTTGATTCCCTTAATATCTGGATCAGCCCCTATTCACACTAAGGAGGCCAGGGCAGGAATCCTGGAGTTTGCCTGGGGACTTGGGTTTGCCTCTGCCAGTCCCCGATGCTGCTGGTGGCTTTGGAAAACCACGTGGCTCCTGGCTTGGAGATGCTCAGGGCCTGCACAACTCAAAGAACTTGTCCCAGCCAGCCCCACTCAAATAAAGTCACTGGTTTGTTTTAACTTGGATAAACCTGGGGAGGAAGGACAGAGTGCGGGCCTGGTGAGGAGATAAGGGAAAAAGGGATCAGGACAGGGTAACCCCCAGCTTTGCTCCCTCTGTGGCAGCACAGACACACTCTCACACCCTTCTTCTCTTCTGGCAAATCAAACATTCCCCAGACACCATTCTCAGCTCCAGCAAGTCCTTGCCAAAGCCGTGCCAAGGGGGTGGGGGGCAGCACTCAGCCCCCTGCCCGCTCACCTCCACCTTCTGCCGGACGTCCTCCCGGTTGGCGAGGAGGTGGTTCAGGGTGTTCTGGGCATACTCCATGTGGCTGCAGTACTTGCCATAAATCAGCAGCCTGGAGAGGGCAAGATCACAGATTTAAGTGGAAATGCTGGCAGTTATAAGCTGTTATAAAAGATATATAAAAGTGTGTACAGCGAAAGGACGAGGCAAACAGCTATTCCCCCATTTAACTGCTCAGCAAAGTATAGACACTCTTTTTGACATTGAAATTCTCAACATTTGAACATTCAGAAGTTTCCAGAGCCGAGGGAGGTGATTCAGCTCATGATGAGCAGAAGGGGCTGGGTGGCCAGAGCAGAGGAGATTGTTTTTGGAGGGTTAATGAGTCAGTAGGGTGAAATTCTCCCTTGTGAGAGTGGAGAGGAACTGCCAAAAGTTGCCCAGAGAATTTGTGGCTGACCCTGGAAGTATCCAAGGCCAAGCTGGGTGGGGCTTGGAGCAACCTGAGATAGTGGAAGGTGTCCCTGCCCATGGCAGGGGGTGGGATGGGATGAATTCTAAGGTCCCCTCCTACCCAAACCATTCAGTGATTCTAAGATTATTCTATGTCACGTTTTAGAATCATTCCTTCTTGAAAGAGCCACGGGGACCTAGAGATCAAGAGCCTGGGTAATTGGGAAAAGAATGTTGTCACAGCCTTTGGAAACACAGTGAAGCTCTGTGTGGACACCTCGGGCTATAAATTTAAACACTGACAAAAGAGAGCAGTTTTGTCATGGATTCCCCCTTTTCCCTCACTTCCCTCATTAATCCTGCCTGACAGGTTTGGGTTTTCTCCCCCTTCCTGGCCCTTAACTGTTCTGCTGCTGCTAAGACACATCTTCCATCACAAACTGCAACTCATCCATTACTTGGGGGTCTCATCTCTCGATGGAGATGACCTGGGAACCACTGACCCAGTTGCTCCATAAACATGGGACATTCTCACCCTGCAGGGAAGGGAATAAAGAGATTTATGGAGCCACAGCCCCGGCAGAGCCACAGCCAGTAGAGATTATTCTTCTACCTTTTCCCCCTGACAACTTCTGCACAGGCACAGTATTATCTACCTTGCCAGCACGGGGAGAGCTTCAAAAAGGCTTCAGGAGCATAAATTCAAACCTCTGGCTTCCAGAGAAAGAGATTTACAAACTATTTCCTTTAAAAAGGCTCCTGCAAAGCCAAGGAGCAATGCATCATTTTGCCAGAATGTCTCCAAGGATGTGGAGGGAAGCAGGAGTTATTTGTCACGGATAGATTTGATGGAGGAAGGTCTCATATTCGGGGACCAAGTGGGGACTCTGGAGGTCCATGTTCCTTTCTTGGTGGGGCAACACTGTCTCCCCAGCGAGTTCACCTTCCCCTCCTCCTGCACTGAAGTTCCCTTGCTGTAAAATGTGGTATTCCTGACTTTCCTGGTGTAGGAAAGGACTCTGCCTGTTTACACCAGGTTGCTCCAAACTCTTCATCCCCAACAATCTGGTTTTAGGGACTTCTCCAAGGCAAAACCCTCCTTGAGCAGCAGCTTCCCACAGCACTGATGTCCCCAAAATCCCTGTGGACTGAAGAGAGCTCCAGACCCACCATCACCACCTCACAGCTGGTCTGGCTCCTTCCCTCACATCTTTCCAAGGCTTTCAGGTCCTTCAGGAAGTTGTTTGCAAGCTCCCTTAGGAAGGTTCACCCATCTGCATGGAACTCACCAGCTCCAAGCATTCTGCCAGCTCCCACCAGCACAGTAACAGAAGAAAACATTGATTTAATGGCTCAAAACCAAGCCCCCTGCACAGCCAGGGCATTTCCCTGGGCAGCAGTGTCACCTCCACAGCTCCTCCCGTGTCCCTTCCCTGCTCCCTGTGCCCTGCTCTGCCCCAGGGGTGGCACTGGCATGCACAGAGCTGAGCCAGGAATTAGGAGATCAAAATCACCTAAGCGAGTTTTATGAGTATTTTCAAATTATTTGCATCCTTCTTTGGAATAATTTTTTAATTTAATCCAGAGAAAAATGTCCTTTATAACGAGAGGCCCCATGAATGATGGAAGATGTGACCTCACGGTGTGTTATTAATGCAGATGGTATTTCTGGAGTTATTGACTTCTGAATGGCATTTCTGTGTCTAGACACTGGTTTAATCACAGTGAAATAACAGCCTGGCACCATTCCACAATGAATCACCCTTTGATTAGTATTAAGGATATTAAAGGCTTTTATCAACCTTATCTCTGTGTGCTGGGGTGCCCCTGCTTGCAGCTGCCAAAACTCAGGATTGATTCTGTTTGTGAAAGAAACTTTCACGTTTATTCATCGTGCAAAAGGTGCAGGATGAGCTCTGTGCCAAAAACGAGATTCTTTGAGAGTGAGGAATCACTTTGATCTAAGCAGGGCTGAGTCTCCCCTGCACAGGAGTCACCCCACCACATCACAGCCCCTGCTGCTTGCAGGAGACCACACCAAACCCCTGAAGGCCAGTGAGGTCTCACTCCATTCCAGCTCACCACAACCCAAGCGTTCCCATCTTTATCCCCTCAGATGTGTCCCCACGAACTCATTGGATATTCAGCCTCCTACAGGATGCTGAGCTCAAGAAAAAAGCAGCTGCAGCCAGGGGCTTGCAGGAACAAGGAGCTGAGGGAGCCACACTGAGCCTGGCTGGTCACAGGAGAGATGTCCCAGCCTCTGCCCTGCATGACCCCACAGCTGCGGCTGGGTTTGGCTGCTTAATGTCAGCTCTGAGTGATGTTTCAGCTGCCTGAGAGCATTTTGCTGTGGAGGACACAAACCTGGGCTGCTGCGGAAGGCATTTCTGGAATCTTCTGGAAAAAGACCTCTGGGAACAACCATTAACCCAGCACTGCCACTAAACCATGTCCCCAAGCACCACAGCCACACAATTTTTGGACACTTCCAGGGACTGTGACCCCACCACTTCCCTGGGCAGCCTGTTCCAGTGCTTGACAACCCTTCCAGTGAAGAAGTTTTCACTAATATCTACTCTAAACCTCCCCTGGTGGAACTTGAGGCCCTTTCCTCTTGTCCTGTTGTTACCTGGGAGGAAAGACAGATCCCCACCTGGCTCCAGCTTCCTTTCACACAGTAGTAGACAGTGAGCAGGCAGAGAGTAACAAGAACTCTGTTTAAATCTCCAAAAATATTAACCCAAATCTGTTCAAACTGGAGCTGCCTGAAGCCCAGGATTCCTTTACCTCTCTTTGAATTCCAGGAACACTTTAGCCAGGCTGCTTCCTCCAGACATCATCGAGACATCGATGGCTCTCAGGAAACTGAAGTGCACTTTAATTAAGTCCTAAAACCAAGCAACAGTCAATACTTTAAACACGTTCAAAGCAGGTGGGCAAACAGAGCCTAAAGAAATGCACATTCACTCCTTCTTCAGGCAGGGTTTTTCCCTCTTTTAGGTGTTTGGAAAGAAAGCTGTTCTAGTGGGATGCAGCCCTGACTGGCCTGGAGGACAGGGGTGTAATTCCATCTGAGGTCACACAGTGAGAAATACCCCAGGATGGGGAGGGAGGAGGAGATGGGATGGAAGGAGTGGAGGAGATGCCAGGTTTTGACCTAGACCCTGTGCAAACCAGAGCAGAAATAAATCCCTTCATCACCCTGTGCCCAAATCATCTAAATCAGCTAAAATCCAGAGCCCCAGCCTTGAAACATCCACTGGACAGAACTGTTTCCCTACCTAGAGTTCATATATTCCCCACCTGTAAAAGTGAGTGTTAAAGAATGCCTCCTTAACCAGTTTAAGCTCCACAGCACACGAAAGGCTGAAGCTCTCCCAGTGAATGCACAAATCTAACAGGAAATCAGAAAACCTCCTCCTAAGCAGGGGGAGGGCTGAGCTGCTGTGAAAAGAACAAAGATTTAAGGCACAACGCCCACGATATTACCTCCAAATTGATAAAAATAGCTTCCATGTCCTGGGGAGTCAGTACCAGCCTCAGGGGGTTCATATAGTTCTGCAAGAGGGAGATGGAAAAGGGATTGAGGTGCTGGAGAGGAGGGAACGAGGTTGTGCAAGGGATTTGTATTTTCTGCTTCACCACTTGAGTTTACCTGGGCAGGTTTTAAGGAGTTTAAGCACTTGCAAAGGCAGAGGATGACCAGGGATGGAAGTGGGAGGCAGGAATTCCCATGAGTGCATCATCCCTGAGCTCCCACGGCACTTGCAGGGGTGGGAAGGTGCAAGACCCCCACCCACGGGTGCCCACAGCCCCCTCCCCTGCTAAACCTGCAGAGGGGGGTGAAATGCACTCAGCTCCTTCAGTCCTTGGCTGCACTGAAGCATCTTCCCAGCTCTTTACCTCCCTGGAATTTTACCCTTGAAAGGCAGCGATGATGTGATTACATGGGCAATGCCTTTCTGAACAAATACATATTAATAGGAACATCTGCGTGACTTGGGACTCCAAAAAACCCCAAATACAACATACCCAAGAGGGGAATTTCCACCCATAACAGCACCAGGACCTGCAAAGCCTTTGCAAGCCTTAATTGATATGAAAGCAATTATTTAACTCTTCCTTTCTCCTGAACCAGAGGGATGTGGCTGTTTCCAAGGAACAAAGGTTCCTTGGAAACATAAATGACAAATACATTGGGACATTTTCCTGGAAAATGGGAAAACGTTCTTCCATTTTTCCAGTTTTGCTCACAGCTTCGTCGGGGGAACTTTCAGCAGACAGAGGGAAAGAATGGCAAAAGGGGGGGAAACAAAAGCATCAGGGTGATTAGAAATGGCAGCTTGATTTTCCATTATTGTTCTTCCTTCCTGCTGCTTTCCTCGGAGCAGGAACCACCTCCAGCCTCCATCCACGGCTCTGCTGCCTCGCTGAGGTGCTCACTTTTGTTTTCAAAAGAAAGGTGCCACAATAATTCATCAAAGCCAATTAAAACCCCGCGAATTTAGGCAGCAGAACGTTCCTTTTAATCCAATTAGCTTCAATGGCAAGTCAGCACAGCCTCAGCACTCGGAATAAAGGAATTATTCCGTGGCAATCAGAGTGATAAGAGATATCTGCAAACAGGGCTCTTATCAGCAAACCCGGCCTGGCTGAGTGAGGAGTGGGAGATTCTCACCCCAGGACAGGGGGGACACAGCAGGAGGGTTTTCAGCCTGGTTCTAATCTGCAGCAATCAGAAAAAAAAGATGCTGGTTTTGGCTCCTGCAGGCTGCACATCCGTGCTCATTTTGTGGATCCCCCTCCCCTCCCGTTTCCCTCGATCCTGCCTCCTCACATCTGCCAGCCCCAGGAGCAAGAGCCAACCCCAACCCAGCCCAATTCGTGGGGGATCCAGGGCTGCTGGGGAAAAGAGGGCTCAGCTCTCACCTTTTCTATGTCTTCAAGCGTTTTGTAGTATTTGGCCTCAGTTTCTTGGATTTCGAGCAAACAGCAATTCCTTTTGTCATCTTCTGTCATTCCCATTTTCTAGGGAAAGGAAAAATAAGGCATGGTCAGATGGTCCCAAGGGTGGTCCAGCAACCTGGTGGGGCTCCAGTTCAGTCTCCAGTTACAGCAACCAAGCACAAGTTTGGAAAGTCAGGGGAGAACCACTACTGGTTTATGCTAAAGGCAATTATTTTTATCCAAAAAATATATGGAGGAACCCTGGCAGTGTTATTAAACATGATCCAACATGGAAAAAACTGCATTTTTTGCATTTATGATGGCCACACCACCAAAGACTATCAGCTAAAGAAGAATAGTAAGATATAAAGGCTGATTTTTTTTCCTTTTTAAGTATTTTTTTAATTGCTTAAGATCAAACTCACAACAGATACTAAATGGGTCACAAATAATACACCAGACTTATGGAAATCCCTGGCCAGGGTTGCCAATTCTCATTATTTTAGGTCAAATCTGATAAAATGTGCTCTTCCCAAAGCCCCAACTCCCGGAGTCACTTCTGCTCTGTAAAGCTGGGACCACGTGTTGGGAGCTGCTGCACTTGGCAGGGCAGAATCTGAATTTGGGAGGGAGTTCAGTGATGAGGTTTTATGGATCATGCACAGGAACAGAGCCCCTCTGTCCACCCCCTCAGAACTCACAGCTGGGACCTTTCAGCTGGATGAAACCCCAGATTTTAATCAATTCATCTTACCTGCATGTATCTAATCTGAAGCATGCAGAAATACAAGAAGCCATTAGCATCACACACTTGCCATTGCAACAAATGTTACCCAAAGAGTTCAATTTTTGGGCAGATATATTAAAAATAGACCCTCTTGCTCAGGGAAGGGAAAGGGAGTCACTCCTCTCAACTCCATGAGAAACATGAAATAATGTGGAGGGGACAGTGAAAAATTGCTAATTCCACTGACCTTAATCTTGTATTACCTGGCTGCTGGAGCTTCCCCCCATTTTTCCCATTTATGCAAGAAATTCCTACCAAAACCTTCCCCTGGGGCAGCTCTTGGGCCAAGTGGCTTTTGCAGCTGGTGGCAAAAACCACTGGTGGCCAACGAGCTGTGCTGGCTTCAGATCCAAGCACTTTGGCAGGATCAGTGGGAATATTTTGGGCCCAACTCCTTGTTCCAGAGGGGGGTTTTGGTGTGCAGGGAGCTCCTCCAGCTGCAGACAAGGTGTGAAGGGATGGAATTAGGGTTTTATTATCTTTGTCCCACTCCCAGGCACGCTGGGAGAGGGGAGGAACCAGAGCACAGGCATCCATGGATGCAGCCCTGCATTGCCAGGCTCCAGCCCCTCGTGTCTGGCTCAGCCACGTCCTGCTCCAGGGAATGCATTGATCACTGAACTTGTCCATTGATCCTGCTCTGTCCCAGGGAGGTGTGTACTGTGTGAACCACGGGACAGTAATTAGGGTCTGAACAAAGCCTGGGGGTGGCAGATACTGGAGCGGGGGTGAAAATTTGGAAGGTCACGCTCTGGAGAAGGTCCCTTCCAGCCCTGCATCAGCTGGGGACACAGGTAGGCAGGTGGCTGTGGGCACCTTTGGGAAGGTGCAAGGGCCACCAACACCTCCCTGTCTCACCCAAGGAGTGTGATATTTGCTCCAGAGCCCTTGGAGATAGCACAACTCCCTCCATGATGCTGTCCATGCCTCACACTCAGGCTTCTCCATCAGCAAAAACTTTTTAGAGGTGACAAACGGGGATGGCTACTTGTCCCCAAGGCCACATGGGTCCCTGCTGCCCCAGAAAGCTCCACTGTAAACATCTTCCTGCTCTGAGCCATCGAGGGAGGAGCAGCAGGCACAGGCTGGATCCCTGACACACAGATCTGCCACCCCGAACTAAAAATACCAGCAGCACCTCTGGCTGACGGAAAGGCAGGAGTGACACAGCCTCAGCTCCTATTTTTAGCTTATCTTTCAGGGCTTATTAGGTCTCCCTTTCCCTTCCTCCTCCGCAGGCTCCTGCAGATGACAGGCTGGGCTGGGAAACTCCCCAGAGAACCCCTCTGGGCCGGTGCCATCCCAGCTGCGCTTGCTCTTAGCGCTCGGTTTTCAGAGCAATTCCCTTCCCTGCAGCATCACCTGCCAGTGGCACGGAGTTCCTTCCTTCCTGGAACCCCCTCCCACCGAGGTGTAGCTGTAAAAACGCAGCTGAGTTGTTACCATGGGCTGCTGAACTTCCACTCTGATGATATCCTCGTAGATGTCATCGCCCTCGTCTTCGCAGGGGACGCAGTCGTAGATGTCCTCCCCCAGATCGTGCTCGCTGCAACGAGAAGGAGAAGGAGTCAGGGATAATAACGAGGGGATGCTCACTGTCACTTCACCACTGAGAAGGGAGGAGAGTCACAATCAGAAAATCCTGTGAGAGCTCATGTGCTCAGCCCCTGCTCTCTGTATTTCCCGGATCAGTGCCTGCTGCACGTTTCTCCCCGCTCGCCGGAGGCTGGAGAGGGCGAACGCGGCTCGACACGAGCGGGGATCACAGCCAAGAGCTGCTCCGTGCCCTGTGCCAGGCGTGCCCACGATGCCCACACCACCACGGGCTGCCAGCTCTGCCCCTGCAGAGCTTTTGCTCGGCACTAATGGGCCCAGCTGAGATGGATCTGCCAGCCAAGCGCCCAGCGGGACCATCTGAGCCACCAGAGCCACCAGCTCCAGCTCCACCTGCTCCAAAGGTGCCCACAACCTCCCCTTCAGCTCCTCTTCAGGACCAGGAGCAGCTCTTGCACCAGGGACTTTATATCATGCTCAGAGAATTCACTTGAAGGGTTGGATTTTGGTCTGTTTAAGGCTCTGTGTTCGCTCTTGATCTGATTTTGCTTTTCCTCACTGGAAGGTTTCCTCTGTGCCAAAAAACCATCCCCGTCCCCCAGCCAGGGGTGCAAACTGCTGTAGGAGCCCAGACCCACTCCAAGCAGGAGCAGGTATTAAACACTCATCCAATGTCTCTGAGCAGCAGGAGAAGCATCCCAGTCCTGATGCACCAACACCCCCTGGGCTGTGCAGGACCCACAGCAGCGCCTGGACCCAGCCCTGGGCATTCCCAGGTTTAAATGCTCTGCATCCCGTTATGTGAGTGATGCACCAACCCCCACAAAGCCCAATCCCTGCCCTGGTGGGCAACTGGGTGATTTTTAATCCAGCATTTCCCAGAGGAGTAGGAGGCTCTCCTGACCACCACAAGGCAATCTCATCAGACGCTCAGCTCGGTGGGCAGAAGCCAATAACAACATTTACAGCAGAGAGAAAATAAACAGCAAAACATCACATTTTGAGGATCAGCCCCATCACTTTGCAGCTGCCCCTGCACTCCCAGGCTTCAAAGGCATCCCAGAGCTGTAGTGCCCAGGTTGTGCTAAAGGTGATGGTGTTCAGTAATTAATTATCATCTGAGCCTTCACACCCCTCCCAGGGGCTCCTCAGCCTCGGAATACTTTTGAAAATTCAGCCCATATTAAACACCAATTAACAATAATAATTCCAGTGCTTAGATCTACAGGTGCTGGCTGCTAACAGCTCCCACTGAAGTCAATCCCACAGGATCAGGACAGTGTGAAATGCTGGAATATCAAACAGCACTCGCATATTTTACGAGCTGTGTCTTTCAACAGGGGTATTAATTACACACAAATAAATTTAGGTGTAAAGCTGTGCTCCAAGTGTGACACTCAACATCTCTCTATTATATATCAGGGAGCAGCAGAGCCCATCTGCCTGCAAAACCAGGCTTTACTGCTCTGCTTAAATACAGCCCTTTCTATTTATCCAAACAGATTTATTTAATAAAAGTTTGGGGATTTTAAATAAATACACTGGCATGATGTATCCATCCCATTCTTCCCGGGTGATGCATTGCAGCTGCTGCAATAATGCCCACTAATAGCTGGTGATCCATCTTCCCCCTCCCAGGCGTCGCCGTTATTATCTGCACCAATATTTATATTCTCAGCTCTGCTCCTCATCCACAGCCAGTCACTCCCAGCTCCTGATGAATCCCCCTGCCCACACCTCTCGGGCTGCTGGCTGTCTCTCCATTCATCATTTCCCTGGCTGGAGGGTTCTTGGGAACGTGTGGTTGGGTTCATGTCACGAGCAGGAGCCCAGCTGGGTGTGACACGACCAGGAGAGGGCTGGGGAGATGCTGCTGCTGGAGCAGAGCCTGCCTGGAGTGAGGGATGAACATCCCCAGCCCTGGAGAGCTTGGGAACTGCTTTGGGGCACGTGCAGAGGAGAAGATCGTGCTGAGGTGTCCCCGAGCATCACCTGGAACTCCTCTCCCACACAAGCATGTGCCACATCCAAGCCCCAGAGCCTGCCTGTCCCCAGCCTGGTGCTGCTGTTCCCAGCCTGCACAAAGTCTCCTTTTCTCCCTCTCCAAAGAAGCCATGAGCTCTGGAGCGTGGTGGGCACACACTGGGAGAAACCCAGGTGGCAGCACGTGATGCTGAAGGGGCTTTCACAGAATCATCAGGGTTGGGAGAGACCTTCAAGAACATCTGGTTCAACCTGAACCCAGCACCACCACCATCACCCCTACGCCATGTCCCCGAGGGCCACGTGGGTTTTGCTCAGTCATGGGCTGAGACTGGACAAGGATGGATGCCCCAAGGCCTGGCCCCACTTGGACCACCAGGAAAGAAATGCCTCCCAAGGGACACCCCAGCAGATTTGCCAACAGCCCTTGGACACAAACGCTGCGCCCACCACGTGGGGCCACATCCTGACAGCACCTCACAGCTCCATTCCTCTAATGAAGGGGCTGAGCCTCCCTGCTCCACTCCTTCCTGTTGCTCCACAGCAGATCAAGCCCTTCTCTACTCCAATTTCTGGTTTTGGGGAAAAAAATAGGAACTATTCCCACATCCTGGGGACACCGTGAAAGACACCTCCACTCCAGAGCTTTGGGGAGAGGCACCAGAGTTCCTCAAACTCAACAGCCGTGGCAGTATTACAACATCACCATTGTCCAGCAGTCTGTTATTTATTAAAACACGTTCTCAGTGCATCTCTGAGAAACACCAGGGGCTGCCAGTTTTTATGGAGAGCAGTAAACCACAAGGATCAGCCTCTCCTGGAGCAGCCCAGCAGCAGCCAAGCTCCTGCAGCGCCGTACGGATGTTGGCATCTCTGCATTGATCCTCACCTGTCCCCACACTGTGCCTGCCAGAGTTGAGAACACACACCCTCCCTGTCCTTAAAACAGGGATTGGGATGATTTTAGCCAGTGGAAAGCTCGGGACACACTGAATTCAGGCAATAAATTCAGCATCCCAAGCGTGTCACGGGCAGATGGAACAACTTGAGCAAGGCAAGCCAGATCACCTCATTCCTCACAAAGAAAAGCAATTTACTCCTTCAATAAAAGCAGCAGAGTCTGCAAGTTACCCGTGGGTATCAGAGCCTGTGATCTACTGCCTGGATTAGGAGATTCACTGACAGCTCTGGGGTTAGGAAAGGGATTTTAGCCGCCCTTCAGAGGGAACGCCAGCATTTGCAATTACTGTTATTAGGATGGATGTAACCAGCTTGGGGCTGGCAGCATCTTGCCGAGCCAGAAAAGCTGATCGTGAATAAAGCTTTTCATATCTAAGGCAATTTCAGGCAAAACCAGTGCTTTTGGCTGAGCTCTGCCTCCCTGGCAGTGCCTGCCCTGCACTAACACCCACCCGGCCAGGCAGCAGCCGTGCCAAGGAGCAGCTCCCAGAACAGAGGGACTGGTGCCAGGACGCTGCCTTGGAGTGAGGGAAAGCAGCAGCAAGTCCACAGAATCACAGAATGGTTGGGGCTGGAGGGGCCCATGGGCACAGACAGTCCATGATGCCCCAATAAATGACATGCAGCAGGCCCACCACGCTGAAGGAACCCTGCAGATCATCTTTGCAATGACACTGGGGGGAAGTGGGGAAGCTCTGATGGATTTCAGGGCCACTGAAGAGCCTCTCCACCCATAAAAGCTGCTGTGGGAAGTTGATGAGTTTGTACCAGCCTCAAGAATTCAAGGACAAACCCTCATGACAAACCCACCACACCAAAACTCCGTCCAAGCCACGCTGAGGAAAGAGTCAGAACCACCAGGAACTTCAAAAGAAAGAGCAGGAAGGGACAGAAGGAGCTAAAATAAGACAACCCAGAGACAACCCCAAATTTCCAGTCCTGTGACCAGCGTTAAGAGCCAGAAGATCTCAGAGCCACCACAGGTCCAGGCTGGGAGATTTGCAGGGTCTCTGAGGAGCTGCCCAGCAGCTGTGAGGCTCCAGTCCATCCCAGTAACCCCCACTTTCTCATTCTCACCCTGCACTCACAGCTATAAATACACAGTTCCTCCAACCAACCCCCTCATTCTGTCAGAGAGGACAAGCAGAACCCTAAATTTGCAGCACATCTGGCAGGTTTAGCTTTCAGGGTGAGGGAGTGCAAGATGTGCAGCTGCTGGACTCGAGATCTTGCAGGGTTTTAATTACTCAGAATGGACTTGGATGGAGACACTCGTGTGGAAACAGCAGGAGAAGCCTTTTCCCATCTATTCTGCTTGGGTCTAACATTCGCCATTCCAGGTGGAATGTTCTGATCCCAAGGAAAAGCCTCACACAGTTACAGTGACCAATATGATCCCAGAAATGGCACAAAAAGGACCTGTAAAAATCAGTATGAGGGACACAGAAGGGACAGACACGTTTACAGGCACTCTGGCTCAAGTGCCCTGCACCACAGAGCCATTTATTTGAGGGGCTGTTGTGCCTGGTTTGTCCAACATAAAAATAATGAGAAAAGTGGCAGCTCACTTATCATCTCACCTTGGCTCCTGTGCTCGTTACTTTTTTTAATGCATGTGAGAAATTCTGCTGATCACAGCACTATTTTGGAAGATGTGAGGGGGGCAATGCTGGTGACAGCAGTGAGAGAAGCATGAGGAAACTTCAGCAAGAAGCTGAGCCCAGAAGAGGCATCACTTGAGAAACTGTGGCCTAGCAGATCTCCTTCCCCCCTTCTATAGGATGGAAAGTTTGGGAATACACACAATTATCCCAATAAATTTTTTAGGGATAAATTCCCAGTGAGCTGCAGCTCAAAACAAGAGCAGGGGACATTGACACCGACCTGTGGGACAGAGCTTTCCAGGGGTAGGGTTTGGTGGGGACCTGCTTTGCCAGAACACTTCTTTGGTCCTTTATGCAACACCACAACTCCTCTCCTCAAAACAAATTATCTTCAGAAGAGAAAATAAAGGTGAAAGTTATGCAAATTAAATGTTTCACGTCAAACCATTCACAGAACTTCTGCCTGACAGCCAACAAATAACCCAAAATCTGCCCTGTGTAATCTACCTAATTGTGCCACTGCAGAGGGACAGTGCCATGAAGTGGAGAAGGTCCATCACAAAGAAGGCTCTGGGGCTGTAAAGAGGGCCGGGATTAATCACTGTCATAAATTTAATGAGACAAAATAACTGGAGAGAGCTCAAGTGGCAGTGGAGAAAATTTAGGTGAAATGTTAAGTATAGCTCTGAGGTACCAGGATGGTTTGGAGCAGCTGAAAGAGCCATAAAGGGGGATGGAAAAGCAGTTGGCAGGGCACTAAGGTGGATAATTGCCTCCTGACATCAGTTCCCAGCAACCACAGCCATGTGGGAAGCAGCAGCTCCCATCCCTGGGGATCTGCAGGAGCATCCCCGGGACAAGGGTCACTGACACATCCCTGATATGGGGGCACAGGCTCCAGAGCACGAACCCGCTGCTGCTGCTGCAAAACCCAGCTCGTTTCACGGACAAACGCCCCCCAAAGCGGCTGCTCCAGGGTCTGGCACGGGCAGGCTGGAATAAATCAGGCAGCAGAGGCCAATTGTCCCTTTACTGCTCCTCACAGCATTGATCAGGCACCACTTGCAATGCGAGCGGCCCTTGCCATCTGCCCGGGCTGCCTGCAAGCTGCCATCTGGCCCAGGGCACAGCAAACCGAGGGGCCAGAGGGCTGAAAACAGGGAATTTGAGAACTTCCCAGCTCCCCTGATAGCCTTTTAGCTTCTCTTCCCATTTCCATCACCAATTGTTTGGGGTTTTTTTTTAACTAAATAGCTGTTTGCAGGCAATTATGTGCCTTGATCTGCTGGCTGGGGATCTGTCTGGAGCTGGGATTAATCCCTGCAACACCCCAAAGGTGAAAGCACAGTGGGGTCATCAAGGCTTAAACATCCTTTAAACACAGCAGTAGCCCGTGGCTGCCCCATGATTGCACACAGGGTTTGTTCCTGCATCCCCTGGCACTGGTTTTTGTCCCACAGCTCATCTCTGCTGGGAGAGTTCTCAGGATAAAGGTTCTCACTCTTTAGAGCATCATGGGGACAACAGGGACAAAGCCTGGTTCCTTCTGCTCCCCAAATCAGCACCTCCATCACAAACATGTTCATATTTTACAGGCTCTGCAGCACAGGAATTCAAAATCTCAACCTGGGGACACCAAACTACTCCACTCAAGTACTTACAGCTGAAACGAAGCATTCTGACATCCTCCAAAAAACCTCATTTACCAGCCCCCAAAATGTCTTGTTAGAACCAACTCAGTGTTTATCCTGAGCTTCTTCTCCACCAGCCCAACACCCAAAGACAGCTCCCTTTGGGGGATTCCTCTCTCCCACAGTGAACTGGTGGCACAGAGCCCACCAGGCTTGTCCCTCCTCACCCACCCTTGTCCCTCCGAGGCCTGTGGGGACAGCAGAGTGGCACCTTGAGGTGACAAATCCCTGCTGGAGCAGCTCCCTCCACACATGGGGTCATTTCCCTGCCTGCTGTGCAAATCACTTCCTCGCCTCCCAAAAAAAAAAAGCGTTTTGGCTGCAGCCACATCTTCCCAAGGCTGCTGGGTCATCAGCAATATTAAAGGCAGAGATGCTGGATGGACTGAATCACTCCCAGCAGTGAATGCTGCCCTTGTTGAGCTGTTTGGAGAGGGCAGGAGCTGAGGAAGAGCTTTCTCATCGGTGCCACAGGCTGTGGGGCCCGGGGCACACCACTGGCACTGGCACATTTCCAGGCACAGCTCCCTGCTCCAGGGGAAACAGGGCACAGTTGCTGCTGTGCTGCAGGCAGCAGGAGCAGCAGCACTCGTGCTGGGGGTTCTCTGGGGCGTTTTTGGGGTTTTTACAGCTGCAGGTGAATTCTGACACCGTTTCGTAGGCCGCGTTTCCACGCTCGGGGAGGGCAGGCCTGGGTGAAGGAATTTGTGCAATCCCTGCTGATTTCAACGTGCCTTTCCCCCACGAGTCCTCAATAAGGTGTAAAAAAGAGGATTTTGCAGAGAGTGGGAAAGCAGGGGAAGTTAAAAGTTGGAGATCCGGGACAGAACAGGGAAATCAGTAGGAATAAACCTCTAAGTTATCTATGGGCATCACAGCCCCTCTGACCAAGGGACAAGGAATGTTTGGGAAGCTTCCACCTGGACACCTTGTCCCCAGCAGACTTGAAAGCTGGGAAGCCACTTCCAGCACCAAATAAGCAAGTGCAGCATCCCAAACCCACCCTTTGTAGGCCAGCACTGCCATCCCCACCAGCACTCGTGTGAGAGTCCCCACACAAATCTCCATCCAATTAAAAGCACATCTGTGTGTGAGAAACAGGAATTTTAAACCCCAATACTAAAGGGATTTTGAGAACTTTTGGAGAGGGGGTACAAAAAATGCTATTCTTGAAAGGATCCCTTTCTTAGTTAAAATTTTATTAAACTGCAGCTGCTGGGAGCCAACAGCAAGCAGGGAATTCCAGGGCACTCCATTCCTCCGCTGGTAATTTATGATTTACTTTTGTAATAACTGAAGCCATAAGGAACTCATTGGATTAAGGAGTCTTATTATTTATGTTGTGGAACAATAATATTTAACTGCACAAAGCCACATATCCACCCATGCAGTCCATCCCTCCATATGCAGCAGACTGCACTTCATAAGCAAAACCCTTGATGGGAATGCTGCCATTGAATTCCAATAGTGCCTGCACTTCACCGTGTGTGTTGCAGCTCAAGGTTGATTTTAAAAGCCTGTTACATCATCACCACAGGAGGAAAAACCAGATAAACACAGAGACAGCAGCAGCATCACCCCACGTCCCACCAAGGACAAGCAGGAGGGGTGTCATGGCAGGATGGGGCTGCCACAACCCTGGAAGTGTCCAAGGCCAGCTTGGATGGGGCTTGGAGCCACGTGGGACAGTGAGAAGGGTCCCTGCCCGGTGCAAAGGGGTGGAATGAAATGGTCTTCAAGCTCCTTTCCAACCCAAACTGTTCTCTGATTGCCCCAGGGCCAGCTGGTGTGGTCCAGAATCACACATGGGGGATGCAGCTCCATGTGCCAGCACCCCAAAAATGCCATGGGGGGAACCAGCACTGTTAACAATGGGTACCTCACTCCTAGAGCTGGCTCGGGTCACCTCAGAGGATAAATTGTGTCCCAGGGTTTTGGGATTTGAGAGGAGGAGGGGATCCCCTGGGCTTGGCCCCTTTCACCCCCCACCAAGCCACTCATCAACTCAACCTGATTAAAAGTGACATCTCCCAGGGCTTTACACGAGAAAAAGATGGACTTTTGTCAGAGCACAAAAATCTCCTGGCAAAAGGATCAAAGCAGCCGTCCTGGCTCTCCCAGCCCCGCTGTCAAACTTTATCTGCCTTTGCTGGAAACCCACGGCAACTCTTCCCCACGTCCCCTCCCAGGAGAAGGTGAGGCCACTCACTCTGCCAGCTCCTCCAAGCTCCGGTACACGTCATCATCGTTCTCCGTGGTCTCCTCCGAAGGGAAGGGCCTGGGAAGGAAAGGAATGCCAGGGTTATATTGGTGCCTCACCCCTCACAGCAGAGCCCCTGAGCTCAGCCCAGCCCTGAGCATCCTGCTGGGAGGCACAAAATTCTCATTGCAAATCCATTTTTGTCCCAGAATGACACCATGCCCGCTGCTCCCCGAGGACAGAGCTGGCAGGGCAGGGCAAGAATGCACGTGGGGAGGCTGGCTGAGCACACAGGGCAGCCCTTGGGCACCAAAATGAGGTCTGACAGCACCTCAGAGCCCCCGGGGCTGAGCCCTTCCTGCTGAGCTGGTGCTGCACAAACAGCTCAGGAATCTTAATTCCAGCCTGGTGTTGGATTTGTTGGGATGGAGAAACATCTTCTCCCCCAGTGATGGAACCTTTCTACCCGTGAGCTCCTTCCCTGCTCAGCCAGGCAGGGCTGGGCACTCTGTGGTGCTCCCACTGGCACCTCCCAGCAATCCCACTGGAATGAAGGAGTCCTGATGAACCCCAGGCTTCCTCATCTTAACAACTTTGTGACAGCTGAAAAAAGTTAAACCCCTGGAGATGAGGGAAAGGACACCAAAAGGGCAGAAAGAAAGGAGGGGAGAAAGCAGATTAAAAGAGCGAGGGAGGGAGTGGGGGAATACAAGAATTCCTTGGCTCATTCTGAAGCAATAACCAAATCATGTATGAGGGAGATGAAAAATACTGTTTTAATTAAACCCCACGTATTATTGCTGGCACAGGGCCAGGCTGGGCTGTGGCTCTGCTGAGGCTGGAGCATCCCCGTGGGCACAGGCAGCCTTGCTCCAGCCCCAGCACAGGGACAGGGAGGGGTGGCAGCAGGGCAGCTCTGCCCATCCCTCCTGGGCATCCTGGAGAAGGCAGGTGGGGCTGTGAACCTCAGGGATGGGACACGAATGCTGTGCAGGAGCAAAGCTGGCCACATGAGAACCCCTAACTGCCCTCAGAGCAATTTCCTCCTCTTCCCTCCCTGCCCATGATGGATTGCCTCTCCTGAAAGATTTAATACATGGCCTGGTTAGCCCCCAAATTTGCTATTTTTGGATCCTTTCACTGGCATTAATTTGCTTTCTCTCCCCTGCTACACCTCAGCCTTCCTCAGGTGAGCAGCTCCAGACCAAGCATTTTGAAATAGTGCTGAGACCTGCAGCGAGCTCAGGTGGCGAGTCCTGGAGGGGAAAGAGCTGTGGTGACCCCAGCCATGGAGCAGGACAACTCCAGCTGTCACAGCTGCCCTGCCTCTGCAACAAGGAGCACACAAGGTGTGTGCAACCACGTGCAAAGTGGCGACACAGGAGGGAGGAAGGCAAGGGATGCAAAGCTCTGGCAAGAAGGCAGAACTCAGAGGTGACCTCTGTTTAAACATCTCTTGTTACAACAAGAAAAAGAAATCCAGCACAAGGCACGACCTCCTTTCTTTCACGTGCATCTTCTGCTCTTAATCTCTATTTCCTTCCCCAGCGCTCGCCACACGGAGAGAGAGGAGTGAAAGAGCCATAAAGAATATTAAAATCACATGGACACATCTCCAGCCATAAATCTGGCCTTGAGGTGTAATTGGCTCCTGGGATACAGCTCCCCATGTAAGGAGGGGGCAGGAAAAGGGAGAAAAATATCTCCTAATCAGAGTTTCATAGGGATGCAGCTCCCCTGGCCCTCCCAGCTTCACCTTGACTGGCAGTGAAGGCCCAGAGTGAAAGTCAGGGCAGGGGAGGAATTAATAACCTGTGTCCCTGCAGTGGCAGCTAATGGCTAAAGAAGGACTCACAGAATGCAATTAGAGGAGAAGTCACACCAGGGTGAGGATTACTAAACAGAGCATCCAAAATCTGCAGGTGAAGGGCAGCTTTTTGGACAAAGCCTTGGGTTTTTCCTTTGTTCATCCCTTGCTTTTCCCCAGGAGTTCTAAGTGCAACAACACAATTCAATTTAGCTCTACCAACAGCCACTCTTTGAAATATCTCCCTACTTTTGACTTAAGCTCTCTTATACATCCATTTGGGTTATTTTTTTGTCACTGAACACACCTGAGCTGGCTGCAGAAATGGATTTGATGTGCTAGGGACAGACTGGACACCCCACCAGATCCCCATCAAGGCAGCACTGGGAGATCTTTTAACCCAGTATTTCTCACAAGCACAGGGTTTTCACTGAGAACCTTCCCACAGATCCTGCCCTTGGCCCCAGCCATGCAGGGAGCAGCATCTCCTCCACCCAGCTGGGTGAAGGTGCTGCACCTTCCCCAGCAGCAAACACCTGGTCTGGGACCAATCTCTGTGTCTTTTNTTTTTTTTTTTTTTTTTGGTAAAATGAGTAAAAATGTTGTCAGTCAAAAGATCTAAAAGCTCTGGATTCCCTGGGAAATTCTCAAAGACCTCCAGGCACACTGCAACTTCTTCTGTAGGAGCACAGTACAGCTGGGAACACCCAACAGTAATGACTGTTTTGAGTCCAGCTCTGCAATGATCCCAGTGTGTTAAAATTCATTTGAAAACGTCTCTTATTCCATATCTTTAGCTAAGCACCAGCTTTTTTCACTCCACCACCATGCAAAACCACCTGCTGAGCCATTCATCCTCCCAGCCCCTGCCTGGGCTGCTGTGAGCCCCACTTCACTCAGATGAAAAGCAAAAGCCCCCAGTGCCATCAAACAGTGCTGGAACAGGCTCTGAAGAGATAATAAAGCTCCCAAAGCAGACTCCTCCACAGACAAACCCCCAGCACTCCACAGCATCGCTTCCAGAGATCAGAGGAGGGAAGGGAAGCGGGAGCGACCTGATGTGTTTGTTTCAGAGCCCAAAAGGGAAGAAAAGACCAAGCAATTTGTTCTGGAGTTTAGAGTGAGCTGCTTCTCTGGAGGGCAGGACTTAGAGCACATGATGCTTCTTGACACGTGAAGCAAAGCACCCCCTTGATCTTACACAAACATTTTGGCCACTTTCTGGAACTCACAGAGCTCCCTGCAAACGGGACGCAGGCAGAGCCAGCCACAGCCACAGCACATCACCCACAGGGACAATCAATTAATATTTCACGAGGCACCTCACACAAAAAAACCCCTCCCACACCACATCCTCACCGTCCATCCCTGCACAGGGAATCTCTCAGCGCTGCCTGGCTGCTCTTTCCTCTGAATTATTTAACGGGAAGAGCCAGGTAGGCTGCAATTCTAACAGCAATAAACAGGGAGGTTTATTTATTTATGAGCGTATTTCAGCATCTGGGCTGCCTTGTCCTAGCAACTGAAGCCACCTCTTCACCTCTGCAGAGGGTCAGGGATGAGGCAGCTTCAGTCTGATCATTCTGTACAGCAGCATCTTGGCCTCAAATCCATGTGGGGCAGAGCAAGGACGACCCAGCATGGTTTATTTACCATTTTTCCAGCCTCCACTGTGATTTCTTGGGGTCAAACACCACCCCTGGGAACAGCAAGCCTGGTGAGAAGCAGAGAGGGAGGAAATGTCCCACTCGAGGCACTCCATCCCACCGAGGCTGCTCTCAGGGGAGATGGACTGTCAGGCAGATCTGCAAGGAAGTTTTCCTGACTTGTGCAAACACCCTCAGGAGTCTAAAGGAGGTGATTTATCCCTTTCTGGAGGGGGATTCCACCCTCCCAGCACCAGCAGGATAATCTCCCCCTGTTTTCCTAAGTCCAGGGATAACACTTGAGTGTTTTAAAAAGCAGGTGGAGCGTGTGACACCCGGGCAACCTGAGCTGCTCCCATCTGCTGTCCCTTCTGCGAGGGATTTCTTCAGTCACAGCAAGGACCAGAGCCTCAAGCTGGTGCAAAGGAGCTTCTGCAGCTCTGCTGGGATGGACAGGGCTGTGCTGAATCCTCCTGGCAGAAAAATATTCCCATGGTGTGGTGTCTACAGCCTGAAATGACACCCTGCAGGACTTCCACAGCTGCCCTGGCTGGGTGCACAGAGCCCCTGACATCCCTGTTTTGAAGGAAGCATCATGGCAATGCACAGAAAACCCACAGGACACTGATTTCACCGACATTTTAGGCTTCAGGCTGTGTTTCCATGGGAGTTTGGGAGTGGGGTTCTCAGCTCCACAGCTCCCATGCTTCCAGAAAAGTCCTTCTGTCCCACTGCTGAGGTTTAATGCTGCTTCGATCCCAAAATTTCAGACTTTGGCTGTTCCCAGCACATCATTTTGGTAGCTCCAACCTTCCCCTTTTCTTTTTCCCTCCTCTTTTTTCTCCAGGAGGACGAGTCACTGGGGATCACCCCATTCCTGTGACTGTGCCCCCTGTCAGCCATCAGTTCTGGAACCCTGGGCCCACCACCCTGAGCGCTCCTGGAGCTGCCCAAAGAAAACCATGTATTTTTCCAAGACTTTTACACACCACTGAAAATGCTTCCCTCATTGCCTTCGTGGAATCAGGCAGATTAAAGCAGCATTAATTTACCAAGAGGTGGCTGTGAACTGACCAGGGACCAGCAAAGAGGTGACCTGGAGCTGCATCTCCAGGCCTGCCCTCCACCCAGGCAGCACCTCCAAGATTTGGTTCCCATCTGTGACATGGGAGCAGCATCAGGTCAGATCTCGGTCTGCTGCGAGGTAAAACCACACTATTAATGCCCCCAAAATCCATTTATATAAAGCAGAATAGAATCAATTCTCCCCGTGCAGAACAAGACACATCAGAGCATACCAAAAGCTGCTGAATTTAATTAAAATCACACTTTTCTGTTACGTTACTCATCTCTGGAAAGAAGCACCTCACGCGGCGCCAAATTTTAGACACGTCCCCTGAAAAATTACAGTTTGCTGTTATTTGTGGTCTGGAACTTGCAGAAATTCTCGCAAGATTAATTGTGATGGAAATTCAGCAGGGAAAGAGAGAGTTACATCACCAGCTAACACAAAGATGATGATGGTGATGATGATGATGATGATGATTTTGCAGGAGAGCTGCAGGCCCTGCTTTATCCTCAGCTCCAATCTCAACTGAGCATTTCGGGAGATGAGAAGACAAGAAAATAACAGCTCATATAATTTTATGTTTCAACACATTATCGCATTTTTAAAAACCGCTCGTGTACCAATGCCTGGCTCAAGCAAGAGGGGTGATTTTCTCCTCACTTCAGCTCCACGCTGACGAGAACAGATGGATAAAATCAAAAGGGGAATCCAGAAATGTCTTTCTTGAAAAGAAAGGAAAAAAAAAAAAGACCCAAACCCTGTGGGGTAACAGCACAACCAACCACTAGGGAATGATTGCCCCAGTGGGATGCATCCCACCCAACAACATCCACTGCCTCACACTGGAAAACACCTGATGAAAACACAAATCCTGAAATCCCCATTTTTAACTTGCAGCAAAGCAGAACAAGGAGACCTTTCAGCACTCTGAGTTTTTCTGCTGTACCTGAGCAGCTGCCATCCTATGAAACGTGTGCCAATAAAAATAAATAATTACCAAAATGGACCTTTCTGCCCGATTCCAGCACTGCTGTCTGCAGGGAAAGCACCAGCAGCACATCCCAGCCAGGAGGGGCCCAGCTGTGCAGCATAAACCAGCTCCAAACAGCCCATTCCGAGGGCCACCAGGAATCCCTTCCCCAGCGAGGTGCAGAGAGAGCTGGGCTGTCCCAGAGCATCCAAGTGCCGCTCTCCAGGCACAGCCCATGGCAGTGTCCCTGTCCCCCAGAGCTGGGAACTTTCCAGGTCCCCTATTTTGGACCAGCTGAGCCTGGAGCCCTTCTCCATCCTCAGAGCATCCCTGGGGCATGAGCTGCGTTTTGGGAGGACAATCAGAGGTGCTGCAAAGGTCCTGCAGGGCGGGCAGTGGCACAGGAGGAGCCCGAGGGATGCAGCAGGTGGGCAAAGCTGATGAGCAGTGACACAGCAGGTGACCCCAAAGCCCAGCAAGCCCCACCCGAGCCCAGGCAGCAGAGCTGAGCCCATCAGAGCTGTGTCTTCACTATGCAAAGCTGCTGCTGGGGAGGGGGACAGAGAAGCTGCCTTTGCCTTGTGAGCAGATGCTTTCGGGGTGACCTCAGCATCCCCCCAGCCTACAAAGCAGCCGCAGGAAAACATGTCAGGGATATTTTTCAAGGCTCTCTGTGAGGATACAAACTTGCCAAAATAAATGTGTTAAGAACGTTTTTTTAGCGGGAAAGGAGCTGCTTTTCAGCCAAGGATTCTGCTTACCAACAAATGGAGGAGCTTTATGGTGACTCCTAAAGGTTTGGTGGTGTCACAAGAAACAGTCTCCACCTGACCTCCTGCTTGTGAGGCTTGTGCTGAGCTTCTCTGAGCTTGTGCTGGTGACCAGTTCCAAGACTGGTCCCAGTTCCAGGAGAGCTCTGCAAAAGCAGCAACTCTACCCAGTTCCAGCCAAGGATCCTCCCCCAGCCTTCTCCATCCATTTTATAGCAACACTTAAAGTGTGTACACGGAAAACACAACGGCCATAAAAGAATAATGGGCAGAGTGCAATTCCAGAGAGCCGCTGGCAGGGAATAAAGCAGTCCTTGTAAAACCAACCTTCGGGAGAAGAGGTGCCCTAACAACCTCCTCACCAGAAGACACTTGAGGACTTAATTGTTAGCGCCTTTAATTGCTTGCCATTTTCACACCCAGCTGGATCCACCTCCCATCCCCAGGGGCAGGGGGAGCAGAGACCGAATCTGATCTGCAGGAAGCCTCCAGCACGCTGAAGAATCCTTGCAAATGGCAGAAAAGTTCTTCCCCCATCTCCCTTCTCTCCTTCAGGACAGTGTGAGGAACATCCTGATCAGCTCCAGCTCGTGCCACCAACATCTTCTGCAAGAAGTGGGGTTTGCTGGTGGCATTGATGCCTTAAGTTTTAGCTTTTATATTTTTCAGATTCTGTGCTGCTTTAGTGTGCAGTTCTGAGCTTCATATAAAGTGCTGGTAAGCTCTCTGCACAGCGTGGGCAGACAAAGCAATTCCTTTTCTAGCTTGGGACCAAGGACAATCAATACTAGTTTCAGGCCCAAGAGCATAAACAACGTGGACTGAAGAGAGAAAAAAAAGAAGGATGGG
The DNA here is from genome assembly GCA_013398275.1 of Promerops cafer. Lineage (NCBI taxonomy): Eukaryota > Metazoa > Chordata > Aves > Passeriformes > Nectariniidae > Promerops > Promerops cafer. The sequence continues at coordinate 80,661 of VZSE01002194.1, read as the reverse complement.
ACTTAATAATCTAAAGCTGTAATTGGACAATTAACTCCAATATGCAAGTGGACCAGAACTTATAAAAGTGTGAGACCTTGTGACCTGTTGTCCATTTTGTGACCATTTTGGGTCCATCTTGGGTGTAGCCCTGGCTGGGCCCTTGTACTGCCCAAGGTGTATCCATTGAGGATCCCCTTTTAATAAATCCCTACTTCATTCTTTACCTCTGTCCAGCCTCTGTTCTAGGTCAGCCTTCTCGAGGCATCAGGATCACAAAGCCCTTTTTACAGGGTCACCCCCACTGCAAGCAGAAGGGTCACCCCACACCACCGTGGGGCTCAGTCAGATGGGGAAATGGGTTAAAGTCAGGAAACCTGGACAAAAGTCCAGGTTTAATTCCGAACTGGTGGCTGAATCACCGAGGAACTCCCTGATCACCCAGTGACACACACTGGGATCACAGACACAGGGCAGGGGCTGCAGGCCCAGCTCCCTGTGCCCCCTGCCCCTCCCCTGCAGGCAGCAGCCTGGGCAGCTCCTGCCAGGAATGCTGCTCTGCCTCTCCCTTCCCACCCCTCCTCCCTTTTCCCCCACTCACATCCTGATATTATTGGCAAGCTGTTAAGCACAGAAACTCCAGGGCTGACAACGCTGAGTCCTCATTTCGAGCCCGTGTGATGCTTTACCTGGGCCGAGGGGAGCAGGGGTGAGCCCTGTCAGCAGGCAGGGGCTGCAGGGAACTCTCCTTGGGCCAATCCTCACTGCAGGCAGGATGCTGGTACTCCTCTGCCTGCCTTGAACGTGCCTGGAGGTGGCTCTGACCTGGGCTAGTCCCAGTGTTGAGCTTTTCTCCTCTCCCCTCTCTGTCTGCACTGCAGAGATGGGAAAGATCACACAATCCTGGAATGGTTTGGGAGGGACCATAAGGATCATCCCATTCCAATCTCCCTAATCCAACTTCCACTAAACCAGGTTGCCCATCCAGCCTGGCCTGGAACACTTCCAGGGATGGAGCATCCACAGCTTCTCTGGGCAACCTGTTCCAAAAAAACCAGAGACAGGATGGCCAAGATGGCCATCCCACAGGGTGCCCATGGGCAACCCAGCCCTGACAGCCACTCCCACTGGATCTGGACTGGTCACTTTTTCTTCCAACTGACACAAAGGGGTCCTGCCTTGGCCCCAAGAGAGGGAAAACTCATCCCTGTGTCCTTCCCTCCATGGCCCAGCCAAAGCATCGCCACTGCTCCTGTGAGAGAAGCCTCCTCTGACAGCCAGGATTCACCCTCCTGCCCATCTGCAAATGTTTTTAACTGTCTTTTATTAGCTGTGGTGCCTTCTGAGGAGAGTCACCGAGAGGTTCAGTTCATATAGAAAGGATTTACTCAGATTTAGGGCCTCCATAAAGGCCTCTGAACATGCATCCCCTTCTCAGCTGGGCTTTGCTGTGCACACATTAAAAATGCATGCAGGCAGCACGAGCCAATATTCCTGAACCTCCTGCTTTGCTTGCAGAACTCTGCTTCCAGGAAAAACACAGATCTCGGGGAGATGAATAAACACATGCCCCCTCCTCTGCTCAGAGCTCACTTCCAGCCCCCAGAGCACGAGGTGGATGATGGAGCCCAGAGGACGCCAGGATGTGCCACAGGCAGCAGGGAACTGTCGTGGCTGTGGCAGGAAAAGTCTTAAGGGAAAACAGAAAAAAAAAAAGCTTTAAGAAAATAATTATAATCCTGGTTTATTGGGGCCTGCAACAATAAGTCTTGTTGTCCTCCAGAGAGCTGAGTTTGCTCAAGAAAACTTGGAATGAAAACTCGGAAAGGGAATGAAAACTCGGAAAGGGAATGAAAATTCTTGCTCCGAAGCACAGGAGAAGCTTTGCTCGACACCCCTGTGTGAAGACCACGCTGCTGCAGAACCCTCCAGGCTGGCTGGGAAGTGCCAGGCAGCGTGGGAATGGGGGAATGGAATTAGGGCTGCAGTGGAAAATCCTGGCTGGATAATAAAGGCTCCTTGTTCAGGGACAGCCAGGGATGGAGCACAGTGGAACTTCTCCCTGGAAGTGCTGAGAGTCCTCCAAAAAGATGGAGGAAAGGATGAGAACCAATAACAAATCTGCTCTCCTGAGCAATGAGGATCTGCTCTTTGCCCCTGTGTACAACCCTTTGGGATAACAGAGGGATCAAAACCCCAGCAAAAAGCTCCCACCCCATCAGCACAGAGCCTGCTTCCTGCAGGATCTCTGGAAGCAGCCTTGGGATGGGGACAAGGCAGGCAGAGGATGGTCACAGCAGGGCTGGAGCTACAGCTGCTGCACATTAGGCACATTGCAAATAAAACACTGCATTCAGGAGCCAGTTTTTGCCCTGGTTTTGCTGCTTGTTTCTTGGAAGAAACACTCTGTCATCTCCACAGAGCTACCCTGATAGCTATCTGCAGCACTCTGGGAAACAGGGCTCCTCTGCCAAGGTTCCTGTAGCCAGAAATTATTAAGACAGAAAGAGTGATTTTTTTATTTTTTTTTTCACTGAACAGCACACAAGATTGATTTTTATTTTTCCTCCACGCCATGAAACTTATTCAAGGACAAGTAACAGGCTTTGGGATTTATTTCACTCTTAATTTGCGTGATCCTGATTCTCAGACCCTAAAATAGGGATTGGAGCAGAGCCACATTCGTGCTGTGGGGCTGAAGGCCATACAATCCACCCAGCATCCAAATTTCACTGTATTTACCATGGTTTTAAGCACTGTGCCTAAGCCAACAAGATTTCTCCCACTTCCAATGGAAGCATCTTCACTCGGGAGAGGGACCCCAACGAGCTGGGGGGCAGTGGTGGCTGATGTGAGCAGTCCCTTCAGGGAGCCAGAGCTCGTGCTGGCTCCCACAAGATCAGATTAATTAATATTAATTCATTTGAGATTAGTTTCTGTCACTGAGGGGGTTGTGATGGTGCAGCAAGCAATCACCTAATTTAAAGGAAAGAAGCTGCAGCAATGGACAAAGCCAGGGCTCTGTGGCTGCAGGGGACAGTGAGGTGGGAGGGAACACTCCCAGGAAGGTATTTTCCTGGAATTACAGAATTCATTTCTAGTCTGTTCTATTTTCCAGCTGAAGGAGTGACAGCATTCTCTGTTCCTGCAGAGCTGGAGGAGAAACAGGGTTAATTCACAGGAAAACAGGGTTAGAAGCAAAGGCTCGCTAAACTCTGTGCTATTCTTGTGTAATTATGGTGCCAAAAGCTTCCAAGATAAAGGATTTTAGTGGGAACTGTAAATGCCAGTTGTAAAATGAATGAGAAAAACACAAATACCCACAACAGCAAAGCCTCCCTTGTCTGTGGATCTCAGCTATCCCAGCCCTCAGCACAACCAAGAGGGGCTCAGCCAAAGCCTTCCCAGGGCATGGCAGCTCCTTCATCCTCTGAGCTGGATCCAGGACCTCCCTCCCTGCCTTGGGAAGGGCTTTGCCAGGGGGTGACACCCTGGAACCCTCCCAGTGATGCCCCAAGACCTAAACCCAGCCCTTGCCAAGGCACTGCACTTTGTGCACGTGAACCCCCCGCTGCTCCCGGCCTCCAAACTCCTTGGATGCTCTTTTCCCTTAAAACAAAAATCTCTGCAGGCTCCTCCAGGACTCAGGGCTATCATCATCACACACAGCCCTTAACTTGCAGCACATCTTTCTTCCTCAATCCCTCGCCCCCTGCTTCTCCCCCCAGCCCTGCTGGGATCTGTCGGATCCGTGTTTAACAGATGGGAAGGCTCCAAGCTGGTTTTACACGTGCAAAGCTGCTCCCCTCCAGCAACCTCGCTGCAGACAAGGCAGGGAAAATATGTTCCAACAGTGGGAATCGTGGCAGGGGGTGCTGGGGATGGGTGGCAGGGCTGGGAGTGGGGCAGGGACCCCATCCATCCCTTCATCCTGGCTGTGCCTGGCTTGGGATGCACCAGAGATCCCCACCCAGAACAGCAGCAGGACACATGCTGTGGAGAAAATCAAATGTGTCCTGTAGCTGGGGGGTGAAAACACACACCCTCCCTCCCCCAAAAAACAAGGGAAGGTAATTTAGGCTGCAAACTCATCCCTGTTATAGCCGTGGTCCTAATGAGATGTTCCCAGATTAATAATACAAATGCACTCTAACGAGGAAAGCAATTGCAAAGCAATTTTGCAGGGAGCTGAACAAAGAGCAGGATAACAGCTCTGCTTAATAGGGGCTGTGTGCTGCTCTTAATTCCTTCTCCACTGCTCCCTCAGCGAGCAGAGGAGGAGCAGGCAGCACACCCTGGGTGCCAGGGCACTCCCACCCCTCACCAAGGATGTGCCTTGGGCAAAGCCAGGGGGACATTTCCCAGCTGTGAAGGGCAGAAAGGTCCCTGGGCTCTCCTGGGGACTCACAGGGACTGTGGGGACAGTGGGGTGATGCCCCAGCTCCTGGGCACTACTAGCTTTCCTGGGATCCCTCGTGAAGTTCAGCAAAACCTCCAGCTAGAGACACCACAACTCACCCTGCTGCCCTCCCCAGCACGAACAGTGCACACAGTTCCTCATATTTTCACTTATTTCATCTGAAACCATTCCCAAGCAGCTGTAAGGATCCTTCCCACATCCCAGAGGCACCCTTGGTGTCTGTTTAACCCCATTATGTGCAGTTTCTAAAGAGTCTGATGTGATTAAATACAAGGAATATGGAGAGGGAGAGATAGGGAGAGATGTTATTTTAAAGCATCATACTGAAAGGATCTTACCTAATTCCTTTGGTTTGAGCAATACTGTGGAAGGAGAGCCTGGATACTGCAGAGATCACCTGGAAATGAGAGAAAAAGATGCTGCTGTGCTTACTGAGGACACAGGAAGGTTTGGTGGGAGCCCAAGGCCCCCCAGCCTGGTGCTTGGAGCTGAACCCCACTGGAATGGATGTGCTCCAATCCCCCCTCAGTGTCACAGTGTCACCATCAGCGCTGGGAGGACACTGCCAGTGCAAACCCTGCTTCAGGTTCCACCACTGAGCACAAAAGACATTTAACCCTCAGCTCTGAAGGTATTACTGAACAGCTCCATCCGAGGAAACTCCATCCCCACACTCATTTAATGGGCCCAGACCTGCCCTGACAGGTTCTATGCAACACTAAGAAGCACTGAGAAAAAACCCTCTTACTTTGTATTTTATTACAAAAGGATTACAGCTCCTTTCGTGTCTCTCCTCACACAAAATGATCTTATTGAGGCAAACTTGCCAAGACTGAACGGCTCTGACTTCTTGCAATTCAATAAGGATGCATCATCATTTTGTCAGAGGTGAGTGCAGACCATCGCCCTTTTCTGGCAGAAAACAGCCAGGAGTGATTCAACACCAAAATATTCTCATCACCATTGCAATCAGAAGCAATAAAACCACCACGTTTCTCAGAAAAACCCCCATTTTTGATGGAAGTTTTAATTGCTACGGGGAATTTTCAATGAGGAGGAACAAAGAATGGGTTTGAGTCCCTTGTAGATTTAAACTGTGTTTTGCTCTTGTTCACATTCACCATTTCAAAGCTGGAGGGATAAAAACAAACCTGGTATTTTTGGACTGGTTTCCAATCTACTGGCATGGGACATGGATAAAGGGCTTCTGAGTGGGCTCCAGGTGTACAAACCCAACCCCCTGGGGGCTGCTGCTGCCTGGAGCTGCCCTGCATCCAACCCAGCCACAGGGACCCCCCAAGTCCCTTTATTTAGGAATTTTTCTTTGGGATGCTCTCCTGGTTTGCTGAGCCATCTCCACAGCACCCACCCAGGGACTACAATCCTGGATTTTCTCCTGGGATGAACTCAGAGCCTCTCTGCCTCCCACATTTTTATCCCAGGACATCAATGAGAGCTTCATCTCAGACCATCCCTTTCCTCCACACTTCTGCAGCTTTCATCCCTCCCATTTTTCATTTGCCATGAATTCCAGCCTGGCTGTCAGCTGCTGGTGCCCCACATGTGGAGCCAAACCAAAGCAACCAAAAAAACTGCCAGAGTTTGGTGTTTAGCAGGTGATTTCCACATGGCAAACAGGGAACAGAACATCCCTGAAAGGCTCCAGGACTCATCGTGGCACAAAACATCTCCAGTGGTACCTGGAACACGGAGCCCAGACAGGGCACAGAGACTGGAAACCCCACTGGCACCCCCAGCCCTGCTCCAGGGGGCTTAAAATAGTGCCAGGGAAGTCCTAGGCTGACTGAATGAGTCTCTTCCGTGCTCTATTTTTAGCCTTCTGAAGTAAAAATCCAGTTTATGAATCAGACAGTGCCACCGCGGGGTTTGACTTCCAGGGAAATTTAAGAGAAAAGCTCCCTGTTCTCCTCACCAACAAGCTTCCCTTTGTTCTTTGCTGAGCAGCCCCAGGCTCTGCACATCCTGGCACATCAAAGCCTGGGTACTGGTTCCAGTGAGGAGCCAGCACAGCTGAGTGATGATCCCAAATCCACAGATCCCAAATCCACACTCAGGTGAGAAAGTGAGGAGCCAGCCCAGCTGAGTGAGGATCCCAAATCCACAGATCCCAAATCCACACTCAGGTGAGAAAGTGAGGAGCCAGCCCAGCTGAGTGAGGATCCCAAATCCACACTCAGCTGAGAAAGCCAAGCCACCCAGTGTGAGGGATCAGGCACAAAAAAACCTCCTTGAAGCATCTCTAGAAGGCTGAACAGCGACTGTCCCAATATCAGGGAATATTTTTCCCCACCACAACTCCTGCTAAGAGCAAGACAAGCCAAGTGCAAGGCCCGCTCCTCACAGATCCCAGCCCCCAGCCAGGGAAGTGCTTAAGGATAAGTAATCCTCTCAATTTCAACAGGATTAAACAACATTCTTAGAAGTAAGTCAGCCCTTAAGTGTTTGCTAAACTGTGTCTCATCTTCCCCTGTAAAACAGGTTCTCATTTGCAGGCCTGACTTGTGGCTCTGGGGTTTGGTCAGGCCAGGCAGGATCTGGCAGGAGGGTCCCTGATCCCAGCTGAGGCTTTTCCCTGCTCCTGGAATACCAGGACAGACCAGAACAACTAAAACAGATATTCCAACCTGCCCCTGAACACTTCAGGGATGGGGCAGCCTCTCTGGGCACCCTGTGCCAGGGCCTCTCCACCCTCACAGCCAAGAATCCCTTCCCAATATCCATCTAACCAAATCTCTGTCAGTTTAAAGCCATTTCCCCTTCTCCTGCCACTCCATCCCTTGCCAAAAGTCACCCTCCAAGTCATTTGAAGTTGTTGTTTGGAAAACTATTCTCTTATCTGTGCATTTTTCTTCCAGGAGATGTAGGGCTGTGGGTTTTAACAACAGGGGCTTATGCAGATTATTGCTATTATTATTACTTCTTCACCCATTTCTCAATGCAATTTCCTCCCTGGAAACTGCATTCAGCACACAAAATTACCATAAAAGCTATATATAACATCCCACTGACAATAAGATGGCAGGAATATAAATAGGAATATAAAGGTACCAAATGCAGGTGATGCACAGACACTTTTCTCTACCAGTGACCTGCAAAGGGTTTGTGGGGAAATTTCTGGTGGTTTTGCCACGACAAGTGAGGGATGCCCTTCACATTCCTGAAATTCCAGTGTGCCTTGTATTTATGGGCATGAGTTCAATCCAAGCACCCAGCTGATCATTTACTGACCAGAGAGATCATTGCTGCAAAACAACAGCACCACAGAGTGAGGCACGAGGGCCCTGCATGGGAGTTCAGGTTTAAAATGGCACCAAGTTCTGCACTTCATGGGAAAAAGAAAGAAAATACAAATAAACTAAAATAATCAAGACTCAAAGTGGGTTCCTCACACTCGCTGGTCACTCTGGAAAACAACAAAGTGAGTAAAGAAATGGGATTTTTGAAAAGAATAAAAAAAAAACACAATAGCCACACCACTTCAATAAAAAAATCACCACTTTTCTTCCTTACTTCCAACACTTTCTTTTAGGAATTATGGATTTTAAAATAAACCAAAGCCAAATAGAAAATAAATTATTATGTTCACTGCTCTTCTACTTCCTACGGCATTGTTTATGGCTGATGGTATCTCTGAGCATCTAGAAAACTCTAAAATAAACTTCTTTTTATTTGAAAAAACAAACTGACCCAGCTGGGCTGGAGAACACTTTGCATAGGAGGAACCTTCCAGCTCTGGGCACTCCAGGAGTGAGCCTGGGAGCAGGAATGAGCTGAGGGCTCACAGCCAGCACTGAGCATTTCCAGAACAAACAGATTTGCTTCTAAGCAAATCAGGAGTTCTGCCCAGCACTGATAACTCTGGGCAGAGACTGCTCTGTGCCATCTCTGCACATCCCCTGCCAGAGGGGGTTTTCACAGCCTGAAATTACAGGGAGTCATTTTCTGCTTTGCCCCTGAACTCATAAAGGGCAAAACAAATCCTCAGGCCAAACATCCCCAGCCTCAGGCAGAAACTTGACCCCAAAATCTGAGACAAACTGATGCAACCAGAAAAAACTCTCAAATAAACTCTCTCAGGTTTGAAAAAACAAACCAGCTGGGCTGGGGAACACTTGGCATGGGAGGAATGCAGAGATACCATTTCCGAGCTGGGTAATGGCATCCCACAATCAAAACACTGATGGGAACAGGCCCAGGGACAGGAATGCTCAAAGAAAAGCAGTCCTCAGAGCAAGGAGGATTTGGTCCAGCTGCCTCCTGCCTGAGGTGCTGGAGAATCCTGGATTTTCTCTCTGGCTGGCCAGCTCCTGTTTGCTCTTCTCCCTGCACACCTGAGCACTTCCCAGCACCTTGCAGCCACCTGCACACCCCCCTGGGCTGGGCAGCACCTGGCATTTGCAAACCAAGGTCTCACCAGCAGCTTCCAGCCTCCCATCCCCCTGCTGGCATATCCCTGGCATATCCCACGGTTTGGACCTCGGCTGGACCAGCCCTGGAAAAGCAGAACAGCCCAGAGGGTGAGGGGAACACAAGCCACAGGCTGCTTGCTCTGGATCAGTCACCTGTGTTCCTGCCCGGGGCATCCCAAGGCAGCCCTTTTCCCTGGACACAGAGCAGCCAGGACTGCTGCTGCTGCTGCTTCAGCACCCTGGGAATTTACTGGAAAATTCCTTAAATCACCATCCCCTGAAACAAGCAGAGAAGAGCATCAGCCCTGGCTGGGCAGGAGGAAATCAGACATGGTGTGATGTTTTCCTGGGATGCCAGGGGTGGGCACAGCCCCAGCAGAGGATCCACTCCGATGGGTTTTCCTGCAGCCATCCTCTCAAGCTGCCTGCTGAGGACGAGGCTGTCCAATAATAACTGGTTTGGACAATGGTTTGAGCCTTTCCAGTGCCTGCCTGGGTGATTTCCCCAGCGGCTCCACTTGGCCTGCCCAGGGATGCCACGGCTTCCCCTCCCCTTGCCACTCATGCCAGGTGTGGTGTTTGCTGGCAGCCAGCTTCTGGAGAGGCGCCAGCTGAGCAGATTTGGGCTGATACATATTTGATAAGGATTTCAAATCAACGCCAGGGAAGTTTTCTTGTGATGGTGGGTCCGGGCTGTATTCGCTGCAAGGGCCACGCAACAGGGAAGTGTGGCCATGGTAAAGCCTCTTCCCTCCTCCAGCAAATACCAGGGATCCTTCACTGCCACTTCCACTGCTGGTCCCAAAGCTCTGGCAGCTCCTCCTCCTCATCCCCAGCCCCACAGGGTGGTGGAGCCCATTAGCTGTGAAGTGCTGTGTTTGAATGGGCTTTTAAAACAATGTTATTAAACCGTCACTATTTTGCATTAAACCCATGATTTGGCCACATGACGTGCTGGGGATGGCAAATATTACATCACTGGGCAAAGCCACTGCTGATTTCCAGTGGAAACAGGACTCGTGTAGGATTTTAACAGGTTTATTTTGGGCTCTTTGGGGCTGGCATCATGTCTGAAATCATGGAGCCTTTTCAAGAGTGAGCGGTCATTGCAAACCCAGCACTGCTCCCTCACAAGGAGGAGAAGAGAACAATTCGGGTGGATTTATGGCTACTGCTAGAAAATCTCTGCACTCTGTCACACCATCATAAGTTACCCAGATGCACACACCCCATCTCCCATATTTAAGACACCAATTTGTCTTCTGCCATCCCAGAACAGCCGAGGAAGGAAGGGAACACTGTCACACATCTTTGGCGTCCCTAAACCCCGATGTCTGCGTGTCCAGAGGTGTCTGTGCTCCTCTGTCCCCACCCCACAGCAAACACCCCTGGCCAGGGGCAGGGCAGGGCAGGTCCCTCACTTTCCCAGGACACAGAGAAGAACCAAAGCCAAGAAGAGAAGAGGCAAAGCAGCCCAACACGAGAGCCACAAACCAGCCCAGCCTCGCACAGCTCCCAAACGCAGGAATTAACGCCCTGAAACCCCAGTGCCTGCTTTATGCTGCCGAGTTCCTCTAACACAACAGCAATAAAGAGTTATTCTGCTCCTTAATGGGCTCTCTCCTCCACCACGGCTGCTGAGCCACTGCCTCGTTCAGTACTTTTATTATCTCTGTGTGATAGCAGCGACTGGAGCGAGGAGCTGGCTTTGATGGGACTTTAAAAGCCTCGGGGGGGGAAACCCAGCGGTTTCTCAAGTGAGCCAACACCAAAGCCAAGAGAGATGAGCTGGGAAAGAGCCTCCAGCTGAACAGGGCGCAGAGATTGATTTGATGGCCCTGGAATAGTGGGAGCAGTGAGCTCAGCCCGTGGGGGGAGCTCAGCAGCACCCATGGGTGCTGGAAGTGCTCCCTCCAGATTAAAGATAATTCAAAATTGCCTCTTAAGAAAAAAATCCAGCGTGTAACCGGAGAGGGGCTCGTTTGCACGGCTTTGTGATGTTACAAAAGGAGCGTGTCCTTTGGGGAGGGAGGGTAATGAGGCCGGGGAACTGGGCTTTTCCCTGCAAACCAGAGGGGGGAAAACCACAAACAAGCTGGCTGCAGCAGGAGCTTGGCTCAGGCGCCTGGAGCAGACGCGCAGGTGAGCACCAGGCGGAGCTTCTCACTCCACACCCCAACACAGCCCCTCTGCTCCGTCCTGCCCTTCCCTCTGCCCCTAATTAGCCGTTCCCTAATGAACCTGGAGGGATGCCGAGCACGGAGCAGCAGAGGAGGGAGCTGCAGCGTGGGAAGGTGCGGAACACGCGGCAGGACGTGGGCGCTGACGGCTCCGACCTCGCCGAGCCCCTGCTGAAAGCCACCAAGCTGTGCTGGGCACTTGGCCCGGAAAGAGGAGCAGGAAGGGAGGAAAAAGGCAAAAAAAAAAAATCCCTAAAACCACTGATTAGCTTCAAATGCTGGTAAATAGGTTTACAGAGGCGGTCTGCAAAGCCCTGGGCATGGGACTGAGCTGCCACAAGGACACCTCGTGCCCAGGTGTGGCAGCATGGGGAAGGGAACACCAGCAGGATCATTGCAGCTACTCAGAGCAGAATTCATTGTGCCTCTGTGCCTTCAGGTGGTCCAAGCCCTGGCCATGATGCTCTGGATGGATCTCTGCAGGCTTTGGAGAGCCTAGAAAAGGCTCAGAGCTCACCCCATGCTAAGCAGGGTGGTTGTAGTTATCATATCCATGCTTTCCAGGGATGTAGCAACCAGGAATATTCAGGGGAAAGGGTTCTGCAGACAACTCCTGACCCCACAGCACTGATGCAAAAGGATAGGATGGACAGACAACCCCAAAAATGGCTCCAATGTTTGTCTTATGCCATAGGGAACACCAGGACAGGCTAAGCTTTGTCCAGAAATCAGCTGCTCCTGCTAAACATTTGAATGCAGTCAGATTTAATTAAGTTTACTCCCCAAATTGAGGGTCAGCTGCTCCACAACCTCATCCCCTCCTCATGCTAAAGGACTCCAGGTCCTTCTCTGACCCCAGCCCATAACTCAGGGTGCCCAAAGTCAGGCACTTAAGCAAAACCCTCATCTTCTGACTCAAAAAGAGCCACCCTAACAAACTTTTCCAGGGAGAAACCCTGTCAGAGGCAGCCATTCCTCAGGGATTATTCACACCCTAAGTAAAAAACTGCTCAGGCAGGGCAGCAAAAGGAGCAGCTCTCATTAATTCCTGGTGGTAGAAGGTGGGACAGGAGCGTGGCTCTGCTCACAGCTGTCACCTGGGCTGTCCTCATACCTGAAATTCTGCCCTGGACTGGCACAGGTCACCCAGAAAAGCTGTGGCTGCCCCATCCCTGGAATTGTTGAAGGAGGCTTGGAGCAGCCTGGGCTAGTGGAAGGTGTCCCTGCCCATGGCAGGGGGTGGGACAAGATGGGCTTTAATGTCCCTTCCAAGCCATTCTGTGTTTTTATCACTCCATGACCAGACTCTGCATTAAAAAGCTGCCACCTCAGCCAGCACACCCCATCCCAGCCCTTTCAGCTGCTCTGCCTTGAGGTATTCCAAGTGAATTCCAGACTAGGGGACTTCCAAGGGCTCCTTGCATGCTGCAAGGAGAGGCTCTCCTGCAAAAACATCCCCCCCTTCCCCCCAGTATTGATTGGATTTGTGGAAACAGATGGAAAAAACAGCTAGTCAGATGCAAAACACGGATATCCAAACCTGCTTCCAAGAAACTGCCTTTAATCTGCATTAAGTTTAATCCCTTTCGATCAAGGCCTGGGATGTAAGCAGAAAATATTACAGATTTTTCACAAACCTTTGGGTTCCCATTTCCACTTGGCTCCACAAGGGAGCTGGCAGGTCAGGGCAAAACACATGGAGCACCAAAAAAGAAAAAGAGGTTTAGGAACATTTTGCATGTGCAGGAGAAATTGGAAGCATCCACATGAAACCAATCTACTTGCACAAAGAGTAATTTACCTATTGCAGAGAGAGAGAGAGCTTAAAATTCTCCTTGCCTGATTTCCTTCATCATTAGCCCAGGTGCTGAAGGAAAAAATGCAGCCATGTATAAGAACAACGTGAAGGAAAGTGTTTAAAATCCCTTTTTTTTTTTTTTTGCATTTTGCAGAGCCCCCAGTTCCTGGAAGGGCCACAGCCTCCAGCACAGGTTTCTCCAGAGAAGTTGAAATCCTTTGCAGTCCCAGAGCAGCAGCGCTGATGGGAGATGCCCAGGCCAGAGCCCATCTGCAGATGGACAGACCAAGGACAGGTTTGTCCCCCCTGCCACACCCAGGGGTTTGCTTTTGGAGCCACCATCCCACTGAATGGAAATATCCCACTTCAGGGGAGGCACCTGCAGCTTAACGCTTCAGAGGCTGCTGTGGTCCAAGCCCCGAAGGCACAGGAAGCTTTTCCATTGATCCCTCAGGCTTTGAGCCCTGGATTCATCCTGCAGCTCTACTTAACTCCCCCCATCCTACCTGCAAAGCATCAGCTCTGCCCCAGGGAGCCTCAGGGAAGCACAGCCCCTCCTAAAGCCCTCCTGCAGCAGCAGCTTAACCATCACAAGCCGTTTGAGACCAGCTGTGTTTTACAAATCAGGAGAAAAACTCGTTTAAGCTCAAAGAAATTCCTGTAATTCCAACGTACACAAAAGAGGCAGGAAGCAAACAGGAGTTTTTCAAGTGCACTGTAAAAGGCAGCTTTTAGAATTTGCCTGGGATTTGCTGCTTTGATTTGCTCAAAACCTGGAACTGCTGTGTTTGCAGGGATGGGAGACCTTTCCCACTGAAGTTTCCTTCCCTGCAGCTACACGGAGTCAGGGCTTGTAGCAGGAATCCCACTTGGCTCCACAGATGGAGGGGCTGCTCCAACTTCCTGCACAAGCACAGACCCACCTGGATGAAACATCTTCACTTCCACAGCTTTAAGTTTAAAAAAGGGAGGGGAAAAAGGCCCAGAAGGGAAGGAAGGTGCAAAAGAACTCGATGTGCCCATGAGCTCTGGGAACACACAGCCAGGAGAGGGCTGGAGCTCTCCTCTGCCTGCACCCCCCTTCTCAAGCACCTCAAAACACAGAGTGACACTGAGCAGGAACACTCAGGAAGGAGAACAGTAGGAAGAGAAGCACAGGAAAGCAGGATGAAGTTCATTTCCTTAGCCCTAATCCTCTCCCAAACTCCAGGGAGGAGAAGCACCTTGTAAACTTGTGGGGTTTATTGTCATTACAAAAAAAATTCCCCCAAAGCCAGACAGGTCTGAGCTGCCTCCTTGCCCCAGATCAGCACTAACATGCCTGTTAAATATCCATTTTTCAGGCACTGGGGACACTTGGACACACGACCAAAGCCCATCACAACCAGGGGCTGCTCCAGGACCCTCAAAACTGCTCTTCAAACTGAGACATCTCTTGGTGCTACTGAGCTCTAGCTTCACCCTGGATTGCTTTCAAGTACAAGGTCCTGGCTTCACGAGTAACTAAAAACCTTTGATAAGATCACCTCGAGCATCCTACAGCAGTCCAGGCGTGGGGCACAAGGAAGCAAACTTCTCCTTTCTAAACGCTGGAAACTTTAATTCAGATTATGACTTGAACTCTCACCCCTTCCCCCCGAGCTGGAAGAGGCTCCCAAATCCCACAAAGCCACGTTCAGACATGTAATCAGTCAGGGAATCATTTACCCATCTCCTGCACCACTCTGTGAATACCTGCAAGCATCCAGCAAGTCTGGAAAATAACTGACATGAACTTCAGCCCTCCAATATTGCCAATTTAGCTGCTATTATTGTCCCTTCCAAAGTTTCTCTAAGGAAAGAAGGAGTGATGCAGGCTGCCACTCACAGAGGCAGGCAGGAGAATATTCCCATTTCTCCCTCCTCCTGTCCAGAGGGTCTGGAAGATTTCACATCAGAAACAAATGCCCAATTTATCCAGGTTATTGAGAGCCACGTGAAGCCATCACGGGAATTCACTGCTCTTGACACAGAAAAAAAAAAACCATCCAAAGCTGTAGAATGCTCTGGTTGAACCTTTAGCTGCAGTAAGGAGAAATTCCTCATATATTTTCACCAGGCTGTTTCTGTCCACTGATTTTCCCTGTCTTGAGCACCTAACCCAGAGGGATGTGCCAAGATTCTGCTGCTGGCCCGACCCTTCCATCAGCATTACCCAGCTGGACACCTCAGTCCCTTCCTGTCAGTCTCAAAAGTGTCACCTCTGGGTTTCCTGGAAAACAACTCTGGTCAATTCCCAATTCCTAGAAAAACAGGCAGCCAGCAGGAGCTAAACCAGGATGTTGAGAAGACTGAGTTCAGAGCAGAGAGGGAAATTCCCAGCTCCTGAGGCAAGGTCAGATCACCTTTTTCTGTGAGTTTGCATCATTTTAGGGGGGGAAAAAACCCCTACAAATGTTTAAATTCTTATTCTGTAAGAAGAGCCACAATCAGGGGCCAGTGTTAAATATCAGAGCTCCTGATTTGTGTGTTTTATTCTTCCTCACTGCACAATTCCTGCCCAGTTTTCCAAGAGCTGTTTCAAAAGGAAGAGAACCTGGGAAAGGACAGCTCCACCAGGCAAACAAACACTACCACGAGCTTTTGTCTTTGCAATTATTCCATGTTTGACACAAATGAAGCCTCTCAAGACTCTGCAGTGCAGCAGCAGAGCCAAGACATTTTTGTGCAACAAGGATGCTGCTCCTCCTTTTCCCTGCCCTCCCTGAAGGAGATAAAAGGATTGGGTTTTATTTTATTACAGATTCTGCTTCGCTGGTGAAATACCTTCCAGAAATAAATGTTATTTCAGAAATAAAAGAAGGGTTTTCCATCAATCAGATCCCGAGTGCAGAAACAACCCTCGCTTCCTCTCTGATTTAGTTCTCAAAATAGCAAGCCCTGAATTTCCCAAATCCATGATTAACTGGAAGCATCAAGAGGTTTCCAGACAAAACTCACTGTCTGGAGCAGTCTCCTACCCCTGGGCAGGCAAATTCCTGGTCTGGCTTTCCAAAGAGAAAGGCACATTGGCCAGAGACCTCTGACATTGCCACATTTTTTCCCTTTATTAATCCTAGGCCATCAATTAATGCATTTCCACCTGCAGGAAGGCAGGAGCCTGGGGCAGAGGGAGCAGCAACCCACAAGGCATTTTCCAGAGATTCTCAGAAACCACCTCCCTCCCTCTCATCCTGCAACAGAGGATAAATACACCCACAAAGTGCTTTGATTTGACTGAGATGTTAAATTTAGTTGCTGCTCTGCTTCTGCACACAGCACATTTACTGCTCCTGAAACGTGCATCCTTCCCAGCACACTGCAAAGGGGCCCAGAAAAGAACTGCACTGAAAAAACACCCAAAATATTGGCTCTCCTGACAGGGTGTCACAGCTCACAAATGACAGGGTGGAAGGGGAAGCTGGATGGATTTCCACGGTCACTACTGCACAGAGGGTGAGACAAGATGATCTAAGGGTCCCTTCAGGCCTAACAAATCCATACAGCTGTAAAAAAAANAACAAAAAAAAAAAACAACATAAAAAAAAAAAAAAAAAAAAAAAAAAAAAAAAAAGAAAAATCATAGATTAGATCTTGTCTGTCTCCAAGAAAAAAAAAAAGGAGTCAGGCATGATGCTTTCAGTCAGTGATTTAAGGAATGTAAACAGCTTTGTCAAGGATGCTCAGGCAGATTCCCCAGCTGGATCCTCCAGTGTGAGCTCAGCTCTGCTCAGGACTTGCAGCGAGCCAGGATGGTTTAAAAACAGCAGGGAAAGCAAAGTGGCAGCTGCAGAGCCCCATCCTCACTTCCCTCCCCTTCCCTTCCCTCAGAGGGGAGGGAAGCAGCACACGGGGGGGGTTTGCATCCCAAGGGAACACGGTCCCGGCGCCCCCGGCGCCGTGCCCTCATCCCCCAGCTCGGTGTGCAGCACCACGGCAGCTCCTCAGCGGCTCCCAAAGTGTCACCAGCTGTTTATCAGCCGCTAAAAACGCGTTTAAAAATTAATAGGAACAGATTGAGCAAGTGTGGAACACACAGAGAGCTGAAGCTTTGAGGAATTTCGACACGCGACGTTCAAATCGAGCGGGCTGGGAAGAGCCAGGCTTGGTACAGGAGAGAAAATGCCAAAAATACACTCACACTTCATCACACAGAGGAGGGGAAACGTGGCCACGAGATCCTTCTCCCAACCCTTTAATCAGACTTTAGAGACAAAGAGCAGCTAGGCCCTGCACTGTGGTCAGCCTGGGGTTGTAGGGGGAGGGAAAAAAATGGGATTTCTCCGTGTGTTAATACAGGCTCCCATCACCACGGCCCCCTGATGGTTCTGAGGGCTCAGGTTTGAACACACAATGTTGATAAAGGTCATCAAGATGGATGGGAGTCCTTGACAACGCCCTGTGCAGGAGGGAATGAGGGTCCCAGCAGCCATGAAGGGAAAAAAACAGTAAAAAAGAGGAATTGCTGGTGCCAGCAGGGCAGAGTTATCAATAAATGTCAAAACCCCAAACTGCATCCCAGAGGCCACCGATGCTGGTGTGAGGATGAGATCAGAGAAGTAACTGCTGTCACCTCAGGTACGAGCAGGTCAGCCCCAGAGGGTCAGGGAAAACTCCTCCCTGGAGCTCTTGTCCAGAACAAAGAGATTTTGTAATCCAACAGGTAAAACTGGTTTCTGTCCTATGGAGCTCCTGGAAAAGCCTGACAAGTATTTACTTGTGGGAAGGAAACAGGAAACTGGGGTTTGTCCTTAGCTGGCTCTCTTGGCATTTTCTGACTGCCAGGAAGAGCACATTCAAGTCTTACTGACTTCACAACCAGCAGCACTGAGCTACCACTGCACAGGGCATTTTACAAAGCACAGAATCCCAAAAAATCCCAGGTCAGGGTGAGCCCCTGCTCAGGTGCCTCATGTGGGGCATGAAAATCCACACTGCAAATAACTGCACGTGCTTAATGGCAGCAATGCCTGGAATTCCCAGAGGAAAAGCTCAGCCTGGTGTAAAACTCAAAACTGAGGAGTGGGACAGAGAAAAGAGAAAGGGCTTTCTGTTCTGTTCAATACTGAGGAGCATTTTGGTTTTGTCCACTGAAAAAAGGCAATGTTTCCTGTATGTCCACAAACAAATATTTTTCCAAGTATGGATTTAAAAAAAGCCAAAAAAAGATGCTGAAAATTGAGTTTTAATGACTTTTTTCCCCCCATCTGCTATTAAGGCTGTTTTTTGTTCAAAACATCTTTTTTTTTCATGCCATATTTTGGCCAGATGTAGACGATGTGCTTGGACTGCAGAAAAGAGCATTTGATAGCATTACCAAGAGATAACCAGCTCAGCCCAGGCCTTGCAGAAGAAAAACCTTTTATTTCACATCAGGCCCTCAGCTCCTCACCGGTATCATCCCATCAGCCCGCGGAGCAAACCAGTCCGCAGGGAGGGATCTGAAAGGTTTGAATAATTCCCCATCAAAATCAACTCTACTCGGATGAGACTTCCACCAAAGCATCAAGACAGTACGAGACAGGCTGTGAAAGAGGGAAAATATATTCTTGTCAAAATGACATCCCCCTCAGGAGTACAGTCCCCACAAAAGCGTTCGCCCGCGCGCATCGTGCCGCGTTTCAGATCCCGCGCTTCTGAAACGCATTACGCCGGGTATTTGAATAATTATGTTTGACTTATTTAACAATTTAACATTCACACGCTCGGCTTTACAGCTGGAGAAATAAAAATCACATGTTTGAGGGGCTAAAAGTGGGGAGGGGGGGAAAAGAGATGGTTTGACAATGAATGGATATTTATGCGGGAATTACATCCCGCGAAGAGAATGTTCAGCTGAGCAAACTCCCTCCCCCTTGCTGGCTGGAAATGGGATTTGGAGTGGTGGGACTGGTCAGTGAGGAGCTGCTGTCGTGGATTTGGGGGATTGGGTGCAAACAGGAGGAGCAGCTGCTCCAGCTCGGAATTCCGTGTTCCCACCACTCATCCAACGCCGCTTCCAGCCACGCCTCAAAGGAAAAACCACCCCAGGCGTGACGTGTGCTGACCTATAAAGTGAGCAGGGATCTGGGCTCTCCTTGGGGTGTTCACAGGCACCCTGAAAGTCACAGCAGGGCCAAGTTTCCTCTCCCAGCAGCAGCATCCTGGTGGTGGCTCTGGACAGGGGAACAAATGGTCTCCAATGGGGAAAAAGAAAGACCCTCCAAAATGTCCAGTCAGCACAGCACCAGTGAATTTGCCACCCCAGAACTTGCTAGGACTCCCTGCCATGTTTTGCTCCTGTCCCACTGTATACCCAGTGCATGGAGCCTTCTCCTGACCAGACTGCCCAGTCCCGTGCCCTCCGATCCCACTGGGATCCAGCAGCAGCCCTGGGAGCCCAGGATATGAGAGCAGGGGAGCTGATGGGTCGAGAGAGAGAGACAGAACTGTCATCACTGCAGCATCCAGGGAAAACCCAGGGGAATGTCCCTGCTGGTTATCACAGCAGGAGTACCGAGGCAGCCCTCTGCTAACAAAGGTCCCACTGATGTATTTTTCATGAAGTGCTTTATTCCGCTGCAGACGTGGACTATTATCAGCAATAAATGTTTGTAGGGTAGGAGGTGGTGGCGCTGGTATCTGTAAAGCTCTGCATAAGAGCTGACGAGCCCTGTCCCTAAATAATTCAGTGTTTACTAAGACCTCCATTAATCCAAGCTATTTATATTGGAATGCCTCCATTAAAAAACACGATCCCAGCTCGCTGCCTCTCGTTCTTCACACCTAAACACCAGTGGGAGTGGGTTTGAGCCAGAACTATCCCAGTTTGCCCCCAGTGAGGGCAGTTCCTCATCCAGCCCTGGCAGCAGCACGTGCTGTGCACTGCATTCTGCTCCTGTAAAATACAGGATCTCTTCCTCTCCTCATCCCAGCCCCAGCCAGGGGTCACAGCTCCAACAGAAAACGCTTCCATGGTGGATGAGCAGAGGATGGAACACATCTGAGGCAATTAGACACACACAGAGCTGGAGATGTTTCCGTGGCTCTGCCGAGTGCACTCGGTGATGTCTTCACTCCCTCCTGGCCCTGCAGCCGCTCCCCCGCAGGTCCCCGGGGATGCTCCGAGAGGGATTGCCCTCAGGGACTGTGTGCTGCCTGCTGGGGTGATGGCACTGTCACCTCCCCTCCAGCGACTCCAGTAGAGCCACTGGGAGCAATCGCCCTGCTCCCTTGTCAAGCCAATCACTTCATGATATAATTGATGTAAATTCATTAAACATCCAGCCCCTCTCTTGCTCCTGACAGCGTCTCCAGCAGCTTTTGCACTGGCAAAGGCTCCCAGATGGGCTCCAGGGCATGGGCAGGTCCCAGCCCTCCTCTGGAGCCTTTTGAGAAGGGCTCTCAAGTGCCCTTGGCCCCTTCCCTGCCTTTGGTTTGCTCCATTCCACGCAAGAACCTTCTCCTGCCCTTCTAAGAAACCAGAGCACCTTTTCTGGGCGAGGCATGAAAGGGCCAAAACACAAACCCAGGGGCTCTCACATCACCCCACACCCTGGCAAAGGGTCCCAGCTGCTGTCACTTGAAGCAGCACAAGCTCTGCTGGGTTTCATCCCGAACACAAATGCACACCCCACGGCTTGGGAGAGAATTTTAAATGAAATATTAGGAGAGGAATCCCAGCCAGGCCCATCCACGAATCCCACAAAGCAAGCTGACATCCTATTGTGTCTTTCCAACAGCACCTCCCAAATGATCCCGGGGAGCCTGGTGCTGTTCCCAGCTCTGATGCAGGATTCAGACCCGTGGAAATGCCCAGCTCTCCTCTCTGCTGGCCCTCCCAGCACATCTGTGTTCCTGCCTTTGTTTGCCTGGGGCCACATCTGTCCCCAGAGCTGCTCCTGCGCCGCGCGGTGCCATTAGGCTGTAACCGATACCTCACTGCAGGAAAAACTTCAAATAAATACAATTACAAATAAAGAAATAACGCAGTGCAACCTGTTAAGCTATCAGCTGGGGTGCTCCACGCCTGTTGTCACCGGGATTTTTAAGTTCAGAGCATTTCCCTACCCGGACACCGATGAGTCACTGGTGAATCTGCATTTGGGATGTAAAATATGGAGCTCTCCACTGCTCCATGTGCCATTCCCCTTCCCAAACCCCCTCTAAAGCTGCGTGACAGTCAGACAACAGAGTGGAAACGATAAGCTTTGATGGGGAAAAACTATGCAGAAAAAGGGCCAGAAGTGTATTAAACTATATTAAAAAGCCAGCACGGAAAGCAGTTCAAACAGCTCCCTGTAAAGCAGCTCAGCTCTCTGGGGCTCTGTTTAACAGACATCCTTTTATTAGAAAAAGTCGCTGAAGATGGCTGTTTAGCACTTCCAATAAAGGAGAGGTGGATGAGGATGGAGGGGTGGTTTTATTTCCATTAAGATTACAGAAGGGCTGAAAGAAAGGGAAAACCTCCAGATCCAGGATTTGGTTTCTGCCCCGTTCATGAATGCACCAAGATCTGAACTGGTCACAGGCTGGGGGGGTTCTCTGACTTGGAGGGTCCACCAGTCATCCAGGTGGTTTTAGCTGAGGAACAGGCACTTGGATGATGGAAATAAAGAAGGAAATGCCAAAAAAAAATAAAGGGTGATGAAAAGAGAGGCTCTGCAGCCTGCCCAGCATCTCCCCTGCCTCACACACCCCTCTGACACAGCTGGCTGGCACATGGGGTGAAGAACATGGCATCTTTCATCCCAAAACCCCTCAAACCGGAATGCAAGAGCTTGGCAGAAGCCTCCAGCTACACCATTTTGCAGAAAAATCTATTTTATGAGCTCCACAGCCAGTCGAGGGCAGGAATTGCAGCAAACAAGGAAGGAACATCTTCCCTGGGACAGCCAGGCAGAGCAGGGGGGTTCCTCATCACACAAAAGCTGCCAGGAAAAATCCTTCCCTGGTCCTTCCTGCTAAACCTTGGGTGTGCTCCGATTTTCTCACCGTGGCATGTTATTAATGCTCATTATCATCAAGATCTCGGAGTGCAAACGAGATTGGGCTTGTTTTCCACCCAGCCTTGTGCTCCCCACAACTCAAATCCCAGAACAGCAAAGAGAGGGAGCAAATGCCAGGAAAGCAGCGAGAAAAACATCGAAAGGATTACGGAATAATCTTGGAAAGACCATGGGGTGTCCAGGCCCTGAGTAAGGCAACACCAACATCCACCCCAGTCTTTCATTAGAACATTAAAAATGATGCAAAATTGCCTTTGATATCAGAGAAAGATGACCAGGGAGGCCATCTGGCTTTAACCAGCTGATGTTTTCTCCTCACACCCCTGTCTCCAGGGCAGACCTCAGATTTGTTGCATTATCTAACCTCAAACACAGCAAAAACAGGCTGGAGATTTTAATTCCAATCCCACTGCCCGGCTTTTCCCACTCTGAGTATGAAGAGAGTGGGAGTCGAGACACGTAAAAAATAGCACTGTTAAAAATAACACTAAAAATGCTCCTATTTGGGCCCTCAGGCCCGCAGAGAAAGATGTTTCATTATCCGAGTCTAAGAAATTAATTATGCTTTAATCATTTTTTCACTAAAAAACACAAGTCTTTTTGGCTTGCTTTGCTCTTCGAGGGGAACCCTGAGCCAAGCTCCACTCCTCCTTGTTCATCTCAACCAGGATCCAGCCCAGGGCTCATTGGAGCATCTGGGATCATCCCCTGGACCAGCCCCCCAAGCTCTGCACCCCTCCATGTCCCACACATGGTGCCAATTAATAAATAACACCATTAATAAACAGAGCATCAGGACCCCCTGTGTGCAGACAGCAGCTCAAAGCATCTCCTCTCCCCCTCCAAAACAAGCGACATCCTCGTTTCAGGCAAAAAAAAAATCAACTTCTTATCAGTTTTAAGGCCATCAGACAAGTCTGGCATCACAGGAACGGGTTCAGCACAAGCTGCACCCCCTTCCTTTGGCTTCTGCAGGTGTCAGTGGGAGCCCAGCCAGGCCCTGGGGGGGTTTCAGAGCCGCCCTCGCTCCGGCCGGTGCCGAATCCGCTCGCCTGGCGCTCCAGTCTGGTTTCCATAGAAACAGGTGGATAGCACACAGGAGCTAAATCTTATTTACTGAGTTAAAGAAAAGGGCTGCACAAGCTGTAATTTAGTCCTGGGGTAAATATGACATTATGAGAAATACAATTTCCACCACGGCAAAGAACGTGGCTTTTCACTGCTGGTTTTTCCTTTAACATCAATTATTATAATAAGATTAAGATAAATCAATGCACACCTCCTATAAAAAGTTCCACTGCCCAAATTTCCAAATAGATACTTACACATAATTTTTTTATTAAGTGCTAGTGGGTTTGGGATGATTATTTCCTCTTCCCCAACCAGAAATAATCCCACTAACAAATGAGGAAATCTACATTTAGTAACAAGTTCTACCTTGGCCATAACCATCTTATAAAGCAAGCATCATGACCTCAAGTCCAACAAGATGCTCTCAAACTGCAAGCTCTCACTTTTTTCCCAACAGATCTATCTAGACCAGACCAGAATTTCTGTAACAAACCACTCATGGACACTTGAGGGAAACGCTGCTTGTAAAACATTTAATTTTGGGTACACCCCTTGCTCTCTGCTAAGAAGGAGGGCTCCTTGTGTGCCCCCCCAAAAACACCCACACAAAATCTGTCAGTGCTTTAAATATTAAGATTTATAGGTTGGAGACATCCCTCAAATCACTCTGCCTTGCCCTGCACAGCGGCAGGGTTGGAATATGTATTATTAGGGATGAATAATACATGATGGTACTGTAAATCCAGTCCCAGCTGAGCACGTGCTCCCCAGCAAGGAGCCAGGAAGGTTTCTGGGACCACACCAAGCTGGCTGCAGGGAGCGTTTATCTCTTTGCTAATGAAAGGACTTGCTGCTCCAGCCTGGAAAAGGGGCTGGAAAATCCTAATTAATGAATGGTATTCAAACCCCACGCACGTCACTCTCTGTGACAGCACCAATCTCATCCCATCAGAGACCCTGGGGCTCGCTCCAGCCCTGGCTGCTGGGAGCAGGCTCACTTTAAAATAAAGGAAGCACTGGCAAACATTTCCTTCCAGGGGGGACAGGAGGGTGAAGTGCATCACATAAGGAGAGGTCATTGAATTAAGGGGGCCTGCAAAATTCGGGGAAGGATTGTGTTTAATCCCCTTTAACTGGGCTCAGCCATCCTGCAAAAGGCACCACTTTTGGAGGATGGTGGAGGCTGCCCCGGGTCCAGCCCTGTCCCCAGGATGTGCCACATTTTCCACATCACATCATCCATCTCATCACAACCAGGCCAGGAATCCGAGCAGCCCCCTCTGAGCCCAGCCTCACAGCCCAGGCTGGACATTCCAAATTGTTCTTTTTGAAATGACCATGGAAGTGGCTTTTCAAGGCAGCCTGACAGCAGCATGATGTTTTCTCATTAGCTGAGCTGGAATGACATTGCTCATGGCTCTGCCAGGGTAATAAAGGAACCAGCCAGCAAACAAAGCAAAAATCAATATGGATGAGTGTAATATTTTTCATAATGTCTTTATTGTGCACAGCCTTCCTCATGCAGCTATTCATAGACACTTTTTTTTTTTTTTCCCAGGGAATGAAGTGATAGGAAATGTTCTTATTCCACACCAGAAAACCCAACACTGATTCATCACCCCTGAAGAGTTTATAAATTAAACCCAAATATGAGCAGACTAAATCAAACACCCAGCCTAACCGGTGGAGCTGATTTTTCAGACACATCCTGAAGCCCCAGGTCCTGCTGGTGACACTGGGGACATCCACATGGCACCGTGTCCCCCCGGGGCTGGGAGCAGGAAACAGGCTGAGCTCCTGGATGCTCGTGGAACGAGCAGAGGAAGAGAAACGACTCTCAAACAGGAAACTTTGTGAGCAAACACAGCAGAACCACATCCTTTCCAAAGGCATCCTCTCCACGGCAGCCGTGACCCCAAACGACCGTGCTGAAGGGAGGGGGGAATTGGGAGCTCTGGGGGTGAAGGCTCCAGGCTGGAGACACAAGGGAATTGCAGCACAAACTGGGACCTCCAACAAGGATTATCCGACCCCAAAAGAGCTGCCACGCAGGGAGGAGCAGGGAGAAACCTCCAGGCTTCCAGCTCCCACCAGAGGCTCTGATGCATCAGCCAGCACCTCTTTGCATTAATTGATTTTTGGTGAGGAGAGAAGGAAGTTTTGTCTCTTTACGTTGCCAGTGAAAAAGAAAAGAGGGTTTGGGGGGAGGAAAAGTGTTCTGAAGGTTTATTCTGATTTCTTATTATTTTTCTTTTCATTCTGTTAATAAAGTTTTCTTTATACCCTTTAAAGTTTGAGCCTACTTTACTCCCCTCCTCCTCCTGGTCCATTCTCACAACAGGAAATGAGTAAATAATTTCTAATTAGTGCATAGGCATTTAGCCAGCATTAGACCCACTACACTGCCCCACAGGGAGCCCTGGATTTGGGGCTGTGCACCTTCCCTGCAGCTCTGCCTTGCCCTGCTTGGCACCAGCAGCAGGAACTACTCTGGTTTTCATTTATTTATTGCCAAGCAGGTGTTGCAGGATAAGCATGGAAACCCCAAAAGACCCCCCCAAAAAAGCACTGGGCACTGAACCCACTGCCAGAGCAACGTTCCCATTCCTGCCAGGGACTGCCACCATGCCAAGCAGGATCAAAGTCTCCTGATATCAACTAGGTACAGCAAAAATGACCTTAATTACCCACCCTGAGCAAACACCTCTGGAGCCAGCTGTGCTTCCAGGCTTGGTGTGTGGAAAACCTCCTGGACACAAAGGTGAAGCCTTTGCTTTGATGCAAAGCTTTTTTCTGATGCCAGCTTACCTGCCAGGCTCGAAAGGTCACTGCCACCCTCTCCTGTCCCCTGTGTCACCTCCTGACAACCCCAACTGCTCTGATATTGAGTAAGAGCAAATCTTCCACAAAGTCCTTCAATCCACGAGCTAAATCCCACCATCAAAAGGCACCTGGACACTTCAGAGCACCTGGCTGCATGCAGAAAGGGCTCTTTTTATTTCAAAACACCCAGTTCTGCTGCTGCAAGGCTGAGCTTGCCTGCAAAGTAACCCAGAGGCTGCAGTCCCCAGCCCTGCCCACAGCCAGGCACACACTTTGCTGCTGTAATTTGATTTTAACTGGTCCCAATCATGGCACAGCTGATTGTCTCCAAAGCATCCGTGCAGGAAAATCATGGCTTTTTTCCAAGCAACTGGTTGGTTTTTGGTACCTCCACCAGGGGTTTTGAGCTTAATAAAGGAGAAAAGGAAAAGAAATGATTGCTCTGTGGCTTTGCTGGTGGTGAGTAAGCAAAAAGCATTGATTAAAAATGAGCAATGAGAAGAGGAAGTGCCTCTGTGCTCCACAAACAGCTCGGGACACAATGGTTTATACTGTACATAAATGTAACACAGGGAAATAAATGAGCTCTTCTTGGACACTGGCCTGAGCCAAAGGATGGCAGGATGGAAGCAGCACTGCAGGAAGGGACTCTCTGAGCTAAACAGGAATGGTAAGATTTCAACGAGGAGGATGGGAAAGAAGATTTTATGTGGCTCAGAATGAGTCAGGCTCTGCTGGAGATTCCCAGCCTGGCTCCCAGAGCTGCTGCCTCTGCTCAGGCTGCAGCTGGGACACCCCCAGCCAGGCACCAGTGAGAAATTCCACCCTGGGAGGGTGGGCAGGCCCTGGCACAGGGTGCCCAGAGCAGCTGTGGCTGCCCCTGGATCCCTGGAAGTGCCCAAGGCCAGCTTGGATGGGGCTTGGAGCACCCTGGGATGGTGGGAGGCGTGCAGGAGGGGTTGGAACTGGATGAGCTTTAAGATCCCCTCCAACCCAAACTGTTCTGTGACCCTGTTCATCACGAGGTCCCACATGGACCCTACACACCTTTAGCACTGATATTCCCACCAGTCCTCACAGGCATTAACAAAACCCCACAAAACCCCTGCAAACAATGCCATTTTCCAAATGGAAAACCCAAGGTCCAAAAACACCTGAGCAATGTGAGCAAGAGGAAAAGCAGCAGGATGATGCCTGGGCTGTGCTCTGCACGTGTCATGCTGCAAGCCTCAGAGCAGGGAGGAAGCCAAGCCATGCCTGGAGCAGCCAAGAAAAACTGAGCTGTATTTCTATCCAAAGCATTGAACAGCAGGTAGAAAAGCAGAGATGCAATACAGCTCTGTGCAAAGGGGAAATGGGGGTTATGCATGGCCGTATTTTTAAGGAATATTTGGTATATTCAGTGCTGAGGGCTTTGCAGTGAGTGGTCCATGGCTTCAGAGCAGGCAGCTCTGTGCACCCATGCCAGGCAAAAAGGGAAATGAAAGTTGAAAATCACACACAGCCTGTTAAAGATATTTTCTCCTGAGCCCCCATCTAGATTCCCACTGGGAAAACAGGAGTGTGTTCATTTATTGCATCATCAGGTCTGTGGGGGAAGCAGGTCACAGAGGTTGGGGAGCATTTGCTTTGGGGAATTGAACCTTCACCATCAGCCCCGGGGCCAGCAGCACAGCCAGGATCCCAGGGGTGTTACTGCTGGAGAAGGCAGGATACACCTCCAAGGGAAAATGGGGATTGAAGGAGTTTTAACTCCTTGCAGGGGGAGAAAGAAACGCGGAAAAAAACGAGAGTTGAGGACACAGAGCACAGCTCAGCTCCCTCCCCTCGCCCTCCCCAGCAGAATGTGCACAAGCACATCCTGTGGCCAGGGCTTTTCATCTGCTGCCAGGGAGATAAAGGGAATTCCTGCCGGCTGGGGCGGGAGCAGCGCCCGGTGCGAGGCCGTGCTGGCACCGGGAGAGCAGGAAAAGGGCCACAGGAGCCACTCTGCACAGCCAGGGCTGCTGCCACCAGCCCGGGGACACACAGCCTCGGGGACAGCCTCGAACCATCCCTCCTTTAGATGGGAAAAAGCCGTGGAGGTGTGACCCTGCCTGGAATTCCTGTGCGAACGATGTGGGGAAAATACAGAGAAAAGTCAGGGCTGGAGGCAGGGGATCCACCCAAGGGACACAGCAGTGACAGGCAAGGACAGCATGAGCTGGAGCTGTTGGCTCCTTGGGGTGGATACTCCAACTTCTGGGATGGATCCAGGGCCAAACCCCCGTGCAAGAAACAGAAATCACAACACTTGAAGGGTGGGGTGGGTTTAGGAAGGGTCTGGCAGCGCTCAGGCTCTGCTCCTGCACCAGCACCAAACCCTGAGGGCTCGTCCCAAGGGAACCAGCACCCCACAGAGCTCCCTGCACGGCCTGGCTGCTCATCCCAGCACAGGGAACAGCTGGAAGCTTATGGGATTTTTGTCTGGAAAAGCATCTGAGGGAGGCAGGCCTGGGGGGAGTGAAGGGGGCACAAAGAGAGGACAAAGCAGACAGACAGGGATGGGAAAAGGCTGGGGGTGTTTAAGCCTAGAAAGGTTCTCTCCAGGATTTACCCCAGAGTAGCTAATCTGCGCTAACAGGAGTAAAACAAAGAGTGACATCATCAGCTCCATCTGCTTCAAATTTGCTCTAAGCTTTAAATCTCTCTAATTAAAATATTTTTTTTAAAAGAGAGATAAAAAAACCCACCAACATTTGCTAAATGAACCCAAAGCGAAGCAAACATCCCCACACATACACAAAATGCCTTTCTTTCCAACCAGCTCAGAACATTGGCACTGGGAGGCTCAAAGGAGTTATAAAAGGTTATAAAACCCAGCGGGGTGGGATGGCACAGGAAGGGGCACGGTGACAACCTGCTGGTTTGGGAGGTGACCACCCAGCCCTGGGTGCCAGAGCAGAGATCAGGCACAGCACAGCCCCAGCTGCACTGGTGGCTGATGCTCTCTGCTGCTGGTGGCCTTTTAATGGCTGTGCAAATGGAAAATCCGATGAGGTTGACATCACATCACGCTGTCACCTCCTGTGAGGTTTGGTGTCAGGTCAGAAATATTTTTTCCAGTGAACTTTTGAGCAGAAACGAGACTCGCTCGCAGTAAGGTCGTTATCTGCCACGGCACTGCAGCCAGGGCTGTCAGCTCATCCAGGAAAAGCTCTGGGGAACTTGGGGTTCCCCCAGGAACACCCCTGGAAGGAGAATCAGCCCTGGCAGAGACCCAGGGAGCACCTGGTGAGGAGCCACCGTGGTGTTTGCCCACAGAGTTTGCTCCAATTTCATCGCAGGTCAAACCAATCCTGGGACACACCAGCTCAAAGGTGGATTTCCCCAGTCCCACACCTCCCTCCTGCCCCTCAGCTGCACCCCGAGAGTGCTCCCCTGCATTAGCTGCTCACACACCCCGAACTCTCCCAGTGCTCCGACTGCAAATCCAAACAAGCCCAAATCTGCCAAACCATCAGTGGTTTCACAGCCTGAGGCAAGGCCTCGTAGAGATCTGCTAGCTCAGAACTGTTGAAGCATCAATATTCTCCAAAAAACTCAGTGTGGGGCTTGTTTCCCTAAATCACAAACAATTCCAGGCCCTTACCTTCCTCAAAATTCAGACCTATACAATTTTTTAATTGATTTATTAAGGATAGGCCTGTATTTCAGCAGCTGGTTCTTCTCCCCGGATGAAAGCCCCTTTCCCAAGTTTATCCCACAAAACCTCTGGGCATCAGCAATACTGGGATACAGGGCTGCTGCTTCACTGCTTTAATATCCCAACTCACACAGCTCCTTGGGATCTGATTTATAACTATAGCAGAAAACCTTATTGGAATCAAAACTAATTTATAGACTCAGGAGAGAAAAAAAATTTGACGTTTTCTAGATCACACACCGTCGCTGTAAATCAATTTCCATTTTGTGCCCCTGGTGCAAGCTGCTTCCAGCCTGGGTGAATAAGTGCCAGGAGTAATGAGTTTGGAAACAACCAGCAACAAAGAAATGACAGTCACTGAAAAATCCTTCTCCTGCCAGGAAGCCCCAAGTGCAGATTAAAGCAATTACCAAAACCCAAGTGACGAGGCAGAGGAGACCGGGAATTTGAACAAGGAGCTGATTTTCTGTCTTTTTTTTTGTCTATTTTACCTTCCTCCTCCAAACAAAGCCACGGCAGATGCTCAGTCCTCTCCTCCTCAGCACGTGCTCCACAGGAGCTCATCATTGTTGCAGGGGGATGAACTGAGATGCAATTTGGGATGTGGGTAATGAGTGTCCCAGAGATCTGAGGCAGGGAAAGCTCTGGGAAAGCAGGAGGAGGGCAGGAGAGGGTTGAGCAGGGACGGGTTGGACATGGAAAGGAACAGCAGCTGCAAAGAGCCACCCCTAGCGCAGCCACCACTCACAAACACATCACGGGGTCAGTCAGCAAACTGCAGTTTCCTGCAGGGTATCTCTTCCCTCTGGGTGTTTCTGCCCTGTGTTGCTGCAGTTTGAAGATTCCCCTCATCAAGGGTGCCTCATCTCCCTGAGGGTTTGGGCTTTGGGGGTGGCAAATGTCATTTCACAGCCAAATCCACCCAGAGAAACACCACAGCAAGACACTAAATGCACCACACCCACCTCCAGGCACAGCAGCGCTGGAAATGTCACAAAGAATCTCCTTTTTCAATAGGAAAAAGGTGGGTGAACAGTGCATAAGAAGTTTTGTAGTGCTCTTTTTAGTAGATACCCTTTTTAGTGTATCAACAGGAGCACAGCCAGCTGAGAAACACAACTTGCAAACCTTGCCCAAGAACCCGAAAATCATCCAAGTGTGACCTCCTGTGTGCAACCAGCCCTGCAGAAGGCCTGGCTGCCACCAAGAAGATGCTTTCAATGCCATCTCCTCGTCTTTGGAAGCCTCAGCTCTTTGTTTATCAAACCTGTGCTCCTCAAGGCATCTCCTGGTGCTTGGGTTGCTCTTGCTCCTGGTTGTGCCAAGCCCCTGCCTCTCCAAGCCCTGGCACTGCCTCCTTCACTGAGATTTCCACTCACAAAGAGCTTCGGGATACTCGAGGATGAAAGGGGATGTAAAATCATCCACTTTTCCTATTACCAAAGATTAAAAGCCAAACACAAAGTCTGGCTGACAGCAATCAGCTCAGGGACCGCCAGACGTTGTTCCACTCTGAGAAAACGTTGAGACAATAATTGAATAAACTCACAAGAAGGTGCAATCATGGATGAAAGCAGAGCCCAGGTGAGACTTCACACAAATACCCTCAACCCACAGCTTCAGAGACACACGTGGGGATCAAAGCCCTCCATGGCTGAGGACGCAGCCACTTCCAGAGGCACGCATCCCAAGTGGGGATTATTTGGGGTTATTTCTGTCAAGTTTCCAAAGAATTTGGCAGCTGCAGCCAAGGATCCCAACAGCCCCTGATAAGAAGTGATCCTCTGACCACTGGAATCGCTTGATGCAGGGAACTAATTTGAATTTCTGTATCAGAAATGCAAATTCAGCCCTGGGGCCATTCTCCTGGATGTGGCTGCTGGCACACACGTGCTCCAGAGGTGACTTATATGGAAAATAAGAGCGAAACTAATTACTGGTCCCAGCGCACTGAAGCTTTTGTTACAGTTCAGAAGGGAAAGAAACAAAAGACTGGTATGAAAAACCACCAGGGTGACTCGTATTTGTCTTCCATTAAGAAAAGCCTGGCTAAGACAGATCTCCTGCATTCAGGGGAGTGAAAGGCAGTGCCAGGTCCCATCTGTCCTTGTCTGGCACGGACAGGCCGTGTCCAAGGAGGGGGGGATGCTGGATGGGAGGAGGTGGGTGCCAGGGCAGGACCCTCCAAACCACCCAGTGATTCCTCACACTGCAGCTCTGTCCAGGGCTGGGTGCTCTGGGGTTTATAAAACACTGATGTGTAAAGAATTTGGAGAGTTTGGGGGAATGAGCTAGGTTTTTTAAAAGAAGGGGATAAGTTATCACCAGCACTCTGCTCCAGCACACCCAGGAGCCCCCCCTGATTACTCCATGCTCTGAAAATCAACATTTTTAGCAACAGAAGAAGGGTAAAACACCCAGAGCTGATGTAAAACCCCAGAGAGCCTCCCAGCAGAGAAATCAAATGGAGCAGAGCGTGAGCATGACCTCAGGATGCAGAGCATGCTGTGTTTTCCCAGAGGATGAGCTGCATCCCTGGCTCTGGATCCACCAGCTCCACCATCTCCCACTGAAAGTGATGGGGATGGAACACCCTGAGCCTGCCCTCCCCACTGAGCCACTCCTGGAAAAGCTCCACCAGCAGCTCCAGCACCCGAAGTCAGAGCTGTGGGAACAAAGCTGAGCTGTAAAAAGAATAAAGTTTGCAGGTAAAAGCTCAAGAGGGGTGGTTCAGCTCCCTTGCTACAGAGAGATGTCCCTATTTACCAAGAATTTCAGCTTGGCTTCAAAAGGACCATCACCAGAGGCACCACAGCCACGTCACGTCCTCATCAAAGCCCTGGCACGGGGTGACAGCAATATTTGGGTGTCCTGCTCACAGAGGGACCAAGAGAGAATGGAAACTCCACATGGCTGCTTTACAAACCCAGCAGCTTTATACCTTCAGCTGGCTGCAAGGGGAAGCTGGAGAACAATGATACCAGTTCCTGACACTGCTTTTTGCTGCGGGAAAAAGCCTTTGCCAGCCCAGGAGGAAGGGAGCAGACAGCCCCGAGCCCCGGGCAGGCACCCACACACCCCCGGCCACGTGGCTGCTGCACAACAGCAGCCCCAGCTTTGGCACAGCCTGCTCAGCACTGGTTTAAAGCTTTTGAAACCTTGACACGAGTGGGGAGACCTTCACCACAGCCCCAGGGCCAGGCAGGAATCAGAGATCCTGCACTGCTCCAGAGCTCTCCCACCCTGGGTGATTCTGTGATGCTGTGAGAGGCAGCGAGGGGCTGGGAGCTCCAGCAGCGCTGTCAGCACGATGTGACCTGAACTCCTGGAGTTTAACTGGGGCTCCAGCTCGAGCAGGAACATTCCTGTGGCAGGAGAAGAGGCAGCAGCATGGCAGCATCTCTATGAACCCCAAACACAGGGATGAGAGGTGCTGGGTAGCCAGCTCCCATCACCCGCGCTGTGCACTGATGGATGGACAGACAGGCTCCTGGAAGTGCATTTATTCCCAGAAAAACCCATCCAGAGCCCATCTGTGGAGCACAGCACACGGAGGAAAAGCACTGTGCAAAAGGGAAAGGAAGGGGGAAGGGAATGGAAAGCATCTTTCACTCTCCTGGACAAAACAAAAGCCTCAAATGATTCCAAAGAAATCCCAGAGTCCAGTCAGTGACCAGAGTCAGGGTGAGCCCTGCTCAGGAGCTGCTGTGAGTGACAGAAGCAGCTTGATCTGGGCTCTGCAAACACCCTGGACTGTGCCTGTGGAGATTAGGAAAAAGTTTTTTTACAGAAAGGGTAATAAAGTATTAGAATGGTCTGCCCGGGGAGGTGGTGGTGGAGTCACCATCCCTGGATGTGTGTAACACAGACTGGATGTGCACTCAGTGCCATGGTTTGGTTGGGGTGTCAGGGTTGGGTTGGACTTGATGATCTTGGAGGTCTCTTCCAGCCCTGGGATTCTGTGGTTTCCTCACAGGATCAAACTGCAGCCTCTTCCCTCCTGCCCGAGCCCCCAGGGGCTGGAGAAGCAGCCCCAAGGTCTGCGCTCTGACTTGCACCACCACCTTCTCTCAAGTCTAAATACTGATAAAACATGAATATTTATTTTTTATGTAATTTTTATACCGTTTTTATTAAAAGCCACTGTGCCCAACACTTGCTTGTTTGACTGAAGGAGAAACCCACTCTGTGCAAAGCCTGGCAGAAGTGCAAGGGAAGCATTTTCCCCGTGACTGACAAGATAAAGCCTCGCTGTGATTGACAGGACAAAAGACTTTTGTTTTCACTTGATAGGCAATGCAGTAATTTTCTTTAAACGGCATCTTTTCTCCCCAGGTCCTTCTAGAAAATGCACAAACCACAGGCTGAACCCCATATTGAGCTGTATTGATCCCCTGCCCTGGGGAGGAGGCTGAAAGCCACATTTTCCATAGTCCAGAGCCTGAAGAACCCAAGAAAATCAAATATTTGAGAGCCAACCCCGCTCCTGTAACAGACACAATCCCTGTGCAAACAGCAACATCTCACCCCATCACCCTCCGGGTGAGGAGAGCCTTCCCTGAAAGCAAATCCTATCCATCCCTGCCTGTTTTCCTCTTTTCCCTACCCTCATCAGCTTCCCTTGTCCAGCGAAAACCAAAATCCATGCCATGAGTGTCCTGGTGACAAATTCGTGTTGGTAGATGTGCTGCACATCCCAAATCCACAAACTCTAGAAGCCCTAACGCTGCAAACACTTGCATGGAGAGGCCCTGTGGAGCAGGAAACTCATCCCAAGGTTTAACTCTTCCCCTCAGGAATAACCTCTACAGCTGTGACATCAAAGGACTGTTAAAAAGTGGGTGCCACCCCCTCCACGTGACCTTCAGGGCTGATAAAAAGTGGGTGTCACCTCATTTATGTGACCTTCTCAGATATCCCAGTGGTTCCTGCTGGCTGAATTATTCATTTTGGGGGATGCTATGGCAGCCCAGTGGCAAGGAAGGAGAGTGGGACATGAGCAAGGTTTGCTCCTGCTGTATCTCTGCACACTTCCCAGCACTCAGAATAAAAAACTCACCAGATTAAATACAATTTTAAATGAAGACAAAACACACTGTGTGAAAATAAAAAAAATTAATCTCAAATAATTTGCTTTTAAACAAAACTATCAGCTGCATTTCAGCCAAAATTAGGAGGTTTTTTTAATTAGGAGTTTGTCTGGAGAATTAAATAAATGAGAAATCCCCTTGCCCTGCTGTAGCCATTGCTATGACAGTAAGGAAGATGCTTTGCCGTGTTGTGAGTGCATAAGGAACAGATCCTGGCTATCCACATATCCATGGGTTATATCAGTATTTAATAACAACACACGAAGTCATTCACCCCAGAGAAATCCCACCACGCTCACCTGGAGGGATAAATCTGAATGAGAACAAGGGACAAACAAACCCAACCCTCAGAAACCAAACCTGACCAGCACAACAAATAAAAATGTGTGGGTTTATCACCAAAATCCCAGGATTAAAACTCATTTTCCTGAGTCACCACCCAGCCTGACCCTGCCAAGCAGCAGAAAACAGCTTTGCCAGCGAGCCAGAGGTGGGAACTGCACCATCAGCTCTGTGATCTGCGGCCTTCTCCTGAAAAATAATAATAATCCATAACCAAAGGAACAGAAACATTATGCTTTGCCTGTGAATAATGACTTGGGACAGGGGGAAAAGAGACACCCACGCCTGGTTAATGACACATCTGTCTCCGGCGCTTCGCATTTCCCCGAGAAGTTCATACATATTTAAAAAGGCCAAGAGCTCCATTACTCCTCACTCCTTATAATATCGGAAGATTAGAGTCCATCAGGGAGACAAAGGCAAAGAAAGCATCACAGGGGGGAAGATGTCGCTCTGATTGAATCCCGGGCCTGTCTCTCTGCAGGGGTTTTGGTGCCAGGCGGGACCGGGACGGGCCGTCGGCCTGGGGTGTGTGAGGAGGGGCAGGAGCAGGCTCAGGCTCTCTGGGAGAGCAGGGACCTGCCCTCCGTGTCCTCACTGTGCTCCCCGCAGAATCAGCCCGGAAAACTGTTAATTAATTATTAATTACGACCCAGAGCTCCCTCCAACCACAGCTTTCCCCCAGTGGGGAAAAGCCACCGCAGTTCTGCTGGTTTGGGCCTGCCCTGGCAGTAGAGATGGTGGGTGGCACTTTGGGGGTTTTTTTGGGTGTTTTTTTCCTTTTTGCTTTTGCTGACAACCAAATTCTTGGAGCAGTTTTGCCTTTTTTTTTTTTTTTTAAGAGCGAAGTGGGGAAAAAAAAATTGAATTTTCAGTTGATTTGTGACTCAGAAGGGCAGGCACTGAGTTTCCGTAAGTTCCCCCGTGCGGGCAGAGCTGTAATGGTTTTGTGCTCATAGTTACCCTCCAGGAGGGCTCGACTTCCCTCCAACCCTGAGCCAGCCAAGGCCAGCACAAATCCCTCTCTCAGACTTTGATCCCACCAGGAGCATTTTATCACCATCCCAAAGCACTCCAAGTCAGCTCCTGGGGGATGGAGCAGCCTCCTGGAGATGTCACAGGGCAGGATGGGCCTGGAGGACTCCTCTGGAATGGAGTCCAGTCCTTGGAAGTGCCTGTGGGGCAGGAGAGACCCGCTGGGCACAGGGAATGCAAAACCTGCAGTGCCAAAAATCCTTCCTGAGCAGCAGCACAGACTGCCCACCTCAGCTCCTGACACTGTTTTATACAGAATTCATTGTATTATTTCCTTCCTGCCCACACTATCACCATCCCCTCGTGTAAAAACCTGGTGTTCGTTCTGTTTGCACAATTAAAAATATGGGGGGGAAATACAAAATTACCCAAAAATCCTTCCCAAGCAGCAGCAGCAGCACAGACTGCCCACCTCAGCTCCTGACACTGTTTTATACAGAATTCATTGTATTATTTCCTTCCTGCCCACAGTGTCACCATCCACTCATATAAAAGCTTGGGTGTTCATTTCTATTTGCACAATTAAAAATATGGAGGGGAGGGAAATATGAAATTACTGAAATGCCCCACAGGTTACCAACCCAGCCAAGGTGGGAGCACAGAACCCCAAAGCCTCATGATTTGCATCTAATGAGAAATTTGAGATGGAAAACCTCTGATCCTGGTGCCCTGGCTCCATCCTCCCCACTGCAAACCACCAGCTCTTCCCCAGGTTTTCACCCCTCATCTCTCCCCAAGCCTCTGCTCCATATCCTTGATTACCAACTCATTTATGCAAGAACCAAAAAAACTTCACAGCACAAGAGAGGAAAAAAATGAAAGCAATAAATATCTGGGTGTTTATATAAATCATCACATAAATATTTTGGCCGCAAATTGAATTGATTTTTTTCCCCCGCTTCATGCCTCGCTTAGGCAATATTGATGGGGTGATGTTTTTGTGCATTACAGGAATTTTTTTTTTCCTCTCACAAGGAAATGGATGAAGAAAGTCAGCCCCAGCCATACCATGAATAGAGAGTTCTTCCAAAGGCTGAAAGAGGGTAATTTCACTATAGAACCATGAAATGGTTTGGGTTGGAAGGGATCTTAAAGCCCACCTCACTCCAATCCCCTGGG
Organism: Promerops cafer; assembly: GCA_013398275.1. Lineage (NCBI taxonomy): Eukaryota > Metazoa > Chordata > Aves > Passeriformes > Nectariniidae > Promerops > Promerops cafer. The sequence goes on along the minus strand of VZSE01002194.1, from coordinate 43,684 downwards.
CAGGGACAGTTTCTGGTATTCCAGGTTGCTCCAAGGCCACTTCTCAAGGCTCAGGTGATGCAAAGGACTCCCAGATAACCAGTACCAAAGTCAACAACTGCAGTTTGTGCTGGAAATCTTGTGTAAAAGCCTTGGTTTTGGGGATTTCTGCTAGATGGGTGGACAAAAAGACAAGGCTTGAGGCCAGTTTGAGGCTTGTGATGCTGAAAACCAGGAAAATTAATGGCACTGTCCTGCAGGTTGGGGAGATCCTCCATGGAGCTTCATCCTTCCAGGTGGACACGAGGTGACAAAGGCAGCACTGCCAAGGAGTTCACCATACCCAAATTCAGACCAAAAAATAGGAATTAAAGCAAAGCATAACCCCAGCTCCAGAGGGGCAAGCCCAGCCCCAGTGTTTCCATCCCACAGGGAGGCCCAGACATTGAATTTCTCCGTGTCAGCTCTTTTTTTAACCAGGGAAAAGCCAGCTGGAGCAGGAGGGGACAAAAACCACTGCTTCTCCATTAATTTTAAAGCTGTTCCAAAACTTATTGCTCCACACTCGTGCATCCACACGCAGCATGTGCAGCTCTTTTCTCTCTGCCACGCTCCAGCAGCTCCTGTGTCTTTAGGGGCCGGGGTCCCACCACTGCTAACAGGGGTTTAATTCACTCTCACTAATATTTTATCCATGGTATTAGGTCATGTTTCCCTTTCCACTTGAAAGGCATCTCCAGCTTATTGGCAGCAGTGAAATTAATAGAGAAATCATTAGAAAGCGTAAGGCTGTGGCCGTGCAAATCGCACGGCGCACGAGATTATTTCCAAACAATCAAATTAATTGGTGTCATCAGCCGCGAGCAGCGACGCCGAGAGAGCTGGCATTAAAAAACATGGAAGATTATTGACAGCCCCGTGCCTCCTCATACATAAAACATCTGATGGCATCGTTTTATTTGATTATTTCCTATGCATGAAGGCTCTCCCCTGCACGGGGGGTTGGACAGGCACAGCTGGGACGGCGATCCCGCAGCCAGGAATCGTCTGGAACCTCAGGAATGGGTCCTGAGGCTTGAGGCAGAATTAACCAGGCTGGTTTTCAGTGGAAGTGGCTTCTTTTGAACAGCTGGGATGCAGGGATTTGCCTGCTGCAGGCACTTCTAGGGAGTAAATCCTACTCAGTACGGGCACAACTCATGTTCAGCTGAACCCTGAGCCAAATACCCTCCCAATCCTCCAAATTTCAGGTTTTCATCTCCCTGGGCTCTCCCATCCCACCCTGGTGACCCATGGAAACCACACAAACGGGATCAGAGGATTTTGAGCCTAAAAGTGGAAGATTTTGGCCCTGGCTACACTATCTTCCCCTCAATATTGAAAAATTGCTGCAATTTTTGTAAACCCCACCCACCTGCAAGAGGCAGATGAGGCGTGATCATCCGAGCAAAGCAGAGTAAATACACAGTGGTTAAAAAAAAAATAAAACCAATTAATCCCAAGTCTTGAGAAGGCATGTGTGAATGTGTTTTGTTTTGGAAGAAAAAGAATAAATAGTAGCCTAAAGTCAGGATAATATTTATCCACATGCTTCACTTTGAAGTTGAGCCCTTGTTGACTTCACGTGGTGTGTGCACACACTAAGTCTCCTCGAGAAGAGGCTTTTCTGAAAGCCCAGCCTTGAGCAAGGAGAAGAAAGGAATCTCTTCAAAACCAGGTACTAATGGAGAAAAATAAACCTCATCACCCAGGGAATTACCACTGTCCCTCCCAAATCCAAAAGGGGATTTAAACAGCTTTATCACTTCACCTTCTGCAAAACTGTGGAGCAGCCTCTGAGCTCACAGGACTGAATTTCGTGGCAGGAAAAGCAAACTGAGAAGAGCAGCCCAGTTAATCTCCAAGATAAATCCCCATTCTCTTGGTTGCTGCCATAAAGAGGAATTTCTCTGCCCTGCCTTTTCTCCCTGCCATCACCTGGATGCGTTTCCATGCTTGGCAGGAACACCTGGGGAGCTCCAGGCAGGGGGACGGGCAGGAGCAGGGACAGTGACAGGCAGGGACGTGCTGGGGCTGGGGCAGCAAAGCCCTAAAAAACACCACCACATCCAACAGCCCTGCAGGAAACTTCTCAGTCCCACAGAGCAGGGAGTTTGTCTCTTGTCTCCAACTTATTTCTGTTTTCTGAAGCAACCCCACGCATTTCCCCTCAGTATTCCTCAAGCAGAAACCACCAGTGATGGGTGGCAGTCTCTGGCCCAACCTTGGCACCCCAAATCCAAATTTCAGGATCCAAACTACACCTGTATGCACTCTTCACACGTTTCCCAGCTTTGCCCAGCACCTACCAAGGGGCAGGAAATCAAACAGCCCTGCCTTCCCCCAAACAGAAGCACCACGAGGGCCAGGGCCATCGTTCAGCTCCTTCCTTTCCCCCTCAAATGTTTTTTTTTTCCCCAAATTTCCAAGGTAATCACACATCACAGATAATCATCAGTATCAAAAACCCTCTTTCACCTCACCCTCTGCAAACAACGAGATGGAAAAAGTTTCCCTCTCCATATTTCCTAATCCTAAAGCAGGATTCTGAATTCCAGCCTGGCACCCTTAATGAACACAACTGGGTAATGTCTCTGGTCTGACCTTCCTTTCAGTTGGGTCACTCGTATTTATGGTCATGCCTCATTTTTCCTTAAGTGTGCCCTTGTTACCTCATTTACTCATTTATGTTTCAGAGGAGAACAGGGTAAAAAATGGATTTAATGGACCTAGAAATAGAATGGAGGAAAACCACAAGAATCTAAAGATCTGCTTGTTCTCCAGACAGCTCCCACCACCAGGAACTTGCTGCCATTCATTTCCATTGATTCTTCCCTCTTTACAAGCCTTTCTGTAGCAAGGCAGAGCTGGAAAAGCAGCTGGGAAGAGTGAAGTGCCTGAAGTCAAACGGGTTTTGGGTTATTTTACACCCTGTTAGAAGTGTCTGCTGCAGCTCATGCTCAGACTTCACGGAATGAACAGCTCCCAGCACAGAACTCTGCTTCCAAAAAGCTTTCTCCAGCATCACCTGCCAGCCCAAGTGGCTGCATCCTATTTCAGCTGCTTCCAGGTTTTCCAGCACTGCCCTTTCCCTGCATTTTGAAGGTCCCTGGCACTGTGAAAACACAAACCCCAAAGCTGAGCATCCATGGCCACGTCCCTCCCCTGGTCAGTCTCTCCTTCCCTCCATCCCGGGCTCGTGCTCTGAACCTTCCCTTGCTTTTTAAACTCTCCCCCTCACCAAGGTGAAAACTGATGAGCTGCCAGGGCAGGGGGATGAGGTGGTGAAGGTTCAGCTCTGCTGCTCCTCTGAAGGGTAACTGCTCTTCTGTGAGCCATTGAGCGAGGAGAGGCACATTAAAATCACAGATCCATGGAATCACTGAGCTTCGAAAAGACCTCCAAGATCATCCAGCCCAACCAGTAACTCAGCACTGCCAAGCCCACCACTAATAGAATAAGGCAGGGGGTGTGCCCGGCGCTCCTGCAAGGGACAGTGGAACCCCTTTATGTCCCCAAGGCAGCTGGGGAGGTGGGAGAGGTGCCCCCAGCACATCCCCAGTGGGATGTCTGCCACACCTGTGTGCCACTCTGCCACAATGAGGAGCACAGAGGATACAGATGTCATCACACCACAGCTGTCCCCTCCCCTGGCCACCAGCCCCTGTCCCACACAGAGCAGAGTCATGGGGATGAGTCTGGGCTCCCTGTCAGAGCAACTGATCCAGCAAAACCAACTGGGATCCAGCCAAGTGCCGCTGCAGTCCACAACCCACCCTTCAAGGAGGACTCCTGCGGGGGTTCACCCTAAAGGAGGAGATTTCATGGTAGCCAAAGCCACTGGGCTTCAGGCCAGCCCAGTCCTTGTGCATACGGAGGGAAAACCACCTCTCCATCCCATCCTGCTCCCCTCTCCAGCTCCCAGGCTGCAAACAGGGGTGAGGGGAACCCAGGCAGGAGTAATCTGTAATTTTCCTGCACGAGTCTGCTTAGTGGATCCACCACAAGTGCTCTGGAATCAGCACCCGGACCGAAGCTGCCCAGTCTCCAACATCATGAACAAAACCTCCCTCCTGGCATTTTTCTTTAAGCCTCAGTCCTGCAAACCTTGCAATTACTCATTAACTGAGTTTAACGTCATTTTTCAAGTTTTCATGCCTTTGGAAATGCAGAAAAAGCCTGAAGCATTGCACAAGTGCTCCTTTCTCACTTGAAAAAAACCCCCAAAACCTCCAGAAACAGCCTTACAGTAGTGCTGTTTTTAAAATAATTCACTTTGAAAGTACCTAAACCACAGCACCTGAGTTCTCTGCAAGTCCATGCTCCAGCCAGGGAGGTCCAGAAGGTCCAGAGGAGCCAGGAAGCCCCTTCCTTAAGGGCCAGCCATGGTGAGAAGGCAAAGGACACGGCCACAAAGAACCACCACAAAAATCCCTGCTCTCTGCAGGGCTCAGGGCTGGACACCCCCAAAATCCTCAGCCCCACAACTTTCCTGCAAACCCCTTTCCTGAGCTTCTTCTCAGAGCTTTGCACCCACAGCTGCCCCAGCCTGTCCCAGTTTACCCCCAAAAAAATCACATCTGGCAGCTCCCCAGGAGAAACAGCCCCGTGAAAGCACAGCCCAGCAGGATGCCAGCAAACAAGTGTTAACCCTTTTCCCTCCCCTAAATCCCTCCTTTCCTTTTCCCTTTCCCATGTCCCGCTGGCTTTTAGGATCCCCAGCCAGTGGAACAGCCACCGTGCCCCAGTTTGACGGGGAAGTCGCGATCCCGGGACGGGCTCGGTGTTTCGTCAATGCACAAATGGAATTTGCCAAGAGGCATTTTAAGAGTCAATTCTTCACACTCCAGTAATTACAACAATATTATTGGCGGAAAAAGAAAAAAAAAAAAAGGGTGAGGGGGAGGGCAGGCAGCAGAGCTCCCACGGGGACTTGGCTGGTGGAGGAAAGGGGCTGAGCAAACACCCAGAGTCAAGTGAGGCCCCGAGGCAAGAGTCCTTCACAGAATCCCTGCAGGTTGGACTTCAACCAAAACCTTCTCCACTTCCCAGCTCTCCATTTTCCTATGTGGGAGTGTTTTTAAATGAAATTTCTTATTTCGACATCAAATATGGGGCTGATGAGCCAGACCCAGCTGCCTTCAGGACCTCATCAAGGTCAATGGGGTTCTTCTGTTTCCAGGAAAGCACATTCAATTCCTGAATTCAAGGTCCTGCTTCAGACACTCCCAGTGAGTAATAAATCTCTATTCTTTTATGAAGACTAAATCTCTATTCTTTTAATGAAGAAACAGACACTAAAGTCTAATCCCATTGGGCACTCAGTCCCAAAAAATCAGATTCTCACAGAAGAGCTGTCACCTCCACCTACAAAAATTGGAACACCCTGAACTGTTGCATCATCTGAATATACATAAAATCATCTCTATTATAACAGGATAGAACATCCCAGCTGAAAAAGGAAACAAAACCAGGCAAACCCAGATGCTGGTGGATCCATCTCTAACACCTCCCTGGCCACTGAGCATCCTCTCCAGGGAACTTGGAGGGCTCCATTTAACCTCCAGCATCCCACACTGGAGTTCCCAGTGCAGAGCCCACACAGCCAGCTTCACTGGGGGATTTCCAGGGGCCACAAAATTAATTTTTAAATAAAAACTCATTTGCTGTGCAAGACTGGCTTGTGTGAGGCCAGCCTGGGAGCAGGGCTAATGTCTGGGGTTCAGGACACTGCACAATGGTCACTCAGAGCTGCTGAAAGTGGGACTCAGTCAGTTCAATTCACATCTGCAGCGAGCTGTGATCTCAGCCCCGCTGCTGGGGCACAGAGGTCCCTTTGATAAATCTCTCTGTACAGGGAGTGCAGCACTATTTCCGCATGAAAGAAATATATTCAGTTTTTTTCAATCATCTTTGCAGTCCACTGGCTTGGAAGAGCGAGTTTCTCTCTCCCGTCAGAGAGCTGCTGCACTGCATCAGGCTCAGGTACAGGCAGGGCAGCTCTGTCTCACACCCTGGCTCCCCAAGCATTCATTTCAGTCAGTCCCCCAGCACAATCTCCAGTTGTTCTGTCTTTGATGTGTGCCCTGAGCAGAGTTTGTCACCCCTGAGATCACACCCAGAGCCTGCACTCAAAATCCTCCCACTTCTACTCCCAGTGCACTCTGACAGGTCTGTGTAAAGTCTGTACAAGGGGAAGAACCTTTCCTCTTTCTTTTTTTCTTGAGACAACTCCACCAAGCTCCACTTTTGCATCCCTCCTCTGCAGAGACGTGCACACTTTAAATCAGACGCACAAAATCAAGAGAGCTCACCTGCATGGGACCCTGTGTGGGGGTGACATCCACCACATCATCCACCCCACCTCCAGGGGATGCACAGCACCAGCAGCTCTGGAGCTGTGTCCCTGCTGCCACGAGATGTGGGACAGCAGCAGCTCAGGGCACAGCACTGCCAGGCCTCCCACTGCTTCTCACCACCATCAAAATTATGGCCAAAAAATGAAGCCTCGCCCCGGGATTAGGATGGGAAACCCCACGAGGACAGGCACACTGCTGGCTCCAACTGCCACGTCACTTCCAGCCTGTTTGCACATTGCTCCTTCCCGAGGTATTTTCAGCCACTTTTTCCCAAAAACTTCGCTCCCAGGCTGTGAAATCCCCACCATCTGTCAGGCACGGAGGTGAAATCCCCACCACAGCTCAGCCTCTCCCACACAAGCCTCACTCATCAGGAGTGACTGCAAACATCAGTCAAGCCCACGCTGGCTCAGAAATTCCTAAAATTACAACCAGGAGAGGCCTGCAAGAAGAAATAAGAATCCCTGACAGTGCCCACATCATCAGCTTCACCCAGGCTTCATTATGGCTGCTGTCCTGCCACCGTGATTAGGCTCTGACCCCTAATTAGCAGGAAGAGAATGATGTGGAGGAGGGGGACCCTGCCTCACACGCCATTAACACTGAGGGTGTAAATGAATTTTCTGCAGCATCACCACCTCATTAAGTGGAGCAGCCAAGCACTGAGGGTGAGCCAAGGATGTTGTCCTGCTCCAGGTAGAAAAGGATGTCCAACCATCACCTCCCTGGTTTGGAACCAGGCAAGGAAAAGCTGGAAAACAAGGGGGAATTGATATTTAAGATACCATTGCAGGTGTCTTGCTCATTCCAGCTTCGTTTGGGATGTTTAGAGAGAAGCTTTTCAAAACCTGCTCCCAGCAAACTGCCCCTGACCAGCCCTGGGACCCTGTGTTATCACCTGGCTCCTCGTGTGCTGCACCCAGGACCCCAACACCCTGCAGCTCCAGGATATTCCTGGAATTTTCCACCCTTTCCACCCTCACCATCCTCTCCACCCCTCCTGTGAGTGCACCCCAGTGTCCACACCCATCCTGCAGTGGGCAGGTGGGAGGAATCACAAAACCTACAGGGAGTTCTTGAAGAAATATTTAATTTCTGAAGGAAAAAGAGGGAGGAAAAAAAAAAAAATCCCGTATCTGGAAGCCCTCCAAAAACAAACAAGCAGCCCATTCTGACAGCCAGTGGAACAAAATAGTCCAAGATGGTTTTTTCTTTCCCCTTTAGCTTTCCCCCATGAAGAAATGTGGGAGGGAGCTGGGGAGCCTCCCCACCATCCCTGGTTTCTAAAGCTGTCCCTGCCTGGCACGGTCTCAACACCCTGAAGTCTCCCCAAGCACAGCAGACTCAGAGGAGAATTCAGGGTGCAAACAGCAAACCCCACCAAACTCCCACTCTGCTGATGCAGGTTTCAACACATTTGTGTCTGCACTGCTTATTTACTGCAAAACATGAACATTTCCCTTCCAGAGAGTGACTTTCCAGTGTAAAATATGGATCTGGCAGGAGCATGGCAGGGCCCAGCCTCGCCAACCACTCATCCCCCCCAGAGCACCCAAATCCTGGGATGTCCTGGGGACAGGGCGTGGGACACCCAGGCTCTTCCTGGCATCAGCGTGTTTGTGTTCAGGTGTGATATTTCAGTGTATTAACTTGTACCAACTCATCTCTGCCCCATGAAAAGTCACAATTTCCTACAGAATTTTCTCCCCCCTCATTTTTTTTACCCCATTTCATAGGTAAGATGCTGTGCCCTCAGCACCGGGGATTGTGGAGTTCAGCCACGCCAGAAATTTCAGCCTGGTAATTTCACTTTTTACTAAACCACGTTTACACCCACGTGTTAAGCTGTTTCTAGAAATGTTAATTATTATTTGTATTATTTGGCCTTGGGACAGTCTCATCATCAGATGCTGAGGGTTTTAATGAAGAAACAGAAGAGCTCGTTAGAATAAAAAATTCCTTTTATTCCAAGAGTCCCTGAAGTGATATTAGCCAGGATGGATTTCCTTCCTTTCCCAGAGCACATGATGCTGAACAGTTAAGCTCAAGTGATGAGAGATACACTCACAGCACCAAGGCACACAAAGCCTGGCTTTGCCTGTTGGCATCTTGCACCCACAATGATGGTCACTGCATCAAGCCTCAAAAATCCCATGACATAATCAAGGAGGCTCAAATGAAACCACACAATAGCCAGAAATTGTTGGATCACCCAAAAAAAAAGCCTGGCATCTCCCCTCCCCACTTTTTGGAGACACACTTGTAGGTGTTTTAACACTCACAGGTTTTTTTCCCGAAGTAAAAATAAAGATCCTTCTCTCCCTGATCTTGTCTAGAATAATCAAAAGGACAACTCAGACAAATCAAGAAGGTACAAGGAAATCAATTTCATCCACATTAGGGATATGCATTTATCCACGTCCTGATCAATACTTTGGATTCCACTTCCATCGCTGAGGCCTAACTGCAGAATTCTCCCATCTGTGAGAGGTCCAGAGGATCCTGCCCACACTTGTTTGATCTGAAACCCAACACCCCTTAGAGTGACCCCTTGGAAAAACACTGGGGAAAGCAGACAAGAAGGGGGGAAAGAAAAAAAAAAAGGCAAAACTTCCCAGAATGAACATTCCTGGCTGTTTCAGTTGCACATCTACAAACAGGCTGGAGTTTTCAGCAGGGGAGAAAGGAAGGGGGAAAAGCAGAGAATTTGCCACAACTAAAAGCTGCTCCTGCAGGGAACACCAGAGGGTCACCAGCTGCTGGATTGTGGCATTTCCTTGGGCCCTGGAGGTGACACCAGGGCCACAGGTTGGTGGCACAGCCCCCAGCTGCCCCGCTGGGCACAGCCCAGGTGTGTCACAGGAGGTTCTGCCCTCAGTGAGAGATTAACTGGCTTTTATTAGCAGTTTGTTGCCTAAGCACGATTTGTGGTGCTGTTTCTGAAGCCCTGAACACCCCAAAATACCCCAGCACGGCCCTTTCAGCACCAACTGCCCCAAGCAACTGGGAAGATCCAGGCTACCAGGGCAAGGCTCAGAGCAGGGCAGAATTATCAGGATTTGGAGCCTAAAAATGTCCATTACTGGAGGAGTGGCTGCAGCACCACATCCCTCATTGCAAACATCACCCCGGGAATGGTCCCGGCACGGCACAGCCAAAGGCACTGTCTGCTTCAGGCTTGACTGGCCCAAAAAATCTGTAATTCTGTGCTTGTGTTTTGGGGAAGTTCAGCATTAGGGTTTCTGTACACACTTGCTGGACACACGGCAGCTGCCAGCACAGCCCCACCAATGCCCTCAGGGTGACCAGGAGCAGGAGTGTCCCCAGCACCCCAATTCCAGACCACGAGCTCCCAGGCCCAAAGGAACCCTCAGGCTGGCAAAGGGAGGCAAGAACAAACCCAACCCGTGCTGCTCCACTCTGCTTTTGCCATTTGAGGCGTTCATCCCAATGTCCAAATGTCCAGAACAACTCCAGCAAGGTCATTAAAACACCGGTGGCCAAACACCTGATGGCCAAACATCACCCACAGCTCCTGCAAAGTTAACCATCCACTGTTTGCAGTCCCAGCCCTGCACAGGCATCCAGGGCTGCCTTCCCCATGTTCTCCTACACTTGCCAGAGCTGGGGATTCTCCCCCAGGCAAGAACTGCAGTCCCAAAAGCTCTGGGAAAAACCCCGGGGTGGGCACAGGGTGAACATGCGGCTCCTTCTTCGGTGGGCACCAAGTGTCCACAACCACTGGGCAGGCAAGGAGTTAAGTGGCTTCCTTCCATGCAATGACACAAAAACCTCGTGGCAGGCCAGTTACTCTACCGCTCCCTTGGGAATTTAAGAAAAAAAAAACCAACCATAAAACACACACGCCCTTCTTTTGGAGGATTCTCCTCACTTCCCTCCCCACCCGCCCTGGTGACAGCGATCCGAGATGCTCCCAGCTGCCACAGGATCCCCCTGGGCACACAGCCAATGCCACAGAGCCATCTGAGGAGCTGCCACAGCGGGCCACACCACGGGAAGCCTTGTCCAGGCTGCCTGGGCCTCCAGGGATTTGTTAAAATAAGGGGCAGGGCTGGGATGGGACACCCAGCTTGGCTGCCAAGCGCTGCTCTCCGCTCCCAGACACTATTGCTTCATGCACTCCATGGTGCGGAGAGAAAACACACTGCTTTTAATATGTTCTTGGCTCCAGGAGGTCAGAAAAAACCCCTGAAAGTCATAATGAGAGAAGAGGAGCTGCTCCCACCACCAGCAGGTCACAGCTGGCACTGGGTTTGCTGCCTTACAGCAGCCATATATCCCGAATCTCTGCAGTTTCTGCCTTTCTGTATTAATTCATATAAAACCCTCCCTTTCTCTGCCCAAACTGTGTTCAAAAGGCACCCTTAAAAACACTGCTGCAGGGCTAGTGGCTCCTACATGGCGTTAGAGGTGCTGGAGGGAGGGGAATTCTCAGCAGAGAAACAGAAACCACCAACTCTCGGTTATGAATCCCTTAAATAATTCTGACAAGGCTCCCCACCCTCCTGTCTGAAAGCGAGCAGAAAACGGAGTTTTCTCACTCTCTGGCAGCAGGGTGGGGTGTGACAGAAAGGGATGGGGAGGGACTGTGGCAGCTGAGCCCCTCCAGAGCTGTCCCAAGCCATCCAAAGGGATGGCAAGGGGGAATCCCTCACTTGGAAGATTCTCCAGCCACGGTGCTGGGGACAAACAGCATCCAGTGAGGACAGCCTGGACCCCCCCAGAGTTTTCCAGGAGGGACCCACACCAGCCCATCAGCAGGAGGAAGGGAACACCTTTACACTAAAAGACACCCTGAATATTTGGAGCAATGACTCCAAATTTATAAAGGCCACCCTTTGCTCTAACTCTGATTTCACTCCCTCCTCCAAGGCAGCTCTGGGCACAGCCACTGGCGCGTGCCGGGCCCGGGGCCACCTCCCCACCACCCACATCCTCTCCCTGGCACTTCAGCCACGCCAGGCAAGCCTCGTTTGAGCCCTGCCTCAGCCACACACCAGCAAAAAATCTCAGTGGGTTCAGCCGAGAGGAAGAATTGATCCAAACTCTGCTCCAAACCCTGCTCCAGCTGTGAGGTGGGTGCAGCTCTTTGTCCCCAGCCTCTGGACCAGAACCAGAGTGGAAAACACGACTTGAATCTCAGTACCTGCATCCCCTCCTCTTTCAGCTGACCTGTGAATCGCTTCCCCTTTTCATTTTCAGAACAGCAGCGTTTCGTATCTGTGGGGCAGGGGAGGGAAGACCCTTATCTTGCAAAAAAAAGCCTTTTTCAAACAGAGCAAGAACTTCAAAAGGAATTCAGGACGATTAAATCCACTTCAGGAGGGCAGAGAGGAGCGGGAGGCTAATAAATGGCACGCTCCACAGGTTTATGAATATTTGAACTATATTTCTTAAAAAAAATTGTACATTACTGCAAGTTATTTAAAATGAGTAACTCCTTTTAATGAAGCTGGCTACCATCACGCTGACTAATAGAGTAATAAAGAGTTTAATCCATATTTATGTACATTTTATGTCATTACAGTTGGTGCCAATAAATTAGCAAGTCCAATAAGAGTTTGATTTTATACCATCACTGCTACTAAATGTGTAACAACACACACTACATGAGCAGTATTTTATTTTATTTCTTTTTCAAGAGCCAGGCTGTACTAACAGAGCCTGGGCACAGCAAGCCTGCAGAATCAAACCCTAGTTAGGGATGAGGCAATATTAACTGGGGTTTTACCCCTGCATCCTGCAGCCACAGAGGAAACACTTCTGCAGATGCCACTGGTGATTTATGGAGAGCTCTGAAGCACTTTAAAGGGATCAAATATTCAAAAATAATTAATATAACTACCTCTTTTGAAGGGGCATGGGTAGAAACACAGGCACCAGCATCTCACTTCTGCAAACCTCTGCCATGAAACACAGCTCAGCCCCCACCACAGCACGACTGCTTAATAACTGGCCATGGGGGAAGAGAGCAGCTGAGCAATTTCAGCTGGCCATGAGCAATTGGAAGTGGCCTTTGGGCTGCCCTGGGGAGCTGGGAGCACTGCAGATCACAGGGAATGGGCTGCATCCGTGTGGCAGGAGCCTGAGCGCGCCCGTTCCCCGACGTCCCGCGGAGCCGCAGGCGGAGCTTTCCAGCTCCACTGGGATTTTGGCTGGAGAAGCCCCCACGGTTCACGATCCCATTTCACCAGCTGTCACCCTGCTGACAGCAAAAAGTACCTTCCCAAGCTTAAAACTCAAGGAGGAAGCAAAGCCAGGAGTAAACCTGGACTTGAGGAGCCCCAAGCAGAGTGGCTCCGCTGGAAGTGGCTCCAGTGCTCCCACGGCAGCTCCTCCTTGCAGAAGCACTGGCTCAGGAGCCAAAAGGAGGGATGGAAACATGGAAACCTCTCTCAGAATAACAGCTGGGCAAGGCAAGACTGAGGCATCTGATTTTTCATCCTCTTTTAAAGCACCAGTGGTTTTCTAACACTGAAAAACCCCGAAGATTCAAAGGCCTTTACGCAGAGGTTGGCACCAAGTCCCTGCCTTTCTCCTCAGTAATTACACTCCAGCAATCCCAAAAGCTGCTGGTAATTGCTGTCCCAGTGGCCTTTTGGTTTGGAGGAGAGAAATAACTCTCCCAGTGGCATCCAGGAAGGAAACACCCAACACCACTCCACCAAAGCCCCTCTGCAATTAAACGCTCGGCTGTTACTGTGTTCCATCAGAAACGCCTCCTACACGGTGTAAGTGCCTTGTAACCAAAAAAACACCATTGATCTGAGGAGTGAATAGCTCCAGGAAGAATTTTTTGTGTGTGAAGTCGGCGTTTGGCCAGTGGGGACGTGGATTAGACTCCTTCTGCTCTCGCTGTGACTCAAAACGGAAAAGGAGCTCTGGTCAACAGCAGATATTTCCCTGTTTATTTGCTTTGCCACTGTTGAACACAGATCTGAGGATAATGTGGGAATGAAAGGTGGTGAAGACAATGGGAATGTTTTGACAGGCTTCCAGAGGGATTTAGGGTGGTGCAGAGCTGGACAGCTGATACCTCCACCAAGCTGATAAAAAAAAAAAAAAAAAGTTTTTGTATAGAGAGTCTGTGCTTCCCACATTTTCTATGGTTGGTTGAGGATGATGACTACATGAGAACCAGCACGATGCAGGCAATAAAGCACATTTGGATCTCTTGGAAGTTTATGACACACTTCTTTCCCAAATCTCCTAAAAAACCAGAATGCCCTGAGGAAAGAGGGAGTGGCAAATCACCTCCCCAAGTCACAAAGCTGAATGCACCCCCAAAAAGTGAACAGGGGGAGGGAAGAGCTGCTCCCTCAGCAGACCACAAGCAAACTGTGCTCATCAGCTGATGTGTTCCAGCAGTGTTTAACACCAGCCATCAGAGGCAATTTGAAACTGCACAAAGCAAGAGACAAAGTGACGATAAAGCAGCATTTTAATTAGCAGCAGTTCCTTCCACCAGCCCAAAAGGTTCCTTCTGTGCATTCATATTCCCAGAACAACAACTGCCTTCTTGTATTCTATAAATCAAAAAAAACCTCATAAAACAAGGCACTGCAATTGCACATTCCACATAATGGTCCAGAAATAAATTAGGCAATAAATATCAAATAATATATCCCCATCAGCAGTGAAAATCTACTCCTTGGATAATCAGAAGGGAAGATGCCTTCCAGCAGCTTATGTCTGGCAGCTCGAAACAGGTAAAACAATACAGAGCTTGAATAAATCTTTTATCACCTTTTCTGCTGAAGAATATAGCAATTGTCCCGGGTAATGGCTTCCCTGAGCCCTGTATCCATCAGCCCTGATGCAGTCGGTGTCAAAGCCAGGGGATCAGAGCAAGAGCCACTTGTCAAAACCAGGCAGAGTTTTCCTTGTTCGGTATTTGGTGCCAACCATCACTTAACAGCAACACATTTCTGAGAAGCTCAGGGCTCTCATTTCACCCTGCCATGAAAGCCCCTGACCCCACAGACACTCGCTGGCCCCGTGACAAAAATCAGTGGTGATTTCAGCAAAGTTATTTTGCTCTGCAGAGGTGGCAGCAGACGGGGAAGGACTGAGCGAGGCGTGGACCCTACGCAAGGTTTGGTTCCTCTCAAAAACACATGGGTCACATCCTTTAGAGACTGATCCCAGAGAGTTTTTCATCTAAAGCAGAAAACTTGAAGGCTTGGTCACCCTTCACTGAGGACACAGCAGAATCAACACCCAAATAACTAAAACAACCCCTAAATACACTGAGGACACAGCAGAATCCTAAATACACCACAAAGCACAGGGGAACTGGTGCCCAATTCTCAGAGGCTGCTCAGAAAAACACAAAACCTTTGTATTTTCATCCCAAACCTGGAGCACAGACCCAGGGAACAGCCCCAGTGCCAGACCCATCCCTTCCCAGCAGCTCAGGAGTAACTCTTACCTTTCCAAAATCCCGCACATCAAAGAGGTCAAAGGGATCAAAGAGGTCGCTGTTCCTTAACCCAAATTTGTCGTGACACACTTTTAGGAAGGTCCGGATGTTCTTCAAACACAGAAACTGGGGGAGAAAAAGGAGAGAAGGAGGGGGAAAGTGAGCGAGACAGGCACAAATTATACCTGACATTTACTGAGTTAAATGCAAGACAAGTGAGCAGGGACTGAGGAACTCGCCCTGCAAAGCCAGGCAGGAGTTTATTTGTTGTTTCTGAGGATGTCAGACTCCGGGTGCCCTGCGAGGGCTCCTGTGTTCTCAGCTGCACACCAGGAACACAACGCCCCTTTGAAAAACAAGTTCCTCCCGAGGTAACGTCGCAGAAGGGCTGCAAAACTCAAGCCAGGACGTTTCCCTTCCAAGGTCGAAGGCAAATATAAATTACAGCTGATGTTCCACACAGGCCCAGTGTGGAACTTTTAACCATTTCCAGCATGATCCCACTTGGTTCCCTACAGAAGGGACACGTGTTACAGCAACAGGACAAGGGGGAATGGCTTTAACCTGGCAGAGGGCAGGGTTAGATGGGATACTGGGAAGGAATTCCTCCCTGTGAGGGGGGGGAGGCCCTGCCCAGAGAAGCTGTGGCTGGTCCATCCCTGGAAGTGTCCAAGGCCAGGTTGGACAGGGCTTGGAACAACCTGGGAGAGAGGAAGGTGTCCCTACCCAGGGGTCAGACCGGATGATCTGCAATATCCCTTCCAACCCAAACCTTTGGTTATCCAGTAAGGCTGACTGGCAGAGAAATATCAAGTTTCTCTTTAAAAAAATCCTGCCTTTGGCTATAGCAACAAAAGGTTGTTTATCCAAAATCATCAGGGATTCTGAAGCCTGAGGACTCCAGAGGGTCTTGCTCCTGGCAGCACAGGGGCTAAAGAAGAGAAAACCAAAAATCTGCTTCATTTTTGCAGCTGCATCACCTACATCCTTCATCTGCTGAACCAGCCAATTAACTTCCCTTCTTTTTGCATCCTCGCTGCAAAACACCTTCAATTTATCACTGTATCTTTAGGCAACTCTTCACTTTTTCTGCAAATTCCTTACAAATACCTGACAAACATGCTAGAATCCTAAGGAAATCAATCCATTAAGGGGGTGAATCACCCCCATGTGATCAACAGGCAGAGGAGCCAAGCTGCCTTTGGGTGGATTCCCTCAGCCTGGTTTTGTCACATGGCACAATCTCGGCTCCCCGAGCTGTCATCAAACACACACCACGTAAAGACACGGCTTGCAAACCTCACCCAGGGTTCAAAGCAAAAGAAAATAGCTTAATTTTCTTTTAATTAAAAGAATCAAAGCACAGTCTTTGGGGCCGTGGTATCTCCACAGACGCTGCCGCTCGTTAGCGCTGCTTTGGGGATTACACACGAGGTTTTCCAGCCATGGATTAGCAAAACCACCTCATTAACAGCAGGCTGGTTCACCTACACAAAGCAAGAAATAACCTTTTACCCTTCTCCCCCACGCCACGGGGCCAGCAGAGCTCCCCCAGCATGGGAGGTGGCACAGGACAGTGCCATCACATCAGAGCCTTCTCATTAGACAAGCACGTGCCAGAGGCAGAGATTGAAAACAAATCTGGTTTTCTAGGCCATTCCTCTATCTCACATAAACACTGCAGCAAAAATAAGTGTCTAGACTGGGAGGGTTTTGGTTGTTTTTTCTTTTATTTGGAATTGCTTTACAGGCTCTCTTGCTGACACCGATTATTTCACAACTTTATCTCCTGGGTCTCTGCAAGAATTTGCACCCCGGGCTGCGTGTGCTGCTGCACTGCAGTCCCATTGATTCCAGAGTTCCAGCGTGTGCTTATTTT
The DNA here is from genome assembly GCA_013398275.1 of Promerops cafer. Taxonomy (NCBI): domain Eukaryota; kingdom Metazoa; phylum Chordata; class Aves; order Passeriformes; family Nectariniidae; genus Promerops; species Promerops cafer. Next base: position 26,985 of record VZSE01002194.1, on the reverse strand, counting down.
AAATCCTTTTAAGCCTCCAATTTTGAAAGTTAATGGCACAGGGTGCAGCCACAATCACAGGCAGCAAGATGCAAACTTCCTCTGCAGAACCTCCCTGCCCTCCTGCAGCACTCCCTGCCCAGCTCCCGCTCCTCCCAGGCTGGGCAGCACCAAATCAGAATCACAGAGTGGTTTGGGTTGGAAGGGATATTCAGGATTATCCATTTCCACCCCCTGCCATGGGCAGGGACACCTTCCACCATCCCACTTTGCTCCAAGCCCCGTCCAGCCTGGCCCTGGACACTTCCAGGATGGGGCAGCCACAGCTTCTCTGGGAAGCCTGTGCCAGTGAAGGAACCAAAGGCCAAAAGCAATGTTGCTCATCCAATTTGGATGTGGAAACCACCTCACCACAGCTGGTAAATGAGGTGGAGGCACCTGTGGCAGTGCCCTCCTGCAGCTCCAGGTGACATCAGCAAAGAGCCACCACCCAGCAGCCACACCCCGAGTGCCAGCAGGTGACAAACATCGAGGAGAAAGCCCATCATCTCTTTAAAGAGCTGCTGAAAAAGGCCTGGTGTCAAACCCAACAAAGACAATTAACCAGAGCCCTGCTCCACCAGCGAGGAGCTGGCAGCACAGCAAGGCCACCACGCTGCCCACAGGAAAAGCCACTGCTCAGGATGACAACTGCAGGTGGGTTTCACCCTCACTCTTCGAGCACCAGAAGTCCAGGTGGGGACACCCAGCGTGGGTGTTGGTGGCACAATTCACTCCTGGCACTTTTTCTGTGGCCAATCTGCAAAGTGTCATCTTGTGCTTTTTGGTTTTTTGGCATTTTGAGGTTGCTGCTGATGGAAGATGATGAATTCTTGGCTCAGGACTGTTACTCAACAGCCTCATGTTAAAATTAGCTCCAATTTAACATGGGCTGTGCCGAGGCCATTTCATTCACCAGTCAATCACACCTTTGGACAAGCAAACACTTCACAGGAGAAAAAAGAGAGAGAGAAATCAATGTTCTCATTCAGCACCCGTCAGGCCCAAAATCAGTGGTGTCATTTATCTGCTTCGAGCGAGGCCGGCGCTGAGCAGGGTCCTGAGATCTCCCCCCTGGTGCAAGGGAGAACCAACCACACAAATTCCCAGTCCTGCCAGCACCCTCCTGTGCATCCAAAACAACCTTGGGAGCCACCAGCCATGGCTTCTGGGCACAGATGCCGTGCTCAGCTCTGGAACCAGACCTGAGACCACAGAGAATTCCATGGCTACCAACGTTTCCAGGCTCTGGAACAGCCACAGAACAAATCCTTGGGTGGGGAGAACATCCTGGGCACTGCAAAGCCCATAGAGAGGGAAGAGGAGACTGGAACAGGGATGGGATTGTGCCAAACAGAGCAAGAAACTCATCTGGTAAAACAAAACACCTTGAAGCCTGATAATAGATGAGAAAAGCGTGGTCAGCTCTGCCCCAGCCCTTGGAGGGCTGTAAAGAACCAGCACTAGAGAGAGGCAGCAGAAGGGCCCCATCACCTGCACTCACCCAGTTTCAGAACAGCTCTGCTTATTTTTAACCCCTCTGCAGAGTCATAAAGTGAATAAACTGCTCTGAACTCCCACTGGGAGCCCTCAGCCACCCTCCTGCACGCGGGGTGGCCAACAGCCCCAATGCCTGGGACACGCTGGGAGCTTCTCAGCAGCTTCTGGGATGCTCTGTTTAAAAGAAGGTTTTCATGATTTTCTCTCTTTTACGGGATTCGGTGAGTTTAGAGACTCCTCAGATGACCACGGTGCATTCAAAGGGTTGTGCTGCCGAGTTTTTGTGCCACTCAAACTCAGAAATGCACTGGAGGCGCCTTCAGGGGAGGTCAAAAAAGGGGGAATTTGGCACTTGGGGTAACTCCACTTTGCACAGGGACACTGGGATCTCAGCAGGGACATGAGCCCAGGGCAGGTCAGATGTTTCTGCAATTGGAAACTCCAGCTCTGGGGGTGGGAGAGGACTCTTTGGGTGGGTGTGGGTGACTCAGCCCCTCACACCCCACTTCAGGCCCCTCCCTGCAGTCCCCAAATGACTGGGCACCCGTGGCACCTGCGCTGACAAGACAGGAGCCATTTCCAATGCAAATTCATCAGAAAAGAGCCAACTACTCGAGCACCTTGGGGTGGGCTGGAAACACGTCCCAGCCCTAAAGGCCTGAAGGCCACACATGCTTCTGACACCCACCAAAATTGCTTTGTTAATGGAAAAACACAACCATTTTGGTTAGAAAAGACCTCTGAGATCGAGTCCGACCATCAACTCAGCACTGCCAAGCCCCCCACTAAGCCATGTCCCTAAATGCCACATCCTTACCCCATTAAATCCCACCAGGGATGGGCACTCCTTCACTTCCTTGAGCAGCCTGGTGATGGCAGAGACACACAAAAAGCTGGAGAACGCAGCAGCAGCTGCTCAACAACCAAACAGGGACCCCAGGTGAGGTCTGGAGGAGCATCAAAGCCGCCCCTGCTCCTCACACTTGGGATGGACATGCAAAGCTTGGGAATCTCTGAGAGACTTCTAAAAACTGCCATAAAACACAAGGAAAGGAAAGAAACGAGGAGGATGATTCTGCCTGGAAGGGCAGGAACATCCAGAGGCTCACAGCATTTTGGAAAGGGCCTTTAGGAGAGGGGCTGGGGCTGTGGGGGGAGCACGCAGTGGCACACAGGGCGTGCGGGCACGCGGCCACGTGCCGAGCGTGGCCAAAGCCGAGGGCTTGAAATGTGTCCTGCAGCATGCGAGGAATGCTGGGGCTGTGCTGGGGGAGATAACCCCGCTGATGAATGAGGAAAGGGACTTTCTGTAGCACTTCCTGGCCCTGATGTCAGATTTCCTCTTATCTCGCTGCCGGCACCGCTCGAAAGCGCCGGGCGAGAAGTGAGTCCTCAACAGGAGCTGGGAGCATCTGCTTATCACAGGCTCTGCAAACGGGCAAGGGAGGCTGTCTCCTTGAGAAAACATCATTTACAAGGGGAAAACAGGCGTCCCGTGGCACAAAGCTCTGCAGAGAGCCAAAGGATGCCTCTCTGAGCCACGGCGAGTCCCCCCGTGCTACTCTGATACGGCAAAGCGGCATCAAAACTCCCTCGGCTTCCTCCAGCATCAGGAATGGAGAGAAGTCCAAGGGTATCCAGTGGGAGCTGCAGGGCTGCAGCCATCACATGGCAGGGGTTGGGATTAGGTGGTCTTTAAGGTCTCTTCAAACCCAGACCATTCTCTGATATAAGACCTATATCTGATCTCTCCGAACGGCTCTGCCCCATCCAGCTCCCCTCCACATCGAGGCCTCCCCAGGACAGTTCTGGGACCAGCAATGAGTCAAAAGCACCAGTGGAGCTCGGATTTCCCCCCCCAGCAGCACCAAATCTCCCGTGGCTTTGTTCCTCCTGGCTTTGTTCCTCCCCAGCTTCGCCCCATTGTCTCTGGTGCAGAGGCAGCACAAAACCTCTCTGCAGAGAATTCCCCTCCACATTTGGATTCAAGTCGCAGCTCATCAATTACTTCAGATGGACAGATTAAATTTCAGGTTGTTGGACAGCAGATTTATCTATTGAGAAGTGGAGAATGAAATTATTTCTCAAACAGTTTAGAACTATTATTTCCCCCCCTCGCCTTTCAAAGCCATTCCCATTGCTGAGCGCTCCAGGGCTGGGCAAATTCCACTTAGGGAGGCTGATTAATGAGCCTGAAACACTGATGAGGGCTGACCTCTCCACAGCTTCTCCTTTTCACATCCACTCACAAGCACCATTTATCCCTAGGAAAGCACCTGAGGGACAGCAACCATGGATTTTAGCAAACACCCATAGCAGGGCACTGGGAGGACTGGGGGAAAGCAAAGCTACAGCAAGAAAAGGTCCTTCCCCGGGAGGAAAATCAGCCAGAGCTCAGGGGGAATGAAAAATTCCTGCACACTTTGCCCAAGAGAAGCACACCAGGGGTCCAGCAGCAGAGCAGGACAGGCTGCCAAGCCCTGCTCTGGTCCTGCTCATCCTCACACCTTCACTCATCACTGCCCTGGCATGGCTCAAAGGGACAAAGATCCCCCAGTTACCCCACAGGAACTTCCCATCATGGTCTGTGGGCTCTCAGAGGGAAGAGGTCTCTCAGTTAACAATATAAAACCCATGGACTGGAAACCAGAATATCCATGGAATTGTGAAAAAATAATTAAAAACTACAAAATAAAAATAAAACAATGACAAACAGAGACTCTGGAGTAACCTGTTAAACACCCCGAGGTCCCAAACCTCAGCCCCAGAGGCAGAGGACACTCAGAGGGGGCTGCTGTCACCCTGCCAAGCCCAGGCCTCCAAGAGCTCACCCTATTTCATCCAAGGGAAGTTTTCCTGACTCCTGAACTCCCCATTAAGACTTGCCAGGTTCATTTCCCCCATTACATATGGAAAAAAACAGAAAAGCAAAAAGAAGGCTGTAAGTGTGGCTAAAACCCCCCATCCATCAGGCAGCTGAGAGCCCAAGATAACTCAGGGCTGGAGGAGGGGACAAGGATCTGGTGACATCCCTGAGTCCAGAGGGGAAAGACGTCACAGGCAAGCCCAGATGTTTGTGTGCTGAGAGGTGAACTCCCACCAGCAGTGACGACCTCCCCAGAGCCCGAAACCTCTCCCTGGTGACAGGGGAGGCTCTGGGAGCCCGTGCCAGGAGCCAGCAGATCCCACATTCCCGGGGGAACGCTGGGCTCCGTCCGTCTGTCCATCCGCGGCACTCAGGGGCTCTAAATGAGAGGAAGGAAGCTGCAACTTCCCGAAGAAAATGCTGGACCTGCCACTGCTGACAGTACTTCCCTCCTTTGTGGAGCCCTCCCGGGCCTGCAGACACTGGGAAAGACAGAATCATTAAGGTTTTAAGGCTCTAATTGCAGTGCCTGCGAGGGTTTCATCCACGGTGCTTACAAGGGCTGAAATCCCCCCAGCCACCCCAAATCCAGCGGGTCCAACAGGTTCAACCACCCCAGACACAGGTCTGAGGTTTGTGTAACCCAAACCCTTCCCACTGAGGTTCTGGAAAACCCCAATCAAATCCCTGTGTGCTCTAGAAATTGATCTTTTAGGATATCTCTAAGAGACCTGAAGAGCCAATCCCAGGAATAACAAGAGCTTGGGGCAAAACCAGGTGGGCACAACCCTCCTCTGACAGCCCTGGTGCCCAGCAGCTCCTGGGGGATGGATGGCAAGGCAGGGAGCAGAGGCTTTGCATCCCTGCGTGTGGGGAGACCACCAAGGATCATCACCCTGCTCCAGAGGAGAAACCCAGAAACTTCCAAGGTTCATCAGTGCCACAGCAAATCCGTCCAAGGTGGTTCTTTTGGGCTGTCTCACAGAATCCAGGAATCTCCGACTCCTGCATCCCAGATCTGGGTGTCTTCACAGCAGACTGACAAATCCAGGCTGGGCTTTCCTGAGCAACGAAATCTGAGGCTGCAGAAAGCCTGGGAGCAGGAGAGTTTGGAGGCATTGCTCAATCTGCCCACATTTGGCATCCTGAATGAGGAGTTCCCTTCCACACTGCTCAAACCCAGCCTTTTTCTCCTCTTGCTGGAAGAAACACAGCTCCATCAGGGGATCTCAGTTTAAAAAAAGGGGGCAAAAGGAAAAAAGAAAAAAAAGGAAAGAATTAAAAAAGAGATGTCTTAGCTCATGCTATTGCTGTGGAGTCCTAACCTCGTGTTTGCCTCACCCAGGATCACACTTCACTCCAAAACCATGACCACAGATAAGAGATGGGAAAAATAAATCCTGATGAGAGCTGATGAAGAAATGAGATAACTCCGTGCGTGGGAAGGCTCCTGCAGAGAAAACTCAAAACATTTGGGCCAACCCAAAGCTTTGAGACGGGACTTGACCTGAACCATGACAATCAAATTATAACAGAGCGCTCAGCTGCTCTTGAGGAAAAGGAGGAATTGCGTAAGCCCAGCTAGAGTTACACTGCAATGCTGAGCTTCCAGGGAACTTTCCAGGCAGGCATTGTCCCCCTGCTCCCCAGGCTGGCCAGGGAATGGAGCAGTGATGAACTTTTGACAGGACAGTGGTGAGAAAAGCCCTGGTGCAGCTCTCAGATGAGTCAATAGCAGCCAAGGCAGCAAATCGAGCCTTGTCACATCAAGCACTGGGTGCAGGCAGCAGCCTGCAGGCCTGGCCTGATCCAAGACGTTCCCACAACTCATTTTTGTCTCTTGAAAACCAAGCTGCCCTGAAAAAATGGTGAAGAGCCAAGCTCTGAAGCTTTTGTGAACCACAGGGTGGGACTCAAGGGTGTCTGCAGCAGGGGACTCCAGTGTCATTCATGCAAAATTGTCAAAACAGACAATTAAATAATAATCAAACATGCAAGCTGAATTAAAAATCTTTATGTATCAGTTATAGAGAGTCCCATACGAGTAGGTTTTCAACAGTCATTGATATCTGGATGTGTTCAAGGCCAGGTTGGATGGGGCTTGGAGCAACCTGGTCTAGAGTAAGGTGTCCCTGCCCATGGCTCCCATGAGCTTTATGGTCCCTTCCAGAAAATCTGTGTTTTTTTGTTCCCCAAACACCCCTGAGCTGACGTTAGGCACAGGAACATCCTCATTTCAGGGCACACAGCAGCCTCACTGCAGACTCAGCTTTCTTAAAACATCACAAGAAATCTGATTTTGGAAATTCTGCCATCAGACCAACAGCATGCAAACTTCCAGCATCCAAAACTTTTCTGGGAAGAGCTTGTATGGCTGCCACGGCATTATTCATCCACCGTGGGTGAAATGCAATTTTTCTGCACCCAGTCACGCTGTGGGGTGACTCCTTTCCCATTAGCCTCACTTCACTTCCACAAAGCCTCCAAAATTACAACCAAATGTGTTGTTTTCCTCAGTGCAAGAAGTGCCAGGGTACCTGCCAGGAGGCAGAACAAACAAACTCCTGCCACATTCATCCCACGGAGCCCAAGCAGGGCATCACCCACAGGGAAATCAGCAAACGCTCAGCCAAGAAAAACATTTATAACGCCAAGTTTGTCGCAGCTTTTACCTTTCAAACGGGTGACAGAGGAAATAAAAAGCCTGGAAAAACTGCAAATGTCTGCTGGGGTGAGATCTGCAGAGCCTTGCCCACCAGACAAGACCTGCAGGGGATAGTTCAGCTCCCAGATCACCAAAGTTCTGCATCCCAGGAGACGGAAACAACGCGCGGCCGGTGACAGGCACCGTGACACCCGGGCTGGGTGACACCTCCTGGACTGCTGCCAGGCTGCCAGCCACCCCCAGAGCCCTGCTGCAAACCAGGCCAGTGGGTTTGGAGCGAAACAGCCCCGAAATGTCACCCCAGGGGCTGGGATGGCATTTTTAGAAGCAGACAACAAATTCTCGGAACATTTCTCTTAACAGCATCAGGTAATGATGCTGAAAGACACCCCCCAGCTCCTGCCTAGAGAAGGAATTAAAACCACAACACTTCACATTCTGGAGAACTGATGCAGACCTGCACACGAAATCAAGCTGCATTTTCACAAGATTGAGCCCCAAATGTGCTTTTTAACAGGTCCCTGGGTGCTCGTGGCAGCACACCGGGGCTCTGCGCTGCCATCAGCTCCTCAGGGCAGAGGTGAGGCTGCCTCGAGCAGCTCAGCACCTTCTTCACCCCAAAAAGCAGCAGAAATGGGGTCGTGGGGTGCCCCTGGGCCAACCAACCTGTGCATTGCTCCTCCAACATGAGAAACTCTCCTGTGCCACAGGACCTACGAGCCAGACCTCGCCTGGGGAGGGAGCAAATGCTGCCCAGCAGCTGCTCTGAGCCTCCTGGGTGATGGGCAAGAGCTGAGCACCCAATCTCCAGCTCTGGGCAGCAGCAGAGGCTGGCAGAGCTGGGGACAGCAGCCTGGGGTGGCTGTGCCAGCGTCTGGAGGCTGCCTGTGCCTGGGCACCCAGGATGGACAGGCAGCCCTGAGGCCCTCGGGGTGGCTCAGGGCTTCTTCCTCTCCTCAGCTCTAAATAATCAATGTTTTTGTTGCGTTTCAGTATCGGGAAGAAGCAGTGCTGGGAACAGGAAGGGCTTTTGGTAATGCCCACATTTAAACCGAGGCTGGGATGAAGCCCCTGCACTGCACCTTCCCCCCAGGAATAGGAAAATGCCAGAGTTTCAAATGACAAACCCACAGCTGGGTGCTCAGAACTCCCCTGGCATCAGGAGAAGCCCCCCCATGAGTCCCTACCAGACTCCAGAAAGCTTCAGAGCATCAAAATCCTACTTGCCCAAATACATCAACCCCAAATCCATTCCCGTGTCCCAGGAAAGGAAAACCCACCCACAACCACAGGCACGAACACCCATTTTTCTTTCCACCTAAAGCAATTTGCATTCAGGGTATCAGTTCCTCTCCTTTCAGCACTGCAAGGAAATTAATTAACTGAAGAGTAACTGTAAGTATCACAAAGGAGGCCGAGACAGGAAATCTGAAGGTGAACCATCACATTTAATGTAGGCACGAGATAAAAATCAGAATGAACTTTGATCAGAGGGAGGATGAAGAGGCCACTGGCATTACTGTGATGTTGGTTGGTTGGGGTTTTTTTTTAAGATTAGAGGCTGTATTTTATCTGTGAGATTTCAATTAAGCATTTTCAGCCCTCGTGGAGGAAAGGGAGAGGTTTAATTCCTTACCAGGGAGTATCAAGCATCATTGCAACCACTCTGACAGGTTGGTGAAAGCCAGGTGGGAAGCACAGGAGCCATCCCTCCTTGATCCTGGCACCGTATTTGAAAGGAATCCCTAATCCTGGGAAGGATGCTCGGAGCCCCAGCAGAGGCAGGGCTGTCCTAAACCAGCCCCACGAGTGGCTCTGCACAGGGAGCCTCCCCCTGCACTGCCCAGCACAGCTCAACTATCCCAACTCACACCACGGGGAGAAAACAGGCAACAAAAAGGACATCACTTCCCATTTCGAGTTATTTTTTGCAAGGGTGGGATTTAATGAGAGACTCCAGCCGGAACTGAGTCCTGGGAAGTTTCCTAAAGCATCAAGAGATTTGTTACCACGATGAATTAAAGATCTTTCTGCAGTGAGCAGTGCTTAAATTTTGGCCACAGACTCCAAACCTCCCTGGATTTGGGCACAACCCTGTCCCTGACCTCCCCTGAATTAAAACAAGGGGAGCTTCATTTCTGACCCAATTTATTTCCATCTCTCCTTGAGGATGTGACTATTTTAACCTATCTGGAAGGTTTTTTTTCCCTCCCTTCCCAAGCTCCAGAGGTGAAATTTACTGCCACAGCAATGCAGAACAGTTCCTGCTCCACACGATGAAAACAGGCTACAAGAAAATTAATCTACTGGCTACTTAATTTGTAAAGCTGCTTAAAAAGGTCAGGTCCCCAGCTCATAAAAACCACCACTGAGAACAGATCCCAGCGATTACGGGAAACAAGGCTCTGGATATTTATATAAATTAATGCCTGGGGAGGATAACAGAATAACAGGACCCTCTAATTTAACACCCAAATCCCATTCCTGGCAGCTCCTAACACTCATTTCTTACAGTAGCACATCAGGGGTGCCCCCAAAGCTGGCACCTGGGGCTAGAGGGGGTTAGAAATCCTCCCCAAAATCTCCTGGATGCTTTGACTGAACAGTTTCCAGATCTGGCTTCATATTTCTGTGAGGCAACTCCTCCTTTCTGAGCCAGGCTAACAGGGGCAAAACACACACAAGCAGAGACATATTTTTATGGTTTTTATCATATTTTTTTCTCTGCTGAAAATAAGGAGGAACATTATTTTCTATTTTGTGAGGGGGGGCTATATTTTTTCAAACTAGGCTTTGGTAAAGTATTTCATGGGATATGAAATGGGATGTGAATGTTGGGATTGATCACAAGCACAACACTGGTGTAATTCTGCACTGACTTACACTCAGTTAAGCAGGAAAACGCCACTGGAAAATCTCCCTGGGAGACAATGGGAAAATCCAGGTTGGCTTTCTGGGAGCCAACCCTGCTTCCCTCCATTCCTGCAGTGATTTGGGTCCTGTCAAACCCAGCTATTTCCCCAGGACATCATTTCCTCTGCAACAACCTGCTCCAGTGCAGGGGGATGGGACTGGATCAGCATCCAGGTCCCTTCCAACCCAAACCAGTCTGGGATTCCATGGAACAGGATTTAATGAGGTATTCACCAGCCAGACAGGAGCAGCTCCACCAGACAGTGCACAAGCAAAGCTGACTGTTAATTGGAATATCTCAAATAAACTCTGGTAGCAGGGTAATTGCATTTGCAGAGCGTTAGGGAAGGTTGGGTTGCTTTTGCTGTGCCGGGCTAATTAATTTGGTACAATTTGAGGATGCAGATAAGGCCCCAGGGACATGTTGGGCTGGACCATTAATGCTGTATTTCAGCCAGAGGGGCGAAGAAGGGAATTGGCAGCAGCATCTGATTCCTTCTCAGCTGCTCCACTCCATCTCCTTCCAAAGCCACCCACTCTGCTGGAGTGGGCTGAGAATTGTCTGGACAGGAAGGACAATATTTGGAGCTTAATGGGAGAGGATCAATAAATCTAAACAGGCAGCAGCCCTAAAAAAGCTCACTGACCCACGAATTAAAGTGACTTCATTGACACAGTTAAGACAGTATCAACACCCAGTCAAACGCAGACTCTTCATTTCCCCTTTTTTTTTTTTTTTTTTGGCAGCATCCCTGCTTTAATTTCCTAAGTACCACCCAACTGAAGTTAATTTTTGGTACAGCTGCATGTATGACTTCCTTCTGCTTTAAATTATCCCTTCTCTTAGCAACTGCCTCCACCAACACACACACGGTGTAGAACTCGGGGAGGGATTTTTTAAGCACAGAATTAAGGTGTGAGAACAAGCAAGGAGGTTTTTGTCAGACTTGTGTACACTCATCTCTAGCAGGAGTTATTAAAAAGCCTGGCTTAGGAGCCAGCACGATGCATTTAAAAAGCCATCCAGCAAACATTAAGGCAGGTCTGGCTCCTGTGGAAATGGCTGTGGCACACATTAGGTTGAGCTGTTAGGAATAAATTGTTCCTCTGCATAATGCAATGGAGACCATGCAAAGAGGGAAAATGAAGGCTCCACAGTATTTTACAGGGCTATAAACAGCCAGGGAAATAAAACATCTCTCCTAAGGTGTAGCTTCCAATGCAAAAAGCTCTTATTCAAGGCAGGGCTGCCTCCAGCTCCGTGGGGGAAAGGCTCTCCAGCTGCTGAGTGCCTCGGGGAGGGGAGCAAAAATAACATGTCATGTAAAGTCATCGTGACCTGTCACTTCTGCTTCCACTCAGGGAGCAGACTGAGGCTTCTCCTGGAGCACACTCCAGCAGGAGCAGCATTCCCTGGCCAGGGCTCCAGCAGAGACCAGCATCTGTCTGATGGAGCTCTGGCAAAGGGCTCCCAAGCCAGGAGAGCGTGAGGGAGCCGAGCACTGCTCAGCCTCCCTTGCTGGGGATGGTTTTTGGAGCCTTCCAGGGAACAAAGCCTTTCCACCTCTGGGTTTGGAACAGGTAGAGCACCTCAGGCCAGCCCCTGGTGGCTCTTCCCAGATCCCAAATCGCTGAGTGTGTGCTAAGGGGCACGGGCAGACCCCAGGGACAGCTGAGCCCTCTGCACGCCCGGGGATGTGCTCACACTGCTGATCCATCACTCCCCAGCCTGGCAGGAGGGACCAAAGGCATTAATGGAGGTTTTAATCCTCCTCCACTCCCAAATACCTCCTTCCATCCCAGGAAACTTCCTTCACATTGCACTGAATAATCCAAGGAACATCCAGTAAAAGTGATGCAACCATCAGAAATGCAACTGCAGCTCCAGTGTTGGTTTCCAGCCTTGTCAGCTCTTCCCTGGTATCGAGCTGCTGGTCTCACTCAGCCACTCAACTTTTGAACTTTTGTCCCTCCTCCAGCACAGGGAACGAGCTGCTCCGTGCCCAGCCAGTCTGCTCACCCACAGCTCTGAATCCCCAGGGAAGGAAGGACTCCAGGGTTACACAATCACCAGGATGGAATCCTCCTTCCCCACCTCCCCAGCCCACGCCAGGCAGACCCCACAACCTGAGAGCAGCACCACTCCCATTCAGCCCAAGTTCCCAGGTTCCCCCATTTAGCAGAGTTCCCTCAGGCCAGCATCCAGGCAGGAGGGACAGTCACACAGCACCTGCAAATTTCTGCCTTCACCTTGGACCACTTCATTCCTTACTCAGCCCATTTCCTCCACAAGGAGCTCCAAGGTCTCCCACCAGGTCAGTGTGACCCCCAAACCTGCTCCCAAAACCTCTGGAGGGCTGGGAAATCCAGCTGAGCTCCCTTCCAGCAGCCAGAACCTCCTCCCCAGCCTCTCTTCAGGCTGGGAGGTTTGGGAGTGCCCACGGGGAAGCCTGGAGAAGGGACAGCACCCACGGAATGCTGTGGAGGACACAGCAGTGGGACTGTGCCACAGCTCTCCCAGCCTTCCTGGAGCTGGAAAAGGATCCATGTCCTAAGCCTGGGACTCAGCACCATCCCAAGAGGAGGATGAGGAGGAGGAGAGGAAGAGCTCCCACTTCTGTCCCCTTCCCTTCATGCAGCCACACAGACAGGGACAGCCATAACCCAGCCATAACCCAGCAGCTGAGTCCTTTCTGACAAAAAACAAATATTTGATTACAAAATCCAGCCCAGCTGTCTCTCCCCAGGCCCCAGGAAGGCAGAGGGACAACAAAGCCCTCTGGCCAATGGCTCTCCTCAGGCAGAATGAGATCTAGGTGCTCTGCATTCCCAGGTTATCTGGATAACCTCTGCCCAGGATCAGGGCCTCTGCTTGCAAAGGGCCTGGTACCAGGTGGAGCTTGGACCTGGGAATCCACAAAAATAACCCACAAAGTAATGCAAATAACCCAAAGTAAGGCAAACAGTAACTCCTAAGTGGCTTTCTTGAGCACTCACATCCACTGCTAAGGGAGATTCCTAAAGAAGCAGGGTGTGGAAGCAGCCCACAGCTCCCTTTTCTCAGCTGCCTTAAACCCACAGAACTGTAAAAACCCAACAGGTGTTTGGGGTTTTTTTTTCTCCCAGGAAAGTTCTGCAGAAGTTTTTCCCAAAGACAGCAGGAACAAGGATGCCAAAACACCCAGGGACAGCACGTGGAGCCCCGGGCTGGGCATGACCTCCCTCAGCCCCCTCATCCTGGCATTCCAGGGAGCACAACACGAGCGTGCCAGAGCTGAGGAGAGCAGGGTGGGAGGCTGAAGATCCATTTCAGCTGGACAGACACTGGAAATGTCAAACCCCAAAGACCTGAGCCAGCCCTGGGTGGGATGAGCAGCCAGCGCCAGGAGGATTTCTGTCCAATTTTTGAGTAAAACCCTCAGTGGGTGGAGGGAGGAGAAGCCCCACGCTGCTCCTGCAGCGCTCCAAGCCTGGCTGCTGACGTGCCAAAGACAAACCCAAGCAGTTTTTAAGGCACCTCGAGCACAGCCAAGTTAAATATCTCTTTTTGTGGGCGAGTTCCTCCCGTGCTCTGTGGGAGCAGCTCCTCCAGAGGCAGGTAATGACAGCCCTGCTCAGGTGAAGAGCGGGTTTCTACGGAGCCACAACGCTCCTGACACCGTGGCTGTGTCACACAGGATCCTCACACCCTGACACTGTCACTAGAAGAGCTGTCCCTCAAAAAAAACCTCTAAATCAGAGGGGAAAAAAAACCCATACAAAACAAGATTTGAGCAGTTCTACGTCTGCTCAGAGAAACACAGATTTTCCTGGTTTATGGGGGCTACAGGGGGTTATTCCCTCCCTCTGCCCCAGCTCAGGGGGTTCAACATCCATGCACACACAGAGCCCCATCTCTGGCAAGTTCCTCTCCACCCCTCTGGATTTATGAGCCTGCTTTCCACCCCTTGAAGTTTTACTCTCACTCCTTTCATTCACATCCAGTTAAATCAGGTGTTTAAGATCGTTTCTGCCCCCACATTAAACAGGTAATTCTATTCACTCACTTCTTGCCTGTGGAGCCCCAGGCTGAATGTGGGTTGGCTTCAGTTTAATTTCTCCATTATTTTACAAGGAGGGGAACCCAGAATCTCACCAATCATCATTCTGGGTTTATAAATTTGAAAACCTGGGCATTTGAAATTCGCTTTCAAGTCTGCAAGGCTCCAGAGAACACTTCAATCACGTTCTTCTGCATCTCCCCAAAGCAACAAAAGCAAAGTCTGCCTTCCCTCAAGGAAAAATTAAACTGTCACGTCACAGGATCCCAGGAAAAACACCAGGGAGGAAGAGTCAGAGGAATATTTAACCTCAGTGCTGGATGCAGAGCTGTGGGTCACACACCTGCTCAGGGTGAGCAGGATCCTGACCCCTGAGGGTGATGAAGGATGGAGAGGGACCAGCACAGGGAACACATCCTGGAAGTGCCAACACAAACCTGCAGCTCCTGGTGACCCCAGCAAGAACCAAAGTGCAAGAAAAAGAGATTTTCATGAGCACAACGTGCAGGGATGCCACCCACTGCACCAGGTGGCCGAGACAGCAGAGGCATTCCCAGAGATATTAAATATTCCCCCCCACACAGCCAGCCCAGCCCAGGCATTCGGGCTCATCTGGCAGATTGAGCCTTCAGAAAGAACCTGAAGCCAGCAAAAAGTACTCTTGGCTTTGGGTGAAATGGCAAAACAAAGGACACTCGAGCCTCAATCACATCAGAGTGCCACATCCCAGCCCCATCCTTTCCCACTGCGAAGGAACAGATTTTGCCCACGCTGCCAAAATTACCAGGGACTATGAAAACGCAATGAGGCTTCATCTTCCATCAATAAATTCATTTATTTTTCTATAGAGGCTCTCCCCCACCCCGGCAGCTGTATGCTAATTCCCCCTCAGCACTGCATTATTATCACTTGGAACAGATGTTGCAGCCACTCCAAAATCTGGAGGTTACAAAAACTATTAACCTAAGCTGGGCTGGGGAGGAGGGAACAGCTCAGCCCTGTCCTTCTGCCACTGGTCCCAGCCAGGCTTTGCTCCAGCTCAGCATCCACAGCAAGGATGGGATCCCAAACTACTCGACAAAAACGCCCCCAAATCTTATAAAACAAATTTAAAGAGATCAAGGGAGATGCTGTGATTTGCAGGCTTGCTCCAAAAACTCAGGGAAATTGGCTACAAGATCCCCCATGGGTTTTCAGCTGGGCACAAACGTGGATGCAATCAGCTGTTTGGGGGTTTTTTGGAGGTGTCTTTGATGGGGGGTGTGTGCAAACAAAGTCATTTCAGGCCCAGATAAATCCAACTGTGAAAGGTTTAGCATTCCCCATGGAGTTGCTTTCTCCAGAGCAGCCCAGTGTGGCTCCTGGAGTAATTAATGCCAGAATCTATTTATGACCTTTGAATAAATTGTTCTTTTCTGAAGGGAAAGCTGCTAAACACGTTAGCAAATATAATTAAGAGGGAAGGGCGGGGGGATGACAAAAAACTGGAATTAAATCTCTCCTAATAAGAAATGCTTCTTGCAAAAACCTGGCTAAAACCCCACTCTCAGGCAGATACTGTAGCTTCATTAAAGCCTCCTCATTACCCTTGCTGAGATAACCCAGCTGTCAATAGGAGGAAAAGTCACTTCTAACCTCTGTCACCTCTAAGAAAAAAGAATATTTAGGTGTTCACCACGTGGGGAGAGCGTGGTGACGTGCACCTGAACACGCTGAGGGTGGAAAATGCAGCAAGGGAGAAGCAAAAGGTTTGTGTGGCCTCTCACCCTCTCACCAAAGGAACAGGTTTGGCTGCTCAGGGTATCTGAGCACCTTTTCTGCATCTCAGGTGAAGTTCTCACCGGTGAGACACTGATTGCATCAGCTCCAAGTGGCCAAAGCTGCAGGGAGTGGCAGCAGTGAAAGGTGGAAGTCCCTTGGAAGTGTCCTGCTCCATCAGTGTGAACATCCCAGTCCCTGGAGAACCCAAAACTGAGGGATGAGGAAGGGTTAAAGTGAGGTGACAAATCTGTGATGCCACCCAGGAGCCTCCCCTGTGACCTGGCAACCCACTCAGGGATGATTCACATCTGGCAAGATCCCACATTAAACTTTTCATTATTTCAGAAAGCCCTTCCAAAACTCCACCTTTCTGCAGAAATATCTGGGCTCGAGCAATGCCCACTCCTAAATCCACAAACACAAGCTGGGAGATGCTCAGATCCCCTCCATGGGGAGGGATGCACAGGAGGGGCAGGGACACCTCCCTGGGGATATCCACTCCCAGCCTGGACAGGTCAGCAAACCTCACATTTCATGTCCTGCAACTTCACCCTGAAAAATTCACCTTTTTAGAGGCAGCCCCATACCCCCAGCCTTCCTCCTGGGATGGTTCCTGCTGGCCCAGCTCCATGCCCCCAGTTCCTTGACAATACAAAGTTTTTAGGTCAATTTTGCAGCTCGAAAACTTAAAATTTTTCTACAAGACAGCCCCGTCTCCCCAGGAGCAGCCACCCAGCTGGTCCTGAGAGCATCACCCCAGAGCTGGAAGCTGCCACAGCACCACAATAATGCCCTGTCCCCAAAATCCAGAGCTCTGCCATCACCTGGCCTCTGCCCGGCCAGCAGAACAAAGCCATTTACACCCTGCAGATGGAGCATCTGCTGCCAGAGGGCCACTAAAGGGAGCCCCAGGGCCAGTTCAGCCACCCAGGGCCAGTGGCTGAGCCCAGGGCCACACTGTGCTCAACAGCAATTCCCAGAAAACAGCCCCGAACCCTGCAGCAGCAGCAGGGAAATAAAGATACAGAAGCTGATCTATAAAGGGAAAAAAACCAAACTCTTCTGCTGGGTTTACTAGGAAATTCTCTGGTTTATTTTCTGTTTAAAGCCACAATTCTCCCACAGCTACAGGAGGAAAAGTAATGTCTCTTTTTTTTTTTTTTTTTGTCTCCTCCCCTCTCCAAGGCTCACCAGTGATTTTCTTGGAAGATCACTCACATGAGAAAGTGCTTCCCATAAACACAAAGGGTCTCGATGTGCACACAAGCCTGTCCCAATGCTGTGCACATTTCCTGTCCTGGGGCCATGCCACTCAGCCTGGGATTTCCAGGGTTTAACAAACTCCAGCTCTTAAAGAAATAGAGTTTTATTTACCTATAAATATATTTATATAATTTACACATCTATCTCCACCCCGTATTTTATATCTAAAACATATTTACACCATCACAGATCCATCTCCCATTCTCACTGCTTCTGCCACAAAGCCCAACCTCCCAGGAGCAAGGCTCTGCTTTAGGAAAAACCTCAATCCTGCTTGAACCTGAGTGCTCTGAGAGCATTCCAAGCTCTGACAAACCCAAAGGAGCCAAACAACTCATCCTGGAGAGCAAAACCAGCAGAAACATCTCCCTGCGGGGCAGGTGCTCGGCAAGGGCACGGTGGCAGCTCCTGCCATGGGCTTTTCCTGCAGGGATGCAGGAGCTGCCACAGCTCAGCCGTGCAGCACAGGGAGTGCCCTGCTCCCAGCCTGGCTGTGCATTTGCTTCCCAGGTGCTGAGTGCCCCCGAGCTCCCTGGGTTTCACAGATAATTAATTCTGTGTTTGTGGTGCTGAACGCAAATGCCTCGTCCCGCTCCTCCCCTTCCCCAGCCACAAACCCCCTCTGTTCCCTCCTTCAGACACCAGATGTTCCACTGAGCTGCAAACCACTAGAAAACACAGCAGAAGATACGAATGCTACAGAAGGGCCAAGTGACTCCCCCTCCATCTGTGGCAAGGCAAATGCTGGAAGAGAAAGAGCAAATTTCCTCTATGGGAACCTTTTAACCTTCCCCCCCTCCTCATTTACCAAATCCTGGTGGTTTGGGGGCCAAAGCAAGGCCCCAGTGAGGGCAGGCACAGGCTCACGGTCCCTGGTGGAGCACCAAGGGACAGCCCAGAGAGGCACAAACGCCTCCCAACCTCCCCACTCCCATCCAAAGGCAGCTGGCAGCACCTCCCTGTGCCAAACCAGCTTCATCACCTGGAGCATGGCCTGGGACAGGGATGGGAGATGCTCCCCAGGTCCTGCAAGCCTGGGCAATCCAATCCTGAGAAGCCCAGAGGCATCACAGTGAATAAAATCTGATTTATTGGTGGGTCTGTACCACGGGCAACGCCACGGAGTCCACTGGCTGCAGAGTTCACTGGATCCACGAGGAGCACGTCAGGATATGAGTCAGGCTTTCCAAGGAGGCAGAGGAGGATCCTCCAGCTGAACCCTGGCTGCCCAGACAGGACAGGCCCACGGGTTACAAAACAGGAACAGATTCCACATCACCTCCTCAGAGCAAAGGGTGTTGGGCAGAGGAGGGACAAGGGGCAGGCACATCCTTTGTCCTGGGGCAGGAGGGGCTGAAGCTCTGACATCAGGGTGAAACAACTGCTTGGGGACTCCAGAAAAGGGATCCAAAAAGTGTCCAAAAAGATCCAAAGAGGTGCCCAAAAGTTTATTCTGCAGGACTTGTTAGACAAGGCTGGGAAATGTGATGGTCAAACACTGCTCTGCAGTGACCTTCCTGAGGATAACTGGGGTTTTTTTCAGAGCCTCCACAGACCAGCAAACTGGTCCACCTACACCTGTTATTTTTACAATTCCTTCTGCAGTGGAGCCCTTGTGGCTTTAGGTAGAGCACAAACACCCCCTGACACAGGAGGAGGGGACTCAGATAGTCCAAACACCCACCACAGATACAAACCCTAAAAAAGCCTTTCAGGCTAGGCCATCTTAGCTAAACCTTACTGTTAACACAGACTAGACTAGTCCAGAAACACTCCCAGAAGCACAAAATGTGCAGGGGAAAAAGCAAATCACAGCCACAGGGCTCAGCAGCTGCAAAGTCTCAAAGTATGGGACACCTGGAGAGCAGCACAGATTTGTTACACACAGAGTTCTGTACTCTGTTTGCAACCTCCACCTGCACCAAACTGCAGCCAGGAAGGAGAGCCCAGCCCTGCCTGTCCCTCCCCTGGACATCTGGGAGGCTCCAGAGGGTGGAGGGCAGGGAATGGTTGCACCAGAGGTGTCTCGTGGGGTGAAGCACAGCCCTGAGCTGCAGCGAAAGCAAAGAGAAAGGGAGAAGAAGTCACCTGTGTGACAAGCAGAGCTTTCTCCAGGTGTGTTTTTGAAGGGGAGATGCAAAAGCAATTTCATCAATGCTGGGCGTGAAGTTGTCAAAGGCAGGCAAGGGAAATACAGGCTGGAGATGAGGAAAAGGTTTTTTACAGAAAGGGTGATAAAGTACTGGAATGGTCTGCCCGGGGAGGTGGTGGAGTCACCATCCCTGGGTGTGTAACACAGACTGGATGTGGCACTCACTAAACTTGGTTTGGTTGGGGTGGCAGGGTTGGGTTGGACTCGATGATCTTGGAGGTCTCTTCCAGCCCTGGGATTCTGGGATTCAGCCCCCCTGAGAGGAAGGTCCTTCCCCTCCTGCAACAGGAGCACTGAGGTTTACAACCAGCAGGACACAGGGCAGGTGAGCCTGGTGGCTGCTGCTGGGTACCACAGGAGTCACCCCGTGCCCAGATGCCATCCCTGGGGCTCACCCTGACAGGAGAGCTGGGGGTGACACTGCAGGCTGGCAGCAGGGACAGTGCCTGGGGCACTCACCAGGAGCCCCAGGCTGTGAGGATGCTGCAGGGACAGCTGGGCAGACAGATGGACTCAGCATTTACAGGACAGGGTCACCCTGATGGGCACGGAGCAAGCCCTGGGGTGGGAGCAGAGCTCTGAGAAACTGAAACAGGAGCAGCCACAGGACTGCTTTAAGATCACTGGAAGTCCAAAAGAGCAAACTGATGCTGAGAGTGGTGTGAGGAAATAAAAATAGAAAACAAAAATTAATTTTTTTAAAAAAGAAGGTGGATCCACGCTTTAAAAATCAAAGCAGAGAGAGTCCTCAGTTCCCAGAGGTGTGGCCAAGCTCACTGCATGTTCCAAGCTCACTGCATTTCCCAGCCTCCACCACCCCTCCATCAATCCTCTCCAGCCCAACACAGGCACCTCATAGCCCTGCAGCCCCTCATTCACACTGCACCCTAAATCAATGGGATACTGATCCTCCCAGCCCAGCTCTACCCCAAAAAGCCCCAGCCCAGGCTGCTGGGATTTTTGGGATGAGCACTTTTGATCCATTTCTCAGCACAGCTTGAGGGGAGTCCAGTGGAGAAGGGAAAGAGCTCCAGCACTGGGAAAAGGCTTTGTCTCTTTAAGAAACGACAAAGAAACGGACCAAAAATTTGCCCTCGGGTCAGTCTGAAGCAACACTTCTGTCCCTGCCAAAAATCAGGTCCCTTCTGGCTCCAGATGAGCTGAAGGAAAAGGGTCTGGGGCTCTCACACCCACAAGTCGGGCGGGTGGGTCCCGTCCCACCAGGGGGGATGCTCAGCCCTCCCACACAACCCACCCCGAATTCCCCAATTTCCCTAATTCCTCACCCAACTGCCCCGCTCAGACCCAGACCCGCAGCTGAGCAATGCCAGTGCCACTGCCAAAAATCCTCCTGCTCCTCTCTGGAGGGACCCAGCCCCGAGGCACCCCCTGCTCCTGGCAGAGCACCCCGCATCACCACCGCAGGATGGACCAGCCAAGCATTTTTTCCAGCTCATCAGCAGGCTGCTGGGACAGGAGGCAGCTTCCAAGCCTGGTCCCAGCTTGGAAAAAACCCACCAAATCGCCTTTTTTTTTTTTCTTTTTTTTTTTT